>CM053026.1:132569146-132819199 GCA_028564925.1 Lithobates sylvaticus | reverse complement strand
CAAATAAAATTACCAGTGCATGGTGTATCATCACATTCCACTGGACTTGTTCTGTAATATGGAAGACATTTCCTATCTTTTTCAAGTCACTTTTTCAGAGCTGAGGAAGTAGCTTGAATAAGCTACAAAATTTCTTCAACATTACAGAAAACTCACAAACTGCTGCTAGATATTTTTTACTACTTTTTTTTACCTCATCAATTGGTTTAAAGAGTAACTTCCATTTTGTTGAAGAAAAGAAAAACCTCTCTGGGTAATCAATGAACATTGCTTGGATTTTTAAAAAAATGTTGCCTACCTGTTTCTGCTCTGAAGGAACAGCTCTTTGCACTTTGCACAATGAATGTGAATGGGAGTGACTAATTAACTTTAATCAGCTAATGCACTTTGAGTAATCTGATGAGAAAAGCTGCAATGTATGTATCCTTTAGAAGTGATTAACCCTTAGGGAGTATCTGACCAAAAATTTAATTTTTGTTGCAAAGGATGCCTAAAAACTGTCTTGTGTCTTAATGCAGAGATCTTCACACAAGCAGGAAATTACATGTTTAGAGGTGTTCTACACCAACTCTGTACAAAATGCCTCCAGGCTGCCATATTATTAAAATGGGGTTAAGCTATGGAAAGAATTTGATTTCTTTTTTGGAGTACACCGCTCCTATACCGCTCCAAAGATGCTGCTAGCAGGACTTTTTTGACCGTCCTGCTAGTGCACCGCTCCAGTGTGAAAGCCCGCCGGCTTTCACACTGGAGTTAAAGGGGCCGAATTTTTTCAGGCGGTGTACAAGCGCTATTTTTAGCGCTGTACCACCTGAAAAATGCCCCAGTGTGAAAGGGGCATTAAAGCTGTTATTTAACATCCTGCATCTACAGTACTATCTGTTTACATTAGGTTTTTAAAATATGGCTTCAAATGCTTGTGTTGCAGTAGCCCCAATGGTGAGTTATGTTTTGAATATTTAAGAATAAAAATAGTGAGACATCTAAAGCCTTTCTAATACCTTAAAAAAGTATTTCAAATATTTGCATTCCTGTTGCTTATTGCAAAGCTTCATAATATGTGAAATATCTAAGTGCCTTAAAATATCTCTGATGTCAATACAGGTATAGCATGAATTTTAAAATGTCTTTATAACATATTGGATGCATTACATGTCCTACAGTAACTGCAAAATATGGTATTGATGATGTTGTAGTATTGTAGCAATGTACTTTCTCTGAAAATAAATATTTTGTTCAGCATCTGTTGCAGTTTTTGATTGTTCTCAAAACAAACCACTATAATTTTGCACCACCGGGGACTAAAAGGAAAGAGTTCTGGTAACATAATAATTTTTCTTTTCCTTTTGCAGCTGCTTGAGTATGCTTTTTAATAGGACAACATTTGGTTCAGGTTTTCTTTACCACTCGCTGGAGACAGTCCATGAAAATAAAATTTAATAAAGCAAAAATATAATGGTTTTACATAGAAGCTAGGTTATTTTCAATATGAATTATTGCTGTTTCTAATATAGTATGTGCTTGCTTGCAAAATATCTTCATAAATATGGAGCAAAGCACTTTATTAAAGTTTACATTTTATACTGTAAAATCATACTAAAGTACTTAAGCGAATTAAAATTAAATAATATAAATTGTCTTTAAAAGAGATAAGCAACTTTGTAGAGATAGGGATCTAATGCCCCGTACACAGGGTCGGAAATTCCGACCACAAAATCCGTCAGATTTTTTCCGACGGATTTTGTCCGACACTGGTGTTGCATACACACGGTCGGACAAAGTTGTCGGAAAATCCGATCATTCTGAATGTGGTGACGTTCGTTGCGTACAACGGGACTATGTAGAGGCTAGTAGCCAATAGCTTTGGTCTTGTAATGTGATCTGAGCATGCGTGGCACTTTGTCCGTCGGAATTCGCTACACACGATCGGAAAAAGTCTGATAGGACTTTGTTGTCGGAAAATTTGAGAGCAGGATCTCAAACTTTTACCATCGGAAACTCAGACGGAAAAAGTCCGATGGAGCCCACACACGGTCGGAATTTCCGACAACATGGTCCGATAGGACATTTTCCGTCGGAAAATCCGACCGTGTGTACGGGGCATAAGACAGCAGATACTGTATATTTAAGTCCATGAGACCCAAACAACTCAATTTATTTTGAATATTTTAAAAATGTGTTCCACTCCTAAGAGATACAAGCCTTGTGTAACAGGCATACAGACTAATAGTCCTGTTACAAGAGTATCAGTGAGAATAAAGCCCCATTGCCTTCCTACCAGTCTGTATTTTTGTCAGAACCTAGAATTAGTCCTGACACACAAACTCTTTGGCACCCTTTTGGGCCTCTGTGGTTCAGACATTAGATGGGAGGACAAAGGGCAAGTAGGCTTGGATATTTCACTAGAACAGAGACTATCTACCTTTTCTACCTTTCATGTAAGGTCAGATATTTTAGCTATCCAGTAAATGGGTAATTTACCTGCTTTCTGAATAACAACTGAAATAAAAATGAATTATGGTTATAGAAAACATATATTTAAAATGAAGATTACTCTTCATTCAATCATTACTTTAAGTCAAACACACTGGATTCACAACACTGTTCAAGATAGTAAAGCCGGATCGACTTACAGCTCTCACGCTGCTATAGAAAAGCTTCTATAGCTATCTGTGTCCTTACTGGAGAGGTTTTTCTATTGTCTTGCCCTAGAAAGTGAGGAACGGCATTCTAGGGTAGACAAAAAAAAATTGTCTGGCTAGTTGGGCTCTAAGGCATTAATCTGATGTGCTTCGAAAAAAAAATTGCCATATATGCAGGGTATCATGTTCTTTTTTCCCAGAGAGATCTAATAGAGAATAATACTTACCTTAAACCCCCCCCCCCCCAGAATTTGAGTGGGCTCTTGACATCATCATGCACAATGCAAGACCAATGATAGCCACTGGTCCTACATTGTTTATGATGACATCTATGATTGGGAATATGACACTACCAGAGAAGAAGATTATTTCACTACCAAAATGGCAGGAAGAAAAGCTTGTGGACTGTAGAGTAAAGTAAGTATTCCTCTCTATTAGATCCCTCCTAGAATAAACAAGCATTATACCCAGCATATATTGGAAGAGGGGAGAAGCCCTCACATTTAATTATTTTGACCAGTCTGAAGTTGTGCTTTTTTAACCAGTTCCCATTTGCGATATAGCTGAATGACGGCTACAGCACAGACCTACATTGCCGGGAGGCCTTCAATTGCACGCTCCCCACGCGCCCCCTGCAGTGTGCGCGAGGTGTGAACTTTGATCCCTAAGTCACAGATCACATTCCTGGCCCCTTACCACATGATAAGCTGTGAGCCAATGACAGCTGATCCCGTGATGTAAACAGAAGATCTGTAATTGGTTTGTTTTTTCTCCTTGCGCTGACAGCATGAAGAGACAAAAAAGGCCGATCACTGGCTTCTGTGTAAGGGGCATCAGTCCAGAAGAGGAAGAGGCACATCCACTTCATTGGTGCCCACCAGTACCGTCTGCCAGTGCCCACAGTGCATATTAGTGCCACCAATCTGTGCCCACCAGTGTATATGAGCGCCACCAATCAGTGCCACCTATTAATGCCCACGAGTGCCACTTCAGTGCCGCCCATCAGTTCCCATCAGTGCCACCTCTCATTGCCCACCAGTGCCACCTCATCAGTGCCCACCATTGCCACCTATCAGTGCCCATCAATGCAGCATATCAGTGCTCATCAGTGAAGCCTCATCAGCGTACATCAGTGAAGGAGAAAAATTACCTGTTTGCAAAAAAAAAAATTCTAAATTTTCAGTGAAAATTGGTCTGGGCAGTGGCCAGTAAGCAAGTGGTTAAATCCCTACAGGAGTTAAAATTGATCTCACAGAAATGCACATGTTGCAAATTACACCTAAACTTTGTTAATGCACTAAACTAATGTTTAGTTGAAATTCTTTTTTTATCAGTTCTCTCATATTCATAAGTGATTCATTAGCTGAATCAAGACAGAAGGTATACAGTTACAGTGATAGTGCAAAAATCTATTTTACCCATCGCTAGTTGAGTAAATGAATTATGAGTGTAATATGTTTGAAGTAGGAGCAGTGCAATCCCTATGTGCTATAAAACATAAATGTGAATATATGAATGTAAAAAACAATTACCTAGCTAATCAAATCCTATCCTGACATGACATACAAATTGGTGCATATGTATGCATTCTAATTTTTTATCCTTTCCAGTGAACATCTTTAGATTGCTCTCAAGATCCCTGACTGCTGACTATAAAAGTATTTCAATGAGGCAAATCAATTATATCTCAGAAAGCTGTATAACACTCCTATTCTTAAAAAAAAGGAAGAAATATGTATTTGAGTCTGAAATATAAAGCTTTAGATCATTTTACCTTTGCATGAATGGACAGTATTTGCAAATCGTATTCTTGGAATTAAAATGTTCTTCACATATTTTTGGGCAGTAGAAATTAAAAGGAAAAATCTATGAGTATAAGAAGAAGGATCAGGAAGAAAATTAACATGCTTAACTGAATAACTAAGTGGTGCTTTGTTTCAAATATAAATTGCAAGAATCATTCTCACAGAATTATTCTTGGAAAAAAGTGTTGTCATAAAAACAGCAGGGATTTTAGGAACACCAAAGAGGTGACATTTTTCAACTTCAATAAATATAGCTGAGTATATTATTACAAAGAATTGCCAAAGAATCTACCTAAACTAAAATGAATAAAAAAAAAAAATAATCACACCAAAGAACAAAAGTGCAGAGGATATGGGCTAGTCTTGGTCTAATGAGGGTGGTGGCTCAACTGAGATTGTTATATCACTTTATTTCTGAATTTACATTCTGTACAGAAAAAAAAAAAAGCAGTGTACTCTTTCTTTTCCTTTGCTGTTCTATTATCAGCTCTGTGAGCATCTGGTAGGCTTATATAGTTTTCTTTTCCTTACAATGTTTTTATATTTTACATTTTTATAAGACATGTTCACAAGTATACTACGTCAACAGCCACTCCTTTCTTTGTCTAAGGTTTTACTTACCTCCACATAAAAAGAAATCAGATTTGTCTGTCTTTCATGAATCCATGCTGTCTGCTGCTTAACATATTTTTTTTTTCCAGCAGGAACTCATCTCAAGTATCTTACCAACTACAGACGTTAAACAAATTGGTCTATAGTTAATTGGTAAAGACTTTGATCCCTTTTTTATATATAGGCACCACATTGGCCTTATAGAAATCCAGTGGTCCAGAGTCCCTTCTATTATCAGCTCTTTGAGCATCTGGTAGGCTTACAGCATATGTTTTTTTTTCCTTAAGCCGTTTTTACATTTTCAATTTTTATAAGACATTTTGTAGAGCTAAAGGCTAAATGAAGCATCAAGTCCCTCTATTTATATTAAATTTGTAAGTTCATCCATCTTTCTTGTAGCCATGCACAGATGGAATTTTGGCCAATTCCTGCTCAGGCACTGTTTGGACATTCTGAATTGTTGAAAAACAATTTAAAACAAGTCATAAGGAGCTCAGGAGCAACTCAAAAGGTACTCAATTGTATCTTAAAAGGCATTTAGCAACAACATGGGGGGGGGGGGGGTTAAAAGCATCTTGAATTCAAACCCCAAATGTGAGCCAGCTAGAGTAGGGTGCGCAAACCCTTTTTATGTTTGTGTGCCTGAATGACTAAAGTTGACTGTAAGCTTTCGGGAAACTATTGGTCTGAATGTAAAGTATTCTATAAACAGAGATTTTGAGAAATTTATGAGGCCGATTTACTGAAGGAGTTCTACAGTACTTTTTATTAATATTGATTTCAGTTATCCAACTATGTGAAGATGAAGTAAGTAAACAGAAATTTGTTTTTCACATGATTGGATAATTGAAGCAAATCACTTATTTTATTGTTCTAACATTCTCAAATCCTTTAGTAAATTGCCTTTTATATATCAGCAGTATGTAATTATGGGGAATGTGTAGGGTTCCTTTTTACAATTTAGCATTAAGGCTCTGCACAATCCTAAACACAATTTTGCCTCTCTTTACCAAAATTATGTGATCAAGAGATTTTTTTCGTTTACAAATGTTTTATGAAAGGTATCAGAAAATACAATACTTATCGTGTATAAAAGACAATTAGCGCCACCTACCTAATGTGCTAAGTGCTATAAACAAACTATAAAGTTTACTAAATAATACTCCACAGCTACAGGTGAATTCACCTCACCATACAATGTATAAAATAAAGATATAAGTTCAGCGCTATCAATCTATCATCTGAAATATCCAGTGTTATCAAATTATATTCAAATAAATAAATAACTCAATCTATATAATAATGTGTTCAATTAAAGTTCATATGCTGAAACTTTTCTGCGTTGAATTATTGTGACTTCTCAATTATTGTGACTTCTCAATTCCTATATCTTCCACCACTGTGCATATCGTGTCTTCAGCAGGTTATGTGCACACCTTCACCAGATCTCTCATATAAACTGCCCCACTGCTTCTCTCCTTCCTCCACACCAGCATTATTATGCGGTATTCCTGATAGGATATGGCTCAACATTCATGCAACAATAAATAGAGGATACATAGTGCTCTCCATTTGCAACATTTATTAAAATGCCCCAATTAAAAGCCCTTACAGGAGATTCAATTAAAACCAGCTCTGTATAATACAAATGCGCCCGCCTGCTCACCACTGTGACTGTGTGACGTCATGGGCTTGGTCCCTCCCCTCTACATGCGTATCACCCTCTGATTGGACTTTCTCAATAGATGGTCGGGCCGTCTCTCCTGATCACTTAAATAGCTTAGTGTTACTATAGCAACCTCCGGGCTTCACCCAGGCAGTCTGGAGTGTGCGGACACTCCCACATCCTGTGGACGACAGAAGTGTAATTTATCCAAAACGAGCCAAAGTATTACTACCTATGCTCTTACTGTCATTTATATTCCATTATTATGCAGTATATTTCCCGCCCTACTATTCCAGACTGCCGCGGTAACCTCCCGGGTACAATCTAAAGCTTAGTGTCTCATGATTGGGACCTGGTGATGTGTCAGTTTAAGGATACATGGTAGATGACAACATGTGAGACACCGAGATCAGGAATATATATATATATATATATATATTGTGATGGAGCAAACTCAGTATTGTTGAAAATAAAAAATAGTGAGAAAAAAATAGTGAAAAATGTAAAATAAGTAAATATATATTTTTATATTTTATCCTTTTTTTGTATAGTTTATATTTTATTATAATAATAAATGTAATATTAATTTTAGTTGAAATTTAGTGTATTGCACATAGTTAAAATTATTAATAAAATGTTCTGTAGTATAATATAGTTCTTCTATACAAATCTTGTAAGTGTTTTTTAATTGGGGCATTTTAATAGATGTTGCAAATGGAGAGCACTATGTATCCTCCATTAGGGATGAGCCGAACACCCCGCGGTTCGGTTTGCAGCAGAACATGCGAACAGGCAAAAAATTTGTTTGAAACACGCGAACACCGTTAAAGTCTATGGGACACAAACATGAATAATCAAAAGTGCTAATTTTAAAGACTTATATGCAAGTTATTGTCATAAAAAAGTGTTTGGGGACCTGGGTCCTGTCCTAGGGGACAGGTATTAATGCAAAAAAAAGTTTTAAAAGGGCCGTTTTTTCGGGAGCAGTGATTTTAAAATGCTTAAAGTGAAACATTAAAAGTGAAATAGTTTTAAAATACACAAAAAAATGCTAATATTTCTGTGCAATGGGTGCGCTTTCAATCAACCTTAAAATTAGTGTAGATACGATTAAAAATTGCTTGTGCGATGATACTGTTCAAGTGGTGTGTGAAACCTCCTTAAAATCTGTGCACTGTGTATTTATAAATAAATACATAAAACCATATATAAAAATATATAAATAAGTGGATGCTCTTCCTATTTGTGGTACCAGTGATTATGTGATATTTGTGAAATAGTGCTGTGAGTGAAAAAACTCGTTAAAAAGGGGAAAAAGCCGCGTTGAATTTCAAACCCTTAAAAAATCCATGCGTTTAAACTGGAAAAAACGCATTTATTTGTGCGATTTATTTATGGAAAAAAGCACATTTCGTTATGCGATTATATTGGGAAAAAAAACGCATATGTGTTAGGGCCCTTTAAGAGTTCATACATCTAACAGATGTCTCCTGGTGGGTTTAATTGCGGTTGCTTGACAGGTGTTGTTCCTGATTAGTTAGTGCTGAGGCGTTTTACAAACTAATTGCCCTTTGATGTTGAGCATAGATTTAAAACTTGAAGGATAAAAGATATACACCATCAATAAAAAAGATAAGCACCATTAGTGAATGTATATTTGAACAAGTGTATACAAAACACTTTCACTTATCTTTAGTTGTGGTGTCCTCCTTCCTGCTGGTCACGTCCTTGCTATCCTTTCCGTGTTTGCATGGGGATAAAAGACAGATACAAAACCATTGCGCAATATTGTTAGACTTTACGTGGTGTGCATGTGTTGTGGCTTAAGCCCATCTACTTACACAGCACCCTACGAACCAAGCGCGGTGGTAAGAAATGTGTCAGGCACTGTTTGGGCTCCCTGCCCTGCTTGTCTCAGTAGCGTCACTTAGCTCCTCCTCCCGACGCGTTGCGACACGCCCACGTGTCTTTATCAAGGGATTATGGATCCTAGAGGCAGCCGAGACCTTTTTATAGGCAACATTTAGCGTGGGGGTTGCCATAGCAACTTTTGTGTGCTCATCATCCTATTCAACACCGCCGCGCTCGGGTGCTGTGGATATCGTGCACACTGACTCTTTGCGATCTAGATAGCAAAGCAGTTGTTTGGATCTGCAGGCGCTTACACATTAATGGTGGTTCAAAAAATATGTATATATATATATGTAAAAAAAAGTATTTATTAACACAGTGTTTAATATAAAGATAGGAATGAAATAAAATAATAAAGAATTAAAAAATTAAAAATGTGCATGCGTGTAATGGTGTGTTAAAATGTGAGGATATGTGAATGTTGATAAAAATTAGTATATAGATGAGAATAAATGAATAAAAAAAGATGTAAAAGAATATGTGAAAATAAAAATAAAAAAATAATAAAAATAAATATACAAATAAAAATAAAAACAAAAATAAAAATAAAAATAAAAGTTAAAAATGAGTAAAAATGAAAATGCAAATAAAGATAAATATAAAAAATAAAAAAAAAATAAAAATAAAAATATGTGAAAGGAAATAAAGAATATATAAAAATGAGTATAAATTGCATCTAAAAATGAATAAAGGGATACGCTACAAAACTTTTGAAATAGAGGCATGAGTGAATATATCAAAAACGCCGTTTGGCGCATAGTTCCTTATTTTTGTGGAAGAATAGTTAATTTCTTGTCTGAGCATCACTACTTTCTTATTTGAGCATCACTTCTTTGGGGATGTTTCTTTGCAAAATGTATACAGGTGTATAAATAATGACCGTATACCTTATATGAATAATTCTTGGGATGGATAATAAAAAAGATAAAAATGGCCATGCTTATGTTGGGCTTTCAAAAATAGGAGTGTATAGGTATACACGAATATATAAAAAATGTGGAGGAAGACCTTATGTCTGTTTTTTGAAATAAATTAATCTGCTCTTAAAACACATAGATAGTTATTACTAAAAGATACTAAAAATATGTGTTTAAAATGTATTAAAAGTCAGAAATAAAACAGTTGAGATCAAAGTCAATATTAAGGCCTCCTGGCGCAAAACTGTTGATTTCATAAATCCATCTCGATTCACTTTTGCTGAGTTCTCTCACCTTATGACTCCCCCTCCAATTGGGTTTGAATTTATCAATTGCCCAGAACGTCATTTGAGTAGGATCTTTATTGTGGATTTCTGCAAAATGTCTTGACACACTATGTTTAGGGAAGCCTGCTATTATGTTTTGCACATGTTCTCTTATTCGTTTCCACATAGGTCGTTTAGTCCTTCCTATGTACTGCAGCGAACATGTGCATTCAAGCATATACACTACTCCTTCTGTTTTGCATGTGATAAACTCCTTAATATCGTATTCTTTTTTCGTGGTAGATGATGTGAATTTGTTGCACTTTTTTCCCCCCATCTTCGTATTCCTACATGCATAACATCTTTTGCAGGGGTAAAACCCCTTTCCCTGAAAAAAGGTCATATTTTTGTTGTTTGGAGGGTCTGGGACATTTTTAACAATCAAGTCTCTTAGTGTTGGAGCTTTTCTGTATATAAATTTAGGTCTCTCAGGGAGGATGCTTTTTAGTTGTTGGTCAGCTTGCAATAGCTGCCAGTGTTTTTTGATTATTGCTTCAATTTTCTTATGCTGTATGTTGAAATTTAAAATCAATGGTACTTCTGCATGATTTTCAGTTTTTTCCTCCTTATCCTTAATGAGTGAGTCTCTTGGCATTTCTTGTACTTCTTTTATTTTTTCCTTGATAAAATTCTCATTATAACCCTTCTGCAGGAATTTTTCACCAATTTCTGTTGCTTGTTCGAGGTACCCTTTGTCATTACTACAATTTCTCCTCAGTCTTATGAGCTGCCCTTTCGGTATGTTTATTAACCACGGACTGTAGTGACAGCTATCCGTGGGGATGTAGCTGTTCCTGTCTACAGTCTTGAAGAAGGTTTTGGTGTGAAATGCACCCTTCTCTATTGTAATATCGAGGTCCAAGAATTTAATATTTCTGTCACTGATCTCGAAAGTTAATCGGATATTCTTTTGGTTGTTGTTTAATGTCGTAAGGAAATTTTCCAAGCTGGTTCTATCCCCATTCCATATTATAATGCAGTCATCTATGAATCTTTTATATAAAGTTAGCTCCATTGGGTAGTGCTGATACAACGCTTCTTCTTCCCAATTGGCCATGAAAATATTTGCGACGCTTGTGGCATATTTAGCCCCCATTCCAATCCCGTTTAGCTGTCTATAAAATTCTTTATTGTGCCAAAAATAATTGTGTTGTATCCCGTAGGCTAAGCATCTTAAGATAAATCTTTTTTGTTTAGAAGGTATGACCGTCCATTTATCTAGAGCCCATCTTGTGGCATTTATTGCGTCGCCGTGGTCAATGATTGTGTACAGTGATGACACATCGGCCGTGGCTATTAAATATTGCTCATGTTGTACTAGTGGTACTTTCTCCAGAATTTGTATGAGGTGCTTGGTGTCCCTTAAAAAAGATTTGGTTTTGGGTACCAGTGGCTGAATAAATTTATCAACATATTCACCAATCCTTGAGTTTATGGATTGAATACCACTAATTATAGGTCTCCCGGGTGGCATTGATGAATTTTTGTGGATTTTGGGGACAGTGTAAATCACTGGGACCCTGCAGACATCCGGCAGGAGGTACCTTTCCTCCTTTTTGTTTAAAATGTTTTTCATTTTGCCTTTTTCTACCAGTTCTCTTAAGAATTCCTTGTATTCTCTGGTAGGATTCCCTTTGAGTTTGATATAGGTGTTGGTGTCATTTAGTTGGCCTATGAGCTCACTGTTATAATTTTCTTTTGATAAAACAACTATAGCGCCTCCTTTGTCCGCTGGTCGTATTACTACTTCCTTTCTTGCTTCCAGTTCTTTTATTCCTTTTGTAATATCCTGGGAGTTTTGTGCTCGTTTTATTCTTAGTTTTTCAATATCTTGTATGACCATCTTGTTAAAAACGTGTATGTGCTCATTGTTTGACACCTGGGGGTTAAACAGGGATCGATTTCTTAGAGTAGTGTGTTCCACCCTACCTGGGATTTCCTGTTGGTCCCTTGTGGTGGCCACAGGTTTATTCAACATGTATTTTTTTATATTTAGCTTCCTAGTATATTTTTGTATGTCTACATATGTGTCAAACTTGTTTAGATTCCTCTTTGGTGCAAATTTTAGTCCTTTGTCAAGGGTCCTTAATTCAGTTTTGGTTAGTTCTTTGCCACTTAAATTGTATATACCTTCTCCTATCTCTCTCTTTTTCGCTTGGACCTTCCGTCCTCCCCTGTTTCCTCTTTTGAATTTGGACTTTTTTGGCTCCGTGGTGGGGTTCTCTCTGTGCGGGGAGGGGTTCTGTCCCTCCTGCGCTGATCTAAAAAAGACGAGGATGTGCATGCCTCATTTTCCTCATCCCTTAGTGCCTCATACCTATTTCTCGTGTGATCAGGGCTACTTCTGTAGTCCCTATATTGTCGGTCATAGTATTGAGGTTGTGTGTGTTGTTGATATTGATTGTGGTCCCTTATATCTCTTTTGTCATGGTTTCCATGATTCTGATGTCCTCTATCATCATATCCTCGGTTTTCGTTAGTCCTATGTTGGTTATATGCCTGGTTTTGGGGCTTGTGGTTTTTATTCCCCCCATTCTTCCATTGTGTATTTTTTGGAGATTTTGTCCATGGTTTGGGATTGTTTTTCTTGTTTTTCCACCATGGTTTTGGGGTTTTTGGGCCATTGTACTCATCCCTTGATGCTCTTTGGTATCCATTCTCATTTTCATTTTGCCTCATTTGTCTATCAGGTGATCTATATGTGTATTCCCTATTTGGTGATCTAATCCTTACTTCTCTCAGTGGTGATGAAGTAGTGGATCCTGTTTGTCCATCCTTTAAATTTAGTTGCCATTTATATGCCTGTTGTAATCTGTAATCATTAGTGTCCCTCATGTATTTCCGTTTTTTTCTTTGTTTTATTTCAATATCCTTCTGTTCCAACACTCTGTTCAGTTGTTTGGTTAGAGAAGCAAATGAAGTTGATTCCTTGTAGGTTTCCAAAAATAATTTGCTTTCCTCAATCTGCTCATTTATCTTTGCGACCTTTCTTTGTTTTCTTTGTATTATAAATTTTAGTACCTCCAGTCCTTTTCCATTAAAAAATTTGTAAGATTCATCAACAGATTCGGGATCCAATAGACCATCATTGATGGGTACATCCCACCTTAGTCTCCTTGGTACAATATTTTCTTTTATGTATTGCTCATGGGAAGCAATATCCCACCATAAACTGACTTTTTTCTCCATCAAGTGACCAAACTTTCTGAAGTTAGTATCAAGGTCACCTGTGTCAGTGTTGGTGTTTGAGGTGGAAAAAACCTCCTCTAGATTTACTTTGCGGTTCTCTAGAAATTTAAATATCTCCATTTAAGCTGCTCAAGTGAATAAGATGTATAGGTAAAGTATTAGGTATGTGTACTTAAGCGCTAGAATGGGTATTTAAAAAAGGAACAGCAACAGAGTTTTAAGATAGCCAAATGATGATGCTGCAACCCATATATTAGTGTTCTCACACGTGGAAGAAATAGTTTTAAAATACACAAAAAAATGTTAATATTTCTGTGCAATGGGTGCGCTTTCAATCAACCTTAAAATTAGTGTAGATACGATTAAAATTGCTTGTGCGATGATACTGTTCAAGTGGTGTGTGAAACCTCCTTAAAATCCGTGCACTGTGTATTTATAAATAAATACATAAAACCATATATAAATATATAAATAAGTGGATGCTCTTCCTATTTGTGTTACCAGTGATTATGTGATAATTGTGAAATAGTGCTGTGAGTACTTACACAGCACCCTACGAACCAAGCGCGGTGGTAAGAAATGTGTCAGGCACTGTTTGGGCTCCCTGCCCTGCTTGTCTCAGTTCATACCTGGGGGGGTGTCTATAGTATGCCTGTAAAGTGGTGCATGTTTCCTGTGTTTACAACAGTCCCTGCACAAAATAACATTTTTAAAGTAAATAAAAGTAATTTAACCACTTGCTTACTGGGCACTTAAACACCCTTCCTGCCCAGACCAATTTTCAGCTTTCGGTGCTCTCACACTTTGAATGACAATTACTCAGCCATGCAATACTGAACCCAAATGAATTTTTTGTCCTTTTTTTCCCACAAATAGAGCTTTCTTTTGGTGGTATTTGATCACCTCTGGGTTTTTTATTTTTTTGCGCTATAAATGAAAAAAGACCGAAAATTTAGAAAAAAAAAAAACGCATTTTCTTTGTTTCTGTGATAAAATTTGGCAAATTATTAATTTTTCTTCATAAATTTTGGCCGCAATTTATACTGCCACATATCTTTGGTAAAAATAACCCAAATTAGTGGATATTATTTGGTCTTTGTGAAAGTTACAGACTCTACAATCTGTGGTGTGAATCATACAAAATTGATCACATCTGATGTACTGGTGGCCGATCTCATTTCTTGTGACCCGAACTTGCCAGGAAAGTACAAATACCCCCCAAATGACCCCTTTTTTGAAAGTAGACATTCCAAGGTATTTAGTAAGAGGCATGGTGAGCTTTTTGATGTTGTCATTTTTTTCCCACAATTCTTTGCAAAATTAATTATTTTTTTATTTTTTATTTTTTTTCACAAAATTGTCATTGTAATAGGTTATTTCTCTCACATGGAATGTGTATACCACAAATGACACCCCAAAATAAATTCTGCTACTCCTCCTGAGTATTATGATACCACATGTGTGGGACTTTTACACAGCCTGGCCACATAGAGAGGCCCAACATGCAGGGAGCGCCATCATGTGTTCTAGGAGCATAAATTACACATCTAACTTGTTGACCACCTATTACACTTTTGAAGGCCCTGGAGCACCAGGACAATGACACGTGACACTGACGTGGCACTGATGACAGGTGGCACTGATACGTGGCACTGATGACATGTGACACTGATGTGGCACTGGTGACAGATGGCACTAGTATGGGGCACTGATGACACGTGACACTGATGACAGATGGCACTAATACGGGGCACTGATGACATGTGACACTGACAGATGGCACTGATGACAGATGGCACTAATACGTGGCACTATCATGTGGCACTAATACGTGGCACTGATGAGAGATGGCACTAATATGCGGCACTGATGACAGATGGCACTAATATGTGGCACTGATGACACGTGACACTAATATGGCACTGATGACAGATGGCACTGACGTGGCACTGATGACACGTGGCACTGGGGACAGGTGCACTGGGGACACGGATGGGGACAGGTGGATGGGGACAGGTGGATGGGGTGGATGGTGACGGGTGGATGGTGACGGGTGGATGGGGACAGTTGGATGGGGACGGGTGGATGGGGACGATGGGGACAGGTGGATGGTGACGGGTGGATGGGGACAGGTGGATGGGTACAGGTGGATGGGGACAGGTGGATGGGGTGGATGGGGACAGGTGGATGGGGTGGATGGTGACGGGTGGATGGTGACGGGTGGATGGGTACAGGTGGATGGGGACAGGTGGATGGGGTGGATGGGGACAGGTGGATGGGGTGGATGGTGACGGGTGGATGGTGACGGGTGGATGGTGACAGGTGGATGGTGACAGGTGGATGGGGACAGGTGGATGGTGACAGGTGGATGGTGACAGGTGGATGGTGACAGGTGGATGGTGACGGGTGGATGGTGACGGGTGGATGGTGACGGGTGGATGGTGACGGGTGGATGGGGACGGGTGGATGGGGACAGGTGGATGGTGACAGGTGGATGGTGACAGGTGGATGGGGGACAGGTGGATGGTGACAGGTGGATGGGGACAGGTGGATGGTGACAAGTGGATGGGGACAGGTGGATGGTGACAGGTGGATGGGGACAGGTGGATGGGGACAGGTGGAGACAAGTGGATGGTGACAGGTGGATGGTGACAGGTGGATGGTGACAGGTGGATGGGGACAGGTGGAGACAAGTGGATGGTGACAGGTGGATGGTGACTGGTGGATGGTGACTGGTGGATGGGGACAGGTGGATGGTGACAGGTGGATGGTGACAGGTGGATGGCGGCAGGTGAATGGGGACACAGATCGCACATTTAGTTTTTTTTTTTTTTTTTTTTTCTTACTTACGGCGCTGCAGCCGTTGTTCTCTCTCTCCCCACACGCTGTCTGTGTGAGGAGAGAGAGCGGCGCTGACAGATGATCTCATATGTTTCCATATGAGATCATCTCTCATTGGACACGCCGATCTCACTGTAAACGGCCGCTGTAATTGGCCGTTTACAGCGATCTGTGACCGGCCGTGTCCGACGGACACGGCCAGCACAGAACTTCCCCGATGCGCGCTCTCAGGAGCGCGCATTAGGGAAGTAAACAACAGGACGTCCAGGGACGTCCTCCCTGCAGGGAGCGTCCGCGCTGCAGCCGTCTTTCGGCTATAGCGCGGGCGCGAAGAGGTTAAAAGTACTCGCGGCTATAATGAATTGTCGGTCCCGGCAATACACATAAAATTCATTGTAAAAAAAACGGCATGGGTGTCCCCCACAGTCTATTACCAGGCCCTTTGGGTCTGGTATGAATATTAAGGGGGTCCCCGAACCAAAATTTAAAAGGTTCTGGTATGGAAATTAAGGGGAACCCGCATGAAAATGTAAATAAAATATAGCGTGGGTCCCCTCAAAATCCATACCAGACCATTATCCAAGCATGCAACCTGGTAGGCCGCAGGAAAAGAGAGAGTGCCACCCCTCCTGAACCGTACCAGGCCACATGCCCTCAACATGGGGAGGGTGCTTTGGGGTAGCCCCCCAAAGCACCTTATCCCCATGTTGATGGGGACAAGGGCCTCATCTCCACAACCCTTGCCAGGTGGTTGTGGGGGTCTGTGGGCGGGGGAGCATATCAGAATCTGGAAGCCCCCTTTAACAAGGGGACCCCCAGATCCCAGCCTCCCCCCTGTGTGAAATGGTAACGGGGTACAAATGTACCCCTACCATTTCACAAAAAAAGTGTGAAAATGGTAAAAATTACATGACACGGCTTGGGACAAGTCCATTATTTAAAAAAAAAATGTCCCACAAAGTCTTCTTCTTCTTCTCTTGCTCCGCAGAAGGACCGAAAAAAAAATTATAATGCAGCTGATTACAATGCAAGTTTTCACTAGGTGATACCATCGATGGGATTCAAACCCATGGCTTGAACCTTTGAAGGTACGCTACCGAACTGAGCACTATCATACATAGAAAATGCAATTACTAATGTTTGATTCTTTTCATTCTATACAATAATGTTTTGCATTTGAGGCATTAATATTATGGTAACAACAATGCTCATGTGGCATTGGCTATTAGGCAATCACCTATTGTCAGCGTATGCTGCTGAATGCTGATTAAGATGTAAGCTTTGGGCTTTTTATTTGCACAGTGTTTAACTGGTTGCTAAGCAAGGGGCTGGGAAGCCTGCCGCTACAGATCGGTGTAGATACTATGATATTGGTATTGAACTCATGTACAGGTCCCATACTTAACAATATCATATTAGTCTTTGGAATACAGATTCCCCTACTGAGTAGCCCCCTCCCCCCTGGCATCACTTACACCTGGCTACCATTTCCTCCTTATCTCTGGCATTTATTTTTCACCAAGTTTTTTTCCTAATGGGAGCAGGCAGTTCTATAACCTTTTATTTCTTCTTTTTCTTTTTCAAGTAATTTGTTCCTTCTACTGTACTCCTCATAGTTAGTTATGAATAGTTTTGACTAAAGGAACATTACCTGAATCAAAGGTTGCTTTTGGCAACCACGTACTTAGAGGTACACCATCTATAGTATACGCACTAGACTGTGTGTCTGGTGTACCTGATTACATGATTATAGGGGGGTTCTCAGCTCAGCATGATGAGTCTTCCATATGTGTCCTGCTTATGATTGTGAGTTCACACGCACAACCCTTCCTGGTGTCTAGGACACTATATACACAAGTACTATCACCTTTGCAATATGATGCAACGGTGGTCCTAGTTTATGCTTGTCTTTTTTTGATAAAGTGGGGGGACTTATATAGTTCTCATCCCTCAGTGTCATTTTATATATATATATGGTTTTTATATATGGTTCATAAATGAATCCTCCCTCACACTCCAATTTTACTTCAGTGATCCTGGCTGTTTACACTTACATACTTCTAGTAAGGTCACCTGTTGTATGTGGAGGTACTGCTCCATAGTCCTTCTTCTTATACTCTTACACAAGCACATGGACTTTTTTGTTCACACTATATGCCATATATAAAATGGACATACACCATATAACAATACACTAATAAGTACTAGCATCCCCCCTTTCTGGGTTTGTACCTTATAAATGCTTAACATTTACTGGATAGTATCTGGGTTTGCTTCGTTTTCTATTTGCACTTGGGCAGCACTCTTTGGCTGCTATGCTGATGCATGCAGCTAGAGGGAGCACATGATTATATAATGTGTATGCTATCACACACACACACACTTGTTCTATAACTGCATATAGTCTGTCAGCTTGTTTATAAGGGTAAACAATGATTGAGAGGTATAGTTAGGATGTATACCATGTGTGTGTATATATATATATATATATATATATATATATATATATATATATATATATATATATATATACTTTTTCCATGTGTCTGTGGTACGGGCAGAACGTTACCCTAATGTCCATATTAATAAATTTTATTTAAATTCTATTTTAAGCCAGACGCTGATTGGCAATATTCGACCTCAACTAACCTGCCTACAATGCTGTTTATGTGGTGGACTTCCCCCATCTGTACGCTCTCACAGCACTTAAAACTCGGATTGGCTGCCCTATAATGAAAGGGGCTGGACTGACTTGGGCATTCTCCTACATAGTGCGTAGTGTGTAGTGGCGTGGCACCGCCGCTGAAGACGTCACAGACGAAACTAGTCCGACGGAACCACGCATACTACGTTACTACATCACTTCCGGAAGGTCGTGGAGCGCAAACTGCCCGCTAGTAGCCCACACGCTACCTGGAAGGACGAATTTTTGTACACCCAGCTACCCCAGAATCTTAGCTTTGCCTGGGAGGCAAGTGTAGCTGGGTTCATCTCGTTTTTTGGCTGCATTTCTATGTTTTTATAGTTTGTTAAAACTTTTTAATAATTTTTAAATAAAAAGGAAGTTTCTATACCTTTGGAACCCACTGTACTATGGGAGTGTTTTTGTTTTTGCTTTTTCCTCTATGAGGACCATATTATAATACACCAAAATAAAATAAGTGCCTTAAACACCGAGGATACCCCATAATTGGATCATCTGTACTTGGAGCCAGGACCAGCCAGAGTGTGACCTATATGCCTATTGCCCCTGCAGGGGTGCAGGGATCTGGTGAGTGGGGAATCTTGAAGGGGAGCACCCGTGTCACCCTGAATATCTGCAAGCACAACAAGTCACCTTTATTTTCTGCTATTGGATGTCCCAAGCTCCACAGATTACATTTTGGACTTTGAGTTTTGCCTATCACTGCTCTTTTTTCATTACAAAATATAGTCGCGATTTAAAAACGCATGTTCAATACGTTGCTTTCATATGCTGGTTAACACGACACTGTGTCAGGATATAGACCTCTGTGTTGTGGATACCTTTAGATAATAATTAATTTTGGGTCGACTATACAATTATATATATGCAAATTATGTATATGTATTTATAGTTATACCATACACATTTTCTCACGTTATATAACTTTTCGTTATTTTGGTTTTATCACCTGCACCAGGTGGACACTTGTGTGAAAAAATCTTATACAGTACCCTTCTTTGGGATTGGATGGTGCGTTAGCACTCTTTGCCACTTTAACCACATGCCGACCGGCGCACGACGATATACGTCGACAGAATGGCACGTACAGGCAGGAGGGCGTATATATACGTCCCTCCTTTCGCCTGTCCGTGCCATCGGGAGCGCGCCGGGAGCGGCGCGCTCCCGCGCCGGTCGGGACCCCCGTGAGTCCGGCCGCGGTCCCCGCGGACTCGATCGCCGCGGGGACTCCCGCGATCGTCTCACGGAGCAGCTGAACGGGGAGATGCCGAGATAAACAGCATCTCCCTGTTCTGCCTAGCAACTAGTGACGCCGATCTCTGCTCCCTGTGATTGGAGCAGAGATCAGCATTCACTAGCTGACAGCCACGCCCCCCCCCCCCACAGTAAAAAACACACCCCTAGGCCTACTTAACCCCTACACTGCCACCTTGTGGTTAACCCCTAAACTGCTAGTGTCATTTATACAGAAATCAATGCATTTAAATGCATTAATTGCTGTAAAAATGACAATGGTCCCAAAAATGTGTCAAAAATGTCCGATGTGTCCGCCATAATGTCGCAGTCACAAAAAAAATCGCAGATCTCCGCCATTAATAATAAAAAAAAAAAAATTATTAATAAAAATGCTATAAAACTATCCCCTATCTTGTAAACGCTATAACTTCTGCGCAAACCGATCAATAATCGCTTATTGCGATTTTTTTTACCAAAAATATGTAGAAGAATACGTATCGGCCTAAACTGAGGAAAAAAAATGTTTTTTTATATATTTTTGGGGGATATTTATTATAGCAAAAAAAATAAAAAATAATGCATTTTTTTCAAAATTGTCGCTCTATTTTTGTTTATAGCGCAAAAAAAAAAAAAAAAAAAAAACCGCAGGGGTGATCAAATACCACCAAAAGAAAGCTCTATTTGTGGGAAAAAAAGGACGTCAATTTTGTTTGGGAGCCACGTCGCACGACCGCGCAATTGTCAGTTAAAGCGACGCAGTGCCGAATCGCAAAAAGGGGCCTGGTCCTTTGGCTGCAAATTGGTCCGGTCTGAAAGTGGTTAATCAACACCTGTTTGAGGTGTGCATGCACTGGTAATTAACCACCAGTAGGTCACGATTTTTTTTTTTACTTGTTTTGTTTTACTTTCATGCTTCCTGGCGTTTTAGGCATCTAGTTGGATCTGTTTTTTTGTGCACTTTAGATACCCTAGTGATACACCAGGCAGGCACAATTACTATTGCACATGTGCACAGATTATACACTAGTAATGGCTTATAGTTATTAATAAGTAAGGTACCTATTCTTCATTGTACCCCTACCTCCATAGCTCTGTAGTGGTGGCACTTATAATACACTTTTATGTCACAGGTAGCGCCATTGACCTCATTACCTATTATTCATTTTTCTAACTGTGTATGGCCAGCATAACTCTTGGTAAAAAAAAGGCACGGGTGTTAAAATGAGAGGAGTTTGCATGTCTGAGCATGCTCAGTTGTGCTGGAACCTAGTTGTAAAGTGATGGGGAATATATCTCTTCTCAGACTTTTAAAGATATTTCAGTGTAGAAATCCCTTTTTCACAAAGCAGATTATCTTTAAACAATATACCACATATTTCAGTACCATTTAGGCGATCGTATCATGCTCTAAACATTATTTCCATGTGCAATACTCCAGGTCCTAACAAGTGTAAGGGTTTGGGGGCGCTATCTGTTTTCCGGGAGCTATACTAAATTCGATTTTGGGAGTATTTTTTTTACCAGCACTATAGTAAATTCCATTTTAGTGCTAATTATCGCGATCGCGGTAATCTGAGCTCTAATTAGCACGCAGCGCTATAATAAATAACCCCCAAAATGTAATTTCTTCAGTGTTGTTAAAAAATTTTACAAAAATGTGAGGGGTGTACTCACTTTTGTTGCCAGCAGTTTAGACATTAATGGCTGTATATTGAGTTCTTTTGAGAGGACAGCAAATTGAAGTGAAGAGATAGAACCTCTGTATTGACTTTACTGCTTTTCCCACCAGGGATATCTCCCTGCACTTCTTGCCCTCAGACAGACCAGAGGAAGTAAGGGGACATCTCCCCAAAATGATTTCACTGTTAACAGATGTCATCAAAACAACTGTCACAAGTGGAAGTGACAGCTGTAAAATGTTTTTTTATTTTTCTCCTCGTTAATGGAGTTCACAGGACGAATATATAATTACACTTCCTGGGGATTTGTCCCTCTTTAGGTTTACTGGCATTGAAATGTTGACTCCAATACCCAGGGGTGGGGACAAAGGTAGGCGACTTTTGAATAGGGAATGAATAAATGATTTGTATAGCGCTGCAAATGCGAACTGAATCGCCTCAAGACGCTTGTCTGCCCTTGTTGTCCTGCTGTATTAGAAGAGGTGGGTCTTGAGTTTTTTCCTGAAGGCCTGATGGTTTTCTTCCAAGCGGATGTTGTTTGGTAGAGAATTCCATAGCCGAGGTCCCTGTACTGCGAATCTTCATTCTCCCTTCGATTTGTAGCGGGCTTTGGGGATGAGTAGGCGATTTTGGATTGTCGATCGAAGTCTGCGATTCGGTATGTATTTTTCTATTTTCTCACAAAGGTATTGTGGAGCATTTCCTTGTGTACATTTGTGGGTGAGGCAGAGGGTCTTGAATGTGATCCTATCTTTTACCCTGAGCCAATGAAGGAACCTTAGGGATGGGGAGATGGATTCCCAGGGTTTCTTTCCGGTGACTAATCTTGCTGCTGTGTTTTGGATGACTTGTAGGCATGCAATCTGGTAATCCGGTAATCCTATGTAGAGGGAGTTTGCGTAGTCGATACGCAAATTGATGATGGTTCCTACTAGTACTTCTTTCTCCTTTTTCGGGATGAATGGGATAAGTCTGCGAAGCATGCGGAGGAGATGATGGGATCCGCTGATTACTGATCCTATTTGTGCATCCATGGTCATTTCTGAATCAAAGATGACTCCGAGGCTTTTGGCTTTGGTGCTTGGGAGGATGGTCTGTCCAAGGATGGTTGGTGGGATCCATGAGGTCTTCGTTTTTTTAAAGCTTGGTGGTTTTTTAGGCTTAAAACCAGAGTCCCCCAGGGGTTAAACCTCAGATGGGACCTGGATTTACATTTACAGTCATTTTATAATTTTTTTTTCTTTTTCCACCAATTCTCATATTCTGTTGTCTCTATTTTTGATATCCCCTTCCCCATGGTCATTCAATCTTTTCTAGTATGCCATACTGATCAGTTATTATTTACTTTATTTTTATTTTTTATTATTTAGATTTTTATTTTATTTCTGTTTTGTGGTTTGCTTCTCCAGAACAATGTTAACCCTCCTCTTTTTCTGGTTTCATTGTTTACATTTGACAATCATTAGGTTAATTGGAAATCTCTGCAATCAATGAAGGAAGAGGGGGATGTTTTAACACTATATATGTTGTGCTGTTTTTGTACATAACTGTTTTGAACAAGGCAATTATGGCCGAAACTAATTAACTTCTGCTGTACATATTTATCTTATATGGAGTTATAATAAATTTGGACTTATTGAAGAGCGTGTATGGAGTTGCGAATTGTCTTTTATCCATTTACTTCCTTAGCAGCTGAGTGACTGCACATCCTGCACCGGACAGATCAGGAGGATCTCTATATAATCTGGGATAGTAGCACTTTTATCTTCTATTGTATAATTAATCTACAAATAACTAAGTTTCAAATCCAAGTTTGTTTTGAAAAAGATTAGACAAACATTTTGTGTTTTGCATGCTGGTAAAATAACACTTAGTAAAATGTAATTTTTTTTTAAGTGGTGTCCTTTTATAAATATGAAACACAACATTAGACTTGCAAAAATGAAAATTATAAAAACATGTAAATGTGAGAAACCATGACAGTTAAAAGTGTATTGCCTCAACACAAAAAGGAAAGTTTGACTATTTTAGGCAACTATGCAATCCACATGAACTTGATGTAATTCCAATATTAAAAAAAGGAATGTGATATTTCCAGTCTTATAAGCATGTCCAATTTTTGGCCATCCTGTTTGCAATTGCAAATGACTGTATTCGTGAAAATGCTGATTAATGCTTCACCATATGCTTATAACAGATATTCCTTCATTACAGTGGACTCCTCCAGCTGTAAAATTGTCACAGTTAGAAATTGCTCTGGGTGCTTTTTAAGAGCTGAAATATAAGATTAGCATTTATAGTAGCATAGGAGTGTGTAGGCAAATTATGGCTTAGTTTACTGACTTAATACTTAAAGATAAAAAATGACACAAGCGTGAAGTAAACTGTTTACGTTTAGGCTGGAAAGTCATATCATCTTAGTGCAGGTATTATGTCTTATTTGCATATGATATTTATGCGATATATATACAATATCTGATGCACAGCTTCAGTTTGCATTCTGTTGAATTTTACAACTTCTGACACTTCTGTTTGCAAAGCCAATTAATAAGCTACGGTGTATTTTAGCAGGGAAACTGGGCAGTTTAAATAGATTTCTAATTATAGCCTCCAAAGAATGCTGTGATGGGTTTGGAATATTTTAAGGAATCAGTATACCTCAAATACAAATTATGTTGAAATAAATGTGTTTAAAATAGTTCTGTATAAACCTTTAGATATTTGCCATTCTATTTACAATTGTTAAGAAGATAGGTGTAGTCTATTATTGTCTGAGAAATATCATTTTTGGCTAAGGAAAATTACTAGAGGCTGTTTCAGTTGTCCTGTTGGGCAAAATTTGTTTGCATTTAAGAAAATGTCACCAAGACTAGAATGGAATGTTAATTACCTTCAGTTTAATAAGCTACTAAATCTGTGTAAATAACACTAATGCAGTAAAACATATTTTCTAGCCAATAGTATACTGATTAGAACATCTGTCAGGTTTGTTTTGGTGTGTGTGTGTGTGTGTGTCCTCATAAGGCAAATTTTCACTTCCTGTACTGGTAACAGCCTGTAAATCAGGATGTTTAAGGGTATCAGGGCAATGGGAAGTGTTCATACCTCCCAACTGTCCTTTATTTGGAAGAACTATCCCTCATTTGCAACCAAATCTGTCTGTACCTCTTTTTTTCTTTTGTTGTTGTTTTTGTTACATAGTTACGTTTTTTTTATGCCCTCCCTCTTGATGTAATACATTGAATTACACCATCATTGGTTAGATATGATAATACATTCTTATTCGCCCTTGGTTGTTATCATTATTATTTCTAGTCTATTTCACACTTATTGCCTCCCGTGTCCGCCCCGGGCGGGACACCTATTCTCTGGGTGCCCCAGGTGCCCCAAGGTTCTGAGTCCTTTCTGGGATTTAGTTGGTGAGTCGAGACTTTCTAAGATTAAAATCTACTCCAGCTACTAATTAATACTGTTATTCCACTGTTTCTATGCATGTAACTATGAGACTATATTTTCTTGTTTTAGATGCTTTGATACCTCCTGAGGAAGCGACTTTGTCGCAAAACTAGTAGAGGATACTGTTTCTGCATCTGTACTCATCCCTGCACCCTCAACAATGGGAGTGTAGACCTTTGTTAACTCATTACTGTGTGTATTTGTACTACAGCAATACCGAGATCGGGTTGCTTAATTTTAATGTATTTCTTTCAATAAATGATATTCAATTTTATTATACACGTTTATAATTTCTGGGTATCGAGATAGTCCACTAATTCCAATAGGTGTTGCATGGTACTATATCAGGAGTAATCCATGCCTATCCAACTTTTCCTTCATAGTTACATAGTTAGTCTGGTTGAAAAAAGTCCATCTAGTTCAACCAATAAAAGGGGGAAAAAATGACAATCCTAAAGTAGGGATAGAAAAGAATCACCCCCCTTTAAAATAATCACATTTTGTTGCATTGCAGCCTGAAATAAAGACAGAAACGTTTTTTTTTTTTTTATCCAGCTATATTTACTAGTGCAACTTATAACATCCAAGGGAAAGATATAACACCAACATGTCAGAAAAAAAAATAAAAAACAGAATCACTGAGTTGGAAAAAGGATCACCCCTTATGTTAGTATTTTGTTGGACCACCTTTTGCTTTAATTACAGCCTTTAGTCTGTTGGGATATGTCTCTACAAACTTTGCACAACTGTATTTGCACACTCTTCTTTGCAGAACTGCTAAAGTTCAGTTAAATTTGATGGTGACTGTTTGTTGACTGCAGTCTGCAATGGGGAATAGGTCTGGGCTCTGACTAGGCCACGCAAGGACAGTCACCCTTTTTTCCTTCAACCACTGTGTGATCATTTTTGCTGTGTGCTTTGGGTCATTGTCATGTTGGAAAGTAAACCTTCTTCCCAACTTTCTGGCAGAGGACAGCAGAATTTGACGGTATTTTTCCTTCTAACCTGAAAAGTGCTCCAGTCCCTGCTGCAGAGAACCCCCCCCCCCCCCCCATAACAGGATATTACCACATCCATGCTTAACTGTAAGAATGGTGTTGTTTGGATGGTGAGCTGTATTGGATTTCTGCCAGATATATCGTTTGGTGTTGAGACCAAATAATAAAATTTTAGTTTCATCTGACCACCTTAAATGCACTTTGAGGATTCTGAGGGTGCATGGAAAAATGTGTTATAGTCAGATGAGACTAAAATTGAATTATTTGTCTGGTGCAAATACAACAAAATCCAACAAAATGCTGACATAAGGGGGTGATCCTGTTTTTGAATTTTGCTTATTTTTTTCTGACATGTTGGTGTTATATCTTTCACTTGGATGTTATAAGTTGCACTAGTAAATACAGCTGGATAAAACAAAAGAAACACTCACCCAAGCTCTACTGCCTTATCTACCATGTGTGAGTTGAGTATCGGTACTCTGGCTGTAAACGTCCACTGCAGATATACAATCAAACAAAAAGCCGGCCACTTAATGCTTCTTCCTTAGATAACATTATTTAGTCCATATGTGCTAACTCATTTCGGCTACAGCCTTACTCATAGCATTCATAGATCACAAATAAAATAATTTATATATACTAATAAAACCCCTCAAACATATTGGGGTGGTCTGTTCTTAATAAAACATCATTAAGGGAATTACAAACATATTGGTATGGTCAGACTGAGATCAAGGAGTACCAATAACAGGATATGCAATATAAATCACTAATTGTTACCTATATAGTGTGCAGCAAATGAAAACAGTATAATCCTAGTAATATCTATTCAAAAAGCATTTAATCAAAGCCTATTTTAAAAAGAGATTTACATCCATCCTGCTGTTCATACCAAGCGGAAACCTGGTATTAAGTGTGTGGATCCACTAGACCTCACGTTGAAGGAGAATGCGGTGAAGATCACCCCCTCTGATGGGTCTTTAACCTGTTCAAAACCAAAAAAGGAGAAATGATCAAGGCACCCTCCATGAACCTGTCTAAAATGTTTAGATACATTTGAGATATTTTTTGCATTAGGATTTAAAGTATCATTTTAATGTTCAGCAATCCTAATTCTCAAATGACGAGTGGTACAACCTACATATTGTAGTCGGCAAGCACTACATTCAACCACATATACTACTGTTTTTAAATTGCAGTTGATATATGTCTTAACAGGGAACTGCTTGCTAGTAGAAGAAGAGGTAACAGGTTTGTTTTTTCATGCCTTTTACATTGTTTACAAGTATAAAAATTACATGGGTAGGAACCATGGACTATCAGTCATATGTTTCTACCAGAGGGACGTTGTAAGTGTAAGAGACTTGGAGACAAAAGAAATCCTAATGTGGGTGCTTTCCTACTAGAAAAGCTACAACCCTGTTGGAATATGCCATATAATGATTTGTCTGCATAGAGAATGGGAAGACATCGCTTGATAATGTTCACACGCTGGTTGTATTTTTGTGAGTATGTGGTTACAAAATGGGCTTGCTTATTAGCATAACAAGACAATTGTTTATTCTTAGAGCACATTCTGCCGCCTAGCGACAGTACCAATCTTTATGAGCCCTAAGGAGATTGTCTTGAGCAAAAAAAAAAAATTAGTCCCACCTACCCAAATGCAAGTTTGCCAACGATGGGGAGAATTTAGCTCCTGTCGAGGCACTTTGACATTATATATAGTGTTGGGATTCAAACATAAAGTAATTGTGCTTTAAAAGAAACTCAATAGCCAAGTACAAAAGGTCACACAACTTTTGAATATAAATGCTGTATCCTGTAAGGTGATGTTTCAAAATGTGATTATTTTAACCACTTTCAGACCGGACCATTTTGCTGGCTTAAGACCAGAGCACTTTTCGGCACTGTGTCGCTTTAACTGACAATTGCGCGGTTGTGCGACGTGACTCCCAAACAAAATTTACGTCCTTTTTTTCACACAAATAGAGCTTTCTTTTGGTGGTATTTGATCACCTCTGCGGTTTTTATTTTTTGCGCTATAAACAAAAAAAGAGCGACAATTTAGAAAAAAACACATTATTTTTTACTTTTTGCTATAATAAATATCCCCCAAAAATATATAAAACATTTTCTTTCCTTAGTTTAGGCCGATACGTATTCTTCTACAAATTTTTGTTAAAAAAAATCGCAATAAGCGATTATTGATTGGTTTTCACAAAAGTTATTGCATTTACAAAATAGGGGATCGTTTTATAGCATTTTTATTAATATTTTTTTTTTTTACTAGTAATGGCAGCGATCAGTGATTTTTATTGTGACTGCAACATTATGGCGGACACATCGGCCATTTTTGACACATTTTTGGGACCATTGTCATTTATACAGCAATCAGTGCTATACAAATGCACTGATTCCTGTGTAAATTACACTGGCAGTGAAGGGGTTAACCAGGGGTGGCAGTGTAGGGGTTAAGTGTGTCCTAGGGGCGTGTTACTAACTGTGGGGGGCGTGGCTGTGTGTTAGTGATCACTGATCTCTGCTCCAATCAGTATATTACATATATATATATATATATATACAGTATCTCACAATAGTGAGTACACCCCTCACATTTTTGAAAATATTTTATTATATCTTTTCATGTGACAACACTGAAGAAATTTCACTTTGCTACAATGTAAAGTAGGGAGCGTACAGCTTGTATAACAGTGCAAATTTGCTGTCCCCTCAAAATAACTCAACACACAGCCATTAATGTCTAAACCGCTGTCAACAAAAGTGAGTACACCCCTAAGTGAAAATGTCAAAATTGTGCCCAATTAGCCATTTTCCCTCCCCGGTGTCATGTGACTCGTTAGTGTTACAAGGTCTCTTGTGTGAATGGGGAGCAGGTGTGTTAAATTTGTTGTTATTGCTCTCACTCTCTCCCATACTGGTCACTGGAAGTTCAACATGGCACCTCATGGCAAAGAACTCTCTGAGGATCTGAAAAAAAGGCTATAAGAAAATTCCCAAGACCCTGAAACTAAGCTGCAGCATGGTGGCCAAGACCATACAGTGGTTTAACAGGACAGGTTCCACTCAGAACAGGCTTCGCCATGGTTGACCAAAGAAGTTGAGTGCACATGCTCAGCGTCATATCCAGAGGTTGTCTTTGGGAAATAGACATATGAGTGCTGCCAGCATTGCTGCAAAGTTTAAAGAGGTGGGGGGTCAGCCTGTCAGTGCTCAGACCATAAGCCGCATAATGCATCAAATTGGTCTGCATGGCTGTCGTCCATGAAGGAAGCCTCTTCTACCGATTATGCTCAAGAAAGCCCACAAACAGTTTGCTTAAGACAAGCAAACTAAGGACATGGATAACTGGAACCATGTACTGTGGTCTGATGAGACCAAGATAAACTTATTTGGTTCAGATGGTGTCAAGCGTGTATGACAGCAACCAAGTGATGAGTACAAAGACAAGTGTGTCTTGCCTACAGTCAAGCATGGTGGTGGGAGTGTCATGGTCTGGCGCTGCATGAGTGTTGCTGGCACTGGGGCACTACAGTTCATTGAGGGAACCATGAATGACAACATGTACTGTGACATACTGTATAAGAGCATGAACCCCTCCCTTCAGAGACTGGGCCCCAGGGCAGTATTCCAACATGATAACGACCTCAAACACACCTCCAAGATGCCTTGCTAAAGAAGATGAGGGTAAAGGTGATGGACTGGCCAAGCATGTCTCCAGACCTAAACCCTATTGAGCATCTGTGGGGCATCCTCAAACGGAAGGTGGAGGAGCGCAAGGTCTCTAAAATTTACCAGCTCCGTGATGTCATCACGGAGGAGTAGAAGAGGACTCCAGTGGGAACCTGTGAAGCTCTGGTGAACTCCATGCCCAAGAGGGTTAAGGCAGTGCTGTAAAATAATGGTGGCCACACAAAATATTGACACTTTGGGCCTAATTTGGACATTTTCCCTTAGGGGTGTACTCACTATTGTTGCAGCGGTTTAGACATTAATGGCTGTGTAAACAAGAATTGTAGGAATCTAAATAAACCGCCCCTATCTAGACACCTCCACTGCGCGCAGGATAATTGGTCTTCTCACCCTACAGCTGCCACTTTAAATAAAGAACATACGTAATGAGTTTAAACCAAGATCTTAAATGGTTAAAGATTTAGAATAAACAGTGGCGCTCTATATATATCACAAAGTGTATATAAGTAACTGAAACTAAACAAATTTCACCACCTAGTGTTTAGTGAAACAATACAAAAAAAAAATAAATAAATATTATTAAACATCATAATCAAAACACCATGTGTACGTGAAAACAAAAGTAGTGAACAAATAATGAAAAGGATAATTAATAGTGTGGCCACCAGTATAAAACTAGTAGCACCAAAATATGCAGTGAAATATAAAGTCCATATATAACTCCTCTAAAAAATGTGCAAAATTTTTCTTCTTTTAAATCTTCCACCACACCGCAGTGATTAAGTGTTTTTCCTCTCCCCAACAGAAACGCACTCACCAGAAATTCTGCCCGCACTCTCGTGTCAGGCTATTGCGCATAGAAACCCACCACAGGGGTTTAAAGTGATCACTGCTCAAACAATAGTGCAACAGGATCTCTCCATATGTGAAAAAAGAAATGCTCAAAATAGTGTAAAACCACTTAAAATTTTATTTGAACCAAACAAAAACTTCAACCATCTCACTCACATGTTTTAAAAGTTAAAGCCAGCATTGATTAGAGTATAAACAGCACTGCACTGCACGCTCCACTTCAAAACCACAAACTATTGAGAACCAGCAGTCACGGCGGACTCGAGGTGTACATAGGCTGTTCAGAAATGTATCTCACCCCCTCCTCACTGCCCGTACTGCAAGAACGAAAAGTGCCTCTCCTCCGTGAGCTTCTAGCGTTGTAGATCAAACGATTAGTTGCCGCTCAGCCACGCCCCCGACATGTTTCGTCATTGAAAACCGACTTATTCATGGGGTTGGTCGAACGGCATGTCAATCAACCTATATATACCCTCCCAACCCTGTACGGGCAGTATTGCGCATGCGCGGCTATTAATTTTCGCGCATCTGCCTGACAACCTCGGCGCCTGCGCACTCCTCGTGTCCCCGTTCGTACATAAAACATACTTCCACATGGTTATTTACATTTTGACATATTAACTCTCTGAATTCAATCAATACCTGAAACCCCCACCTATCTCAGGACCCTTCCTGAGCATCAGTAGGGATTGGTAAAGCGTGAAACATAACCCGCGGATGCGGTATAATAACCTATGACATAGCTTAAAAGAATTATGTACTATACACTATAATCATAACTTGCATGTGTTTGATCACAATAATTATCGGCAGATATTGGTATACTATCAACCATGATCTCATATTGAACATAGAATGATGTTAATATTACCAATAAGCGGCCAGGATATACACAGATAGAATAAGGTAGCTTTCCCAATTGCACGGGGAAGCATTCTTCACTTGGCATAAAGGCACAGGTGTGGAGACAATGTGCTACATGTGCATAGGCTTGTGCCGCTACATTATACATGGAAGATTTTAAAAATATTTAAAATAATTGAGAAATATAGTGTTAAGCCTATTTATCAACCAGAAGTTTATTAATCTTTCTAAAAGCATGAATGGCTGAGATAAATCAATTCATCGATTGATGAGATATTCAATCAATCGATCAATTAAAAAATCCATTAATGGTCAGATCAATACCCCATGATTGAATTAAATTATATAAGGTGCCATATATTGATATTTTGCATCTTATTATATATAATTCAAGAATATACATTCAAAGACATCAATTGGTCATGGGAATTAATTGATGAGGGATAATTATCTATTAAATGTCAAAAATTTATTCATATAGGACATAATTTTTAAAAATATTTCTAAAATTATACAAAAGAAACATTGATTAAAAATTATTAATAAAACAGTTAAGATCTACCTCAATATTCAACCCCCTAGGGGTTAAACACTTAAAGAGGAAGATCCACCTGGTTTCCCTCTGTGATAGGTCTCTCACTCTATTAGACCCCCTCCATGATGGGTGCACTATGTCAATCCCAACGAATTGCAATAGGCTGGGGTCCTGTTGATGCTTATCTCTAAAGTGTAGAGACACACTGTGATACCTGAAGCCCTTTCGTATATTGGCCAGATGCTCAGCTATACGCACTCTTAATAACCTCTTGGTTCTCCCTATATAGAATAAACCACAGGGGCACCACATGAGGTATACAACAAAGGATGAGTTACAGGTAATAAACTCCTTAATGGTAAAGCTTTCATTATCCCTATTGGTCACCTCTGTAACCCCCCCTATTTTGTACTTTTACTGTTCGGCAACAGATGCACTTTCTACAGCAGAAAAAACCTTTAAAATCAATCCCAATATTTCCTTCACCCGGGGGGTTCAAGATCTTTCTAACAACTTGATCACCGAAGCTCGGGGCTTTCTTGTATATAAACTTCGGTTGTTGTGGTAAAATCTCCCCCAGATGCTTATCCCTACATAAAATATGCCAATATTTCCTGTAAATATTTTCAATCTCCTTATATTGGCAATGAAAACTTGAAATAAACCCTAATTGATGTTGATTAGGTGCTAGCTGCTTATCTTTTTTCTTGAGACACTCAGTTCTAGGTATTTCGGCAACTTCATTAATTAGTCCATCTATAGTGCACTCTTTATACCCCTTCTGAACAAACTTATTTTTTAGGACATCAGCTTGTATAAAGAAGTCTTCTAGTTCTGTGCAATTTCGTCGGACACGTAAAATTTGGCCTTTAGGTATGTTCCTTATCCATGCAGGGTGATGACCACTCCTGATGGATAAGTAACTGTTCCGATCCGTTGCTTTGAAGTATACTTTGGTGCTAAGGATGTTTGAATTCTTATTTATAGTGACATCCAGGAAGTTCACAGATTCCTCACTAATTTGATACTCCAACTTGATGTTGTTGTTGTTATGATTCAAAACATTCAAGAATTCCAACACAGATTCTCTAGATCCCTCCCATATGAACAGGAGGTCATCTATGAATCTTCGATAAAATTTTAACTGTGGTAGTTGATTATTGAAGATCTGTCTATCTTCCCACTCAGCCATAAACAGGTTGGCGAGGCTGGGAGCATATTTAGCTCCCATTGCCACGCCAACCTGTTGGGAGTAGAACTGCTCCAAACAGAAGTAATTATGCGACATACAGAAGTCTAAAATATGTCCCAAAAACTGCTTCTGTGTATGCGGAATATCCTCACGCCTACTTAAAGCCCAATTTAAAGCTAATGCCGCATCCTCATGCTGTATGATGCCGAAAGAAGCGACATCACTGTTACTAGAAAAGATGTAGTGGCCTCATTCAACTTAACCTCTTGTAATAATAACAATAGTTCCGAAGTATCCTATAGCTTTGGTTGCTTTTGGAGAAACTTGTCTAAGTATTCACCTAACCTTGATGTCACAGAGGTTAACAATTGGTCGTGGGGGTGGTATCATGGTATTTTTGTGGACTTTCGGCAAAAAATAAGCCAAATATCTCTTCTCTTTTATGTTTAGAGCATTAATCCTATATCCCCGAAGTATCCTTCAGATAATTGCTTTACACGGGATTGGTTAACTGGTCGTGGGGGTGATCTTGGTATTTTTGTGGACTTTCTAGGAATTTAGGTGAATACTTAGACAAGTTTCTGATAATTTCCTATAGTCACTTCATCCTTAAAAGTGTCTGATAAAAAGCATAACTACAAAGGGCTATACTCAGGGTTGACTCTTTTTTGTTGGGGTAATTCTTCAATGTCTTTCAGTACCAGATTTTTGAACACCTCTATAGTGATTTCGGTAGAGTGGGGATATAGGATTAATGCTCTAAACATAAAAGAGAAGGTTAAGCATGTGTGATTCCTATTGATTGCCGGTCCCAAAAATACCAAGATACCACCCCCACGACCAATTGTTAACGGGATTGGTTCTGTGACATCTAGGTTAGGTGAATACTTAGACAAGTTTCTCCAGCCAAGTGTCAAAGCAACCAAAGCTTATCTGAAGGATACTTCGGAACTACTGCTATTATTACAAGAGGTTAAGTTGAATGAGGCCACTACATCTTTTCTAGTAACAGCTGATGTCGCTTCCTTATACACTATCATACAGCATGAGGATGCGGCATTAGCTTTAAATTGGGCTTTAAGTAGGCGTGAGGATATTCCGCATACACAGAAGCAGTTTTTGGGACATATTCTAGACTTCTGTATGTCGCATAATTACTTCTGGTTTGGAGGACAGTTCTACTCCCAACAGGTTGGCGTGGCAATGGGAGCTAAATATGCTCCCAGCCTCGCCAACCTGTTTATGGCTGAGTGGGAAGATAGACAGATCTTCAATAATCAATTGCCACAGTTAAAATTTTATCGAAGATTCATAGATGACCTCCTGTTCATATGGAAGGGATCTAGAGAATCTGTGTTGGAATTCTTGAATTTTTTGAATCATAACAACAACAACATCAAGTTGGAGTATCAAATTAGTGAGGAATCTGTGAACTTCCTGGATGTCACTATAAATAAGAATTCAAACATCCTTAGCACCAAAGTATACTTCAAAGCAACGGATCGGAACAGTTACTTATCCATCAGGAGTGGTCATCACCCTGCATGGATAAGGAACATACCTAAAGGCCAAATTTTACGTGTCCGACAAAATTGCACAGAATTAGAAGATTTCTTTATACAAGCTGATGTTCTAAAAAATAAGTTTGTTCAGAAGGGGTATAAAGAGTGCACTATAGATGGACAAATTAATGAAGTTGCCGAAATACCTAGAACTGAGTGTCTCAAGAAAAAAGATAAACAGCTAGCACCTAACCAACATCAATTAGGGTTTATTTCAAGTTTTCATTGCCAATATAAGGACATTGAAAATATTTACAGGAAATATTGGCATATTTTATGTAGGGATAAACATCTGGGGGAGATTTTACCACAACAACCGAAGTTTATATACAAGAAAGCACCGAGCTTCAGTGATCAAGTTGTTAGAAAGATCTTGAACCCCCCGGGTGAAGGAAATATTGGGATTGATTTTAAAGGTTTTTTCTGCTGTAGAAAGTGCATCTGTTGCCGAACAGTAAAAGTACAAAATAGGGGGGTTACAGAGGTGACCAATAGGGATAATGAAAGTTTTACCATTAAGGAGTTTATCACCTGTAACTCATCCTTTGTTGTATACCTCATGTGGTGCCCCTGTGGTTTATTCTATATAGGGAGAACCAAGAGGCTATTAAGAGTGCGTATAGCTGAGCATTTGGCCAATATACGAAAGGGCTTCAGGTATCACAGTGTGTCTCTACACTTTAGAGAAAAGCATCAACAGGACCCAGGCCTATTGCAATTCGTTGGGATTGACATAGTGCACCCATCATGGAGGGGGTCTAATAGAGTGAGAGACCTATCACAGAGGGAAACCAGGTGGATCTTCCTCTTTAAGTGTTTAACTCCTAGGGGGTTGAATATTGAGGTAGATCTTAACTGTTTTATTAATAATTTTTAATCAATGTTTCTTTTGTATAATTTTGAAATATTTTTTTAAAATTATGTCCTATATGAATTAATTTTTGACATTTAATAGATAATTATCCCTCATCAATTAATTCCCATGACCAATTGATGTCTTTGAATGTATATTCTTGAATTATATATAATAAGATGCAAAATATCAATATATGGCACCTTATATAATTTAATTTAGTCATGGGGTGTTGATCTGACCATTAATGGATTTTTTAATTGATCGATTGATTGAATAATTTCATCAATCGATGAATTGATTTATCTCAGCCATTCATGCTTTTAGAAAGATTAATAAACTTCTGGTTGATAAATAGGCTTAACACTATATTTCTCAATTATTTTAAATATTTTTAAAATCTTCCATGTATAATGTAGCGGCACAAGCCTATGCACATGTAGCACATTGTCTCCACACCTGTGCCTTTATGCCAAGTGAAGAATGCTTCCCCGTGCAATTGGGAAAGCTACCTTATTCTATCTGTGTATATCCTGGCCGCTTATTGGTAATATTAACATCATTCTATGTTCAATATGAGATCATGGTTGATAGTATACCAATATCTGCCGATAATTATTGTGATCAAACACATGCAAGTTATGATTATAGTGTATAGTACATAATTCTTTTAAGCTATGTCATAGGTTATTATACCGCATCCGCGGGTTATGTTTCACGCTTTACCAATCCCTACTGATGCTCAGGAAGGGTCCTGAGATAGGTGGGGGTTTCAGGTATTGATTGAATTCAGAGAGTTAATATGTCAATATGTAAATAACCAATGACTATGTGGAAGTATGTTTTATGTACGAACGGGGACACGAGGAGTGCGCAGGCGCTGAGGTTGTCAGGCACATGCGCGAGAATTAATAGCCGCGCATGCGCAATACTGCCCGTACAGGGTTGGGAGGGTATATATAGGTTGATTGACATGCCGTTCGACCAACCCCATGAATAAGTCGGTTTTCAATGACGAAACATGTCGGGGGCGTGGCTGAGCGGCAACTAATCGTTTGATCTATAACGCTAGAAGCTCACGGAGGAGAGGCACTTTTCGTTCTTGCAGTACGGGCAGTGAGGAGGGGGTGAGATACATTTCTGAACAGCCTATGTACACCTCGAGTCCGCCGTGACTGCTGGTTCTCAATAGTTTGTGGTTTTGAAGTGGAGCGTGCAGTGCAGTGCTGTTTATATTCTAATCAATGCTGGCTTTAACTTTTAAAACATGTGAGTGAGATGGTTGAAGTTTTTGTTTGGTTAAAATAAAATTTTAAGTGGTTTTACACTATTTTGAGCATTTCTTTTTTCACATATGGAGAGATCCTGTTGCACTATTGTTTGAGGAGTGATCACTTTAAACCCCTGTGGTGGGTTTCTATGCGCAACAGCCTGACACGAGAGTGCGGGCAGAATTTCTGGTGAGTGCGTTTCTGTTGGGGAGAGGAAAAAACACTTAATCACTGCGGTGTGGTGGAAGATTTAAAAGAAGAAAATTTTGCACATTTTTGAGAGGAGTTATATATGGACTTTATATTTCACTGCATATTTTGGTGCTACTAGTTTTATACTGGTGGCCACACTATTAATTATCCTTTTCATTATTTGTTCACTACTTTTGTTTTCACGTACACATGGTGTTTTGATTATGATGTTTAATATTATTTATTTATTTTTTTGTATTGTTTCACTAAACACTAGGTGGTGAAATTTGTTTAGTTTCAGTTACTTATATACACTTTGTGATATATATAGAGCGCCACTGTTTATTCTAAATCTTTAACCATTTAAGATCTTGGTTTAAACTCATTAATGGCTGTGTGTTGAGTTATTTCGAGGGAACAGCAAATGTACACTGTTATACAAGCGTTACACTCACTACTTTACATTGTAGCAAAGTGTTATTTTTTTATTATCGTCACATGAAAAGATATAATAAAATATTTACAAAAATGTGAGGGGTGTACTCACTTTTGTGAGATACTGTATATATATATATATATATATATATATATATATATATATATATTTATATTTACATATATACACACACATAAACATGGCAGGGGGACATCTTTACTGTCTTGGGGGTCTGATCGAGGTAGAAGGAAGTCAATAATCTTCCTCCTTCCTCCTCGGTGCCCCTGGGATTCTCTCCCCAATTCACCACCTCTGAGCTGGGGAATCTGGAAGGAGAATTCTGACAGAGATTGCCAGGTAAAGTGGTGTTGCCACCAAAAAAAAAAAAATTTGCTTAAAAATCATAAAAAAATAAATAAAAAATAATGTTTTTACTCACCTCTAAATGTCTGTTGCTAGGGGGGTCCCTCGTAGTCTGCCACCTTCAGTGCCCGGGCACTGACATCACTTCCCCTTGGCGCCGCACAGTCATCTGGGACCTGTCAGGTGTCCCAGATGACTGAGCGTCGTATCACGGCGCCGCTCGCGCATGCCCACAGTAAGGATGCCGGTGCCGTGAGTGGAGCGGGGAACGAGGGGGGCTTTGTTCCGCCACATCGCTGGACCCTGGGACAGGTAAGTGTCTGATTATTAAAAGTCAGCAGCTGCAGTATTTGTAGCTGCTGACTTTTAAAAAAAAAATGTTTTTTCATTTTATGAGACAGTGCTTCATAAACTGGCCTTTCTGTGTCAGTCAATGATAGCTTCTCTATGTGCAAATATGAACATGTTATCCTCCGATCATCTCTGTTTCATAAATCGTTAATGAACTGAGATCAGAGGCGATCCTTGGGATCGCCGCTGTTCACAGTTTCATAAACAGACACCTTAATACAAGAAAGGATTTTGCTCGCTTTGGAAACTGCAGCCTGGCATTGCATGCCATTATTAAGCTTATGATATTCCAAAACACCCAGATCATTCTCCACCATTGATTCCCCCAGTTGTACTCTCCCTAGTATGTATGATGCACATGCATATTCTTAGCCCCCAAGTGCATAACTTTATTAACATTAAACCTCATTTGCCACATAGTTGCCCAATTAAACAGTGTATTGAGGTCATTTGTAAGTTGGAGACATCCTGTAAGGATGTTATTCCACTCAATAGCTTGGTGTCACCTGCAAAGACTGAAATTGTACTTTGAATCGCAGAAAGAGTCTAGTGAAAGCAGCACACTCTACAGGGAGAGCCCAATTCAATTGAAAGATCCACTCACAGGTGCCCAGGCTCAGTGTCCATTCACACCAGTAGTGATGGACGAACTTCCGACGGGACGTTTCGCGAACGCGATCCGCGAACGTGCCCAAATGGGTCAATGGGCGGGCCCCATTGACTGTAATGGCAGGCGAACCTTAAAAACCTCCAGGTCATATTTTCAGCCACAAAATACTTACTAGCTGTGCACACATAGTCCCACAACATGGACAACGACAAGCATTCTTTTTTTATCTATGAAATGTTGTCAATTGAAGGCCATGGAGGAGAGGCAAGGTCAGGCCAGGCTATGAAGGGGGTGCAGGAGATGATCAGTGCCACAGTCAGGGCAGCGCAGTCCTGTGCTAGTGTCCCAGTGTGCCAACCTGTGCTTGAGCCCCTGACGCCTCCCTCTGCCCGGCCCTTACCCCCACCTATGCAGGGCTCCACTGCGGTGGTCCAGAGGTGCCAGTCCAGTGCTGATCCTCAGCCATGGTGCTGGCACTGCCTGCTGATTGGCTTCTGCGCTGCTATCTCCCTCACTGACACCAGCACTGAGATAGAACACTGACACCAGCACCGCAATAGAGACTGAGCACTGACACCAGCACCGAGATAGAGAGCACTAACACCAGCACCGAGATAGAGAGCACTGACACCAGCACCGAGATAGAGAGCACTGACACCAGCACCGAGATAGAGAGCACTGACACCAGCACCGAGATAGAGAGCACTGACACCAGCACCGTGATAGAGAGCACTGACACCAGCACCGAGATAGAGAGAACTGACACCAGCACGAGGTAGAGAGCACAAAAATATAACACCGCTCAACCTCTTCAAACAGGAGGGTACGGCCATATAGTACGGTGTGGTTTTTTTGGTACAAGTGAGCCAAAGGTAGAAAAAAGGTCCGTGTGCTAGATTATATAAATCATTTATAGAGTTATGCATATACATGGTCTACTGGTCACATGTGTTGAATTCCTCCGAGATCCATGCCTCATTCATTTTTATAAATGTGAGGTACCCTGTTTCCCCGAAAATAAGACCTAGCGTGATTGTCGGTGATGGCTGCAATATAAGCCCTACCCCCCAAATAAGCCCTAGTTAAAGTCCTTGTAGGTCTTATTTTCAGGGTAGGGCTTATTTTCGGGGGAAACAGGGTAGGGCTTATTTGGGGGGTAGAGCTTATATTGCAGCCATCACCGACAATCACGCTAGGTCTTATTTTTGGGGAAACAGGGTAGTCAACACTGTCGTGAGCTAGGCGAGTGCGCTTATCGGTCACGATCCCCCCTGCTGCGCTGAACGTCCTTTCGGACAGGACACTGGATGAGGGGCAAGCCAACAGTTCCATTGCAAATTGTGCAAGCTCTGGTCAGAGATCAAGCCTGCCCACCCAGTAGTCCAGGGGTTCATCACTTCTCAGAGCATCCACATTGGCCGTTAACCCGATGTAGTCGGACACCTGTCGGTCTAGGCATTCCCTGATGCTGGATCCAGATGACACCTGTCGATGGGTTGTCTGAAAGAATGATCTCATATGAGAAGTGACCAACGCATCTTCAAACCGCCCTCTTCTTGCAGGCGCTGTTGGATTGGTACCCGCCACTCTCTCTGGGAGTGGGAATTCCTCTGCCAGCACACGCAAAAGCAGAATGCAGCATTTCTCTAAGCAAGGCCTGTAAGTGCTCCATTCTGACAGCCCTCTGTGATGGTGGTAACATTTCCGCCATTTTGTGTTTGTACCGGAGGTCTAAGTACGTTGCCACCCAGTACTGGTCCTTGACCTTTATGCTTTTTATACGGGGGTCCCTGTTAAAACACTGGAGCATGAAGGCCCCCATTTGCACTAAACTGGAAGCGGTGTGGTGGCCTGGCTCCTGCTCATCATCCAGGATAATTTCGTTCTCCTCCCCCCATCCACGGACAACAACAGGGATTCCAGAAAGGTTTAAAGCATGCTTTACTTGCTCCTCCTCATCTGCCCCGGCACCATCCTCCTCTGACTCCTCTTTCGACTCCTGTTGTTGACTTGTCTCAAATAGAGTAGCCCCCCTGGGAATTCATCCAGCATTGCGACTTCCTCAGCTTCCTGCTCCTGCTCCTCCACGGCTTGATCAATGACACAACGCAATGCACGCTCCATAAAGAAGGCGTAAGGTATGATGTCACTGATGGCGCCATGGCTGCGAATGAGCAGTTTGGTGAAGTCTACAGAAGTCTGCATGCGTCGAGCATGAGCAGCCACTGGCGCCGTGAAAAAAAAAACAAGCTCCCCAGAACCTGTTCGTACAGGTAGTCGTTAACTGCACGTTTCTGCTGGAGCAGCCTATCAAGCATATAGAAGGTTGAGTTCCATCGCGTCGGGCAATCACAAATAAGACGTCTGACCGGCAGATCGTGTCGCTGCTGAATGTCAGCAAGGCGAGCCATGGCCGTGTAAGATCTTCTGAAATGGGCTGAGATTTTCCTTGCCTGCCTCAAGATGTCCTGGACCCCAGGGTATTTGACAACGAATCGATGCACGACCAAGTTTAAGACATGTGTCATGCATGGCACATGTGTAATTTTGCCCTGTTTCAATGCGCTAAGCAGATTGGCACCGTTGTCGCACACCACTTTACCAACTGTCAAATTGAGCGGTGTTAGTCACTGATCTGCCTGTGAATGCAAAGTGGAAAGGAGGGCAGGGCCAGTGTGGCTCTTGGCTTCCAGGCATAACAGACACAGCACAGCGTGGCAACGTCTCACCTGGCATGTCGAATATGTTCTGGGGATCTTGGGCAGCACAGTGGAAGAGACGGTAGCAGCGGAAAAGGAGGAGTCAGCCGAGGAGGAGAGGGAGGATGGAGTAGGAGGAGGAGAAGAAGAGGCAGGCCTGCATGCAATCCGTGGCGGTAAAACCAAATCTACACGGGTGCCACAGGTTACATGCTTGACGGCCGTCAGAAGGTTCATCCAGTGGGCAGTAAAAGTTATATACCTTCCCTTCCCCGTTTTTTGCTAGACCACGTGTCTGTGGTCAGATGTATATTGGCACCGACACTGTGTGCCAGAGATACATTCAGTTGCCTCTGAACATGGCCATATAGCTCTGGGATGCCCTTCTGTGAGAAATACTTCCTTCCTGGGACCTTCCATTGTGGTGTTCCAATGGCCACACATTTTCAAAAGGCCCCCGAGTCCACCAGTTAATATGGCAGTAGTTGGCGGGCTATCAGTTCTGACAAGCCAGCGGTCAACCGTTGGGCAAGAGGGTTATCCGGCGTCATCATTTTTTTACGCTTGAACATTTGGCCCACAAAAGCCTGCCTTTTTCCAGAAAAACGTGAGGATGGCATGATGGAAGGTGGAGTGGAGGACAATTCTGAGGAGAGAGGAGAAGGAGAAGTAGAAGAGGCTGGATGGTGGGAGCCTGGAGCGTGGCTTTGTGCATTGTGACGGCGTTGCTCCCACTGGGCTCGGTGATGGCAGCTCACGTGCCTTCTTAAGGTGGTCGTCCCTAGGTGAGTTTTGGGCTTACCACGACTTATGCGTTGACTGCAAAGGCTGCAGATGGCAACACTATTGTCAGCAGTGGACACGTTAAAAAAAGCCCACACTGCAGAGCCATGTGCCGGCGTCCTGGGAGCGCCAGATGTGATCGTACATGGTTGATGCCTCGCTCCTGATACATTAGCAGTCTGGTTTTTCTCTCCTGTGCAATGTAAGTTACGACTGCTTCTCCTCCCTATCTGCTGGTCCATCTCTCCCTCTGAACTCCCCTCTGCTTCCTCTCTTGTGGGCACCCACATGATGTCCCTAGACACATCATCATCAACGTCACCTTCCCCACCGATATAATTAGAGATCTTGGAGTAGGCAGCAACAGCGGGGACCAACCTCCTTGGGCTGATCTGGCGGTTGTTGCTACCTCCTCTTCCTGATCCAATGCCAAGAAAGGCTGCACATCGGAAATGTCTTGTGATGTTGGATTGACTCAAGCGGAGGGTATATGGTGGTGGTGGTGTTGGTGGTGGTAGTGTCTTTTGGGGTGCACACAGCAGAGAGAGTGAAGAGGGTGCAGATCGAGAGGATGAGGAGGGTGCAGAAGAGTAAGGCTGAGTGAGCCACTCAACCAAGTCTGGTGCATCCTTTGACATAATCAAACGCACCTTCTGCAACTTCCCACTTTGGCTCAAGCCTGTTTCTCTTGCCCTACCCCTTCCACCCCTCCGGAAGGGCCTGCCTCTTCCTATGCCTGTCATTTTTTAATTGACCCTGTGACCTATTAGCATGATTCCTGTCAGCAGATGAACTGATTGGCTCTTTTTACTGCTACTTCCTCTCACACCACAGCCCTGCTTTATAGAGACTACATGGCATTGATACCAGGTCAAATGTGGGTACTTACACTGCTAGCATTATAAAAATACATGTGTAGCGCTGACTTTCCTGTCTATTAATGTATGTCAGCATGTTATAACAAAAGTCTATGGACGCTTCTATGGCTTAGTATTTGGCGCCATCTAGTGGCCAAATACTGGTATTGAACTGGAATGATTATTACTGTAGAAAAAGCACAAAGGACAAATACAGGAAGAGACTGTTATTTACATTAGAAGGTTGACCTTTTTACCCAGGATGCTTGGTGACCTACCCAGGAACACCCTGTACCTTCTAAAATCTCTATTTCTGATTTATTAATCACAAAATATGATATGGGTTAAATGAGAGTTCTACTGACCAGGAGGAAAGGCTTTGAATATAATAACATTTATTACAGGTAGTTAAAAGTCAAGCTAATACACAAATCCCTAGCACATCAAGACAGAAAATGCTAGGTTGAAATAAAAAATATATATATATATGAAGGAATATAGATTATATTCCTTCAGACCGTGATCTACAAGCATGTTTAGTTACAAGTAGTTAAAAGTCAAGCTAATACACAAATACCTAGCACATCAAGACAGAAAATGCTAGGTTGAAATAAAATATATATATATGAAGGAATATAGATTATATTCCTTCAGACCTTGATCTACAAACATGTTTAGTTACAAGTAGCAGGGCATACCTTCCCCTGCTACCGGCCATCCTACCTGCTGGCTGATTCCCCCGGAAAGGACCGAGATGCCTCCCCTCTCCTCAGAGTAACCAAAAACCCGCCTGATTTCTCATTGGCTGCCTTAGCGCGGCCCGCCCCCCTTACAGGCGAAACTCCCAGTGATGTAAAAAAACTTGAATGGTCTCACTTCATTCCCTATCCCAGCATGGGGTCGTTTATAGTGAATAGGTTACAAACAAAGGAATTGGCTAAACCATTGTTAGTGTCAAGTATCGGCCCCGCCATGTCTGCCCTTAACTTGAGCTTGCCCAGCCTTAACTGCCAGCAAAAGGAGACATATTCATAGTTACAATATTTCACAGATATTAATGGAAATTTCACATAAACGCCATAGGTCAACAGATGGCCCCTTGTGGCCAGTTGAGTATATGAGACTCGGCCACACATAGAATAATGGTTTATGTGCAATTTTCTTTAATATTTGGAACTTTTCGGCTTTGCTCTCTGAAATGAAATCAGACTTCTTTGAGAATAAAAAAAAAAAAAAAAACGTTTAAACTCTCCATCTCTACAGTTCACATTTCTGGATCCCAGTATCGGTAGTCATCACTTGTTCTGGATGTAATAAGTCCATAATAATAACAGAAAAATCATATGATAAATAAAGAGAAAAAATAAAAACACACCCCAAAAAAAAAATGAAGGGGGAAAAAAAATAAATAAAAAAAAAATAAAATAGAAACATGAGGATCCTTGTTCTCAACTGTCCAATAATAATAGTGTGAAAGTCCATAATGTCAATCTGGTCATGTTGCCCTGGGACAGCCTTCCATGGGGATTCCCGTTGGATACAGCATACAGTAATGCCCTTTGGAACAGCTATCCGGGCTTTCTAAGATTATACTTTATTAATGTGGACAGAGGTAGAGAAAGAGATACACAAGTACATTTGGGACATATGTATTCAAATGAATGCTTGTCTGGTAAGTCTGAGCAGTAAGGACCTTTTAATTGCCATAGATATACTGCAACATAAAGTGAGACCCTTTTCCCAGTGACATGTGTAAACAATTTTAGGTTTAGGTTTTAGGTTTACGTCCTTAAGCCAGGTTTCTGATTTCACCCCTCATCTTTCTTCCTCCATTGTCATATGCCTGCAAGTAACTCTGCTCCACCTTCTGCTGAATACCACTGTGTGTGTGTGTGTGTGACACTTTAAGTGTCCAGGGGGATTTTGTTGCCATCGCAACTCACCACTAGCTCCTTTTACTGCAGCTATGTTCAGTGCTGGTGCCAAACCTTTGGGCATATAGCTCCGTCCTTGGCTACCATGGGTAGCTACTGTACCGTCCTGCCTTTAGCAGGCTACAGAAGAGGTCACCACTATGAGAGATCTATGTGCAGATTAGGCAGTGTCATCTACGCAGACAAAAATAACTTGATTTCAGAATATGGATAAGTGTGATGTCACCAGTCACTAGTGGCTTCAGGAACAATCAAACTAAAAAAAAAAAATGTAAGTACAATTGTACTATACTCCCTGCTATTTGCCAATCACTATGAGTCTCACCAGTCCCAGTATATCTATATTATATTCACGCAATGCTCTTTGACTTATTATGGCACACACAGGAAAACCTGACCAACAAAAAAAAAAAACAATATCAATGACCACATCTGATGACTGCCCAAATGTTAGAACTGTAGAGAGGATTGTATGTCACATTTACACAGAAAATAGTCACATGACTGTTGTTAAACCCTAATATTACTAGGGTCATGATAAATAGCTACCATGACCTAAATTCATATAAAACGATTATCCCATGTCATAAGAGAAAACTAACACCTGTTGGGACTTGGCCCATCCCCAAAATGCTACAGGGAAGCCTTAATATTCTATATCAACATTTCTAATCGCTTTAAATGTTCTCCATGTAGTGTTCCCCGTACTCACTCCCCTCTTTTTTTTTATTTGACCATAGTCACGCAAAACTGAAGAATCACCAAAAAAAAAAAAAAAAATAAAGGTGATATAGGAAAGAAATAAAAAAAAAAACAACAAAAAATAAAAATAAAAATCCTTTCCCTTAAGAGAAAAAAAAAGAAGAAAATCAAACAAAAAAAATAAATTGATTAAAAAAAAAAAAAAAAAAAAAATTAAAAATTACAATTAAAATAATAAAAAAAAAAAATAATAAAATTAAAATAAAAAAATAAAAAATAAGACAAAATAATAAAACCATACAGATTGAATGCTGGCCCAAACTTTAACTTTGTTGAAGCGGCTTAAATCTGTGTCTTGTTAACCCCAAAAAAAAAACATTTGAAAAACTGCCTTTAGCAGTATACTAAAGGCAACCCCCTCTCCCGGTGGTGATTAACATATTAATTGACTCTCAGTGCAAACCCATTTCCAAGTCAAAAAGGCCACAAAAAGTTGTTTTTCTAGAGGGTAGGGCGTCTGTTTATTGAAACAGACTGCCCCAAACCAGTGTTTAGAATTTAGCTAGGCCTGTAATTAATAATATTTAAGGCTTCTCCTAAGAACATACACAAAAAAAAATAATGTTCTTTAAGGTCCTTATTTGTATTTGGGTACACATCTGGGTCCAATCATCCGTCCTTGTTTGTGCATTTATCCTATAATACAAAACTTAAAAATCATTAATAACATCTCACTGCACCTCTCTGAGAGGTTCATACTGGCCTAACTAGTAGTGGATGCTTGGAACCGCCTTCCAGCAGAGGTAATGAATCCATCAACCGTAAGTAAAGTCAAAAATGTACAGGACCCACCCCATATCTAAACTCTGATAGCCAAAAATTATAGGAAAACTCTGTAGGGTTTATAAATACTTACATTCTAAGAATACAACATGTAGACCTATAATCTTCACATGAGTGAATTTGGAAGGGAAAACAACACGCAACACAAGACCTACTGAATGCCTAAGATGCCACAATGTGCAAAGTAATGTATCATGTAGTTTCCAAGTGTCAGAGTGAATGAATCTTCACTGTAAGCCCCCAGAAAGGACATAAAAAAAAATAATAATTCATATCTGTGCACAGGTTATTTATTCGCGAATACATTTAAACTTGTAAAACCAAAAGTCATAAATTTAAACTGGTACCAGTATTGAACTCATTATAAACGGGAAAAAAAACAAATATTTATAAAATAATCATAAACAGTACAACGCATGCGCATTAGTGTGATCACACTTATTGATGGCCATAAAACAATATTGGGTGCACCCCTTATCAAAAAAAAACAAATCTTAGTTTATACATGTACTGTTCCTACTCATGCATTCCATCGCTCACCCATACACATTCATTTCAAATGCATCCCATACATTCTGTATAAGGCTTTGGTAATTGCAAATGAATTGCTAGGCGTTTCCAACCTCTGGGAGAATACAAAGTAAAGAAGAGAAAGAGGGAAAAAAAAAAAAAACAATGGGCCTTTATAACTTACCCTCTTGTTAGGGGCGTATTTTGCATCTGTACAGCTAAATGATCTGCACATATCATTTCTGGAATTCACTTAACCTGAAAACAAATAACTTTATAGACAACAGTTGTTAATCTCTTCCCATATTTTTTCTAACCTATTTTAAAGCAAACAATACATAATTTATTTTAATAGATTGGAATGTATAGCGTTTTATCTTTTGTAAAGTAATAAGGTATCCCTTAACAACTGGTGTGGTTTTAGGTTTATTGACCACCTTTCCTGTCTTCCTAAGAGATCTAGGGATATTTACCCCAGAGCTCTCACCTTTCAAGGAGTTGTTAAAATTAACACCTACTCCAGACGGAATGATTGCATTACAATCTATGGTATGTGTAGATTGCCCACACCGCCCTGTGCTAGAAGATGCCTTATTCTGGTCACTAAGACTTCTCACACCTATGTGTGCCTTATTTTTTATTTTGCCAATGTTGGGGAACTTGTCTTGCTCCTAATTCTGTGACCATGGTGCATTCTCGATTTTCTTGTGGCTCTGCGATTTCTCCCATCGCCACAGGAAAAGTAGAATTAGGATCCATATCCTCCTTTCCCCCATACTTTTCATATACGTTATTGTCCCCAATTTCATAGGCACAAGTAGATGCCGTAGCATTAAGCATTTAAGAATTGAAATTGTTTGTAGCAACTGTGACATTGTTGTGTTTAAGAGTAAAAGTTGCTATGGACTCCTAGACGGGACATGGCTGCCATTACCAACAAATAATATGCACAATTTGTAAGCTAGTTAAAGCTTAAGTTAAATGTTGAAAACAACAAACAGCTCCGCACTTAGGGACAAGTAATCCAGGTATGCAGCCTTTCCAGAAAAAAAATTACCCCCCAAGAGGCAAATTTAAATGATTGGTACAAAATAGGGAAAATTGGCGCTTCCTGTGAGTCCAGGATATTAGAATGTACTTGACTAGACCATACGATAATAAAGAGAGAGGGGTGGAAGTAGACACCTAATTGCTGGCGTTACTACCATATACCTATCCCCCCTCCTAGACAGTGTATTATAAACCCAGAGCCTATACTGAGATAATAAAATGAGTGTAAGGGAGGGCAAACCCTCGGGGTATAAGCATCCATCCCTAATTTGCCAGTCTCCAATATCCACTGATAGATATGTGCAAATATGTATGCCATAAAAAAAAAAAATGTGCACGGGGTGAGAGAGAGTGTACCCTAGGGCGGCTATCCAAATAACCTATATCCTCTACCCACCCGTCAATAGTTTAAGTTAAATGTTGCCCTGTACTATACAGTCCTTTTTAGATTACTGTAACGAAGTTGGGAAAACGAACATTAAAATCGAATAAAATCCTGAAAATACAGTAAAGTGGAGTGGAAAGGAAAAAAAAATATAAAAAATAAATAAACTATCTATATATACATATATACATATATAGATATATAGCTGTATATTTTCAGCTTTCAATAAAACAATCCTTTAGATTACTGTAGACACTCCAAATCCACTCACAATAGTCTGTATTTTACCTTATTTGAGCCTACACCCCCCAACACAATAGGAACATTAGTAGGGCCACAAGTATCAAATAGGGTGAATAACCCTCTTGGTTTACAATAGAAAGGTAAACACATCCGTGTTTACACCAAAGTTCACCCATTCAGTTTAGACAAAAAAAATAAAATAAAAAAAAAAAAAAATCTAGCACAAACTCAGAATATCAAATTTGTGGTAAGGTTTCATCCATAAAAAAAAAAAAAAATCAGGGTATAATACAGTATGCTAAATGCACCTTATTTTACCCTATACTAATAATCTTTCTCAGATATTAGCTTCAGCATTCAGCAACAAGACTTCCACAGTCCTGTACTTTAACTGACAACAATGAGAATATTACTGCTCTCCTGTCCTATACACAAATATTATGCATTTAGTGGACAGACCATTTAAATTAGAAATCTGTTGAAACTTTTTCAACAGGAAACCAAGACCCCACTCACATGGTGTCTTTCCAATGAAACATGTCACTCTCAAACAGTGGTTTAGAGAGAGCCATTAAGCTTTGTGAGCATTAAAAAAATAAAAAGAAATAACACTTTTTCCCGCCAAGTTGCTTCCTCCCCATTACATAACCGGTTTGTAAATGGTACATCCAAAGAACTTGTTCAATTAAAATTTACGGGATATTTATGCAAAACAAAATATGTGGTGTATCCTCTCTCATTTTTAGAGTTAATACCTATCGTTTTCCCTAGTTATATTGAACAAACTGACTCAATTTAAGTTCAAGCTACTAAGTACCTTCAGCAAAATAATCATATAATATATATATATAATACAAAAAAAAAATATAACTAAACTACAAAAGAGAGAAAAAGAAAAATATTTACCTAGATTTTTCCCTAGATAGATTGAACAAACTGACTCAATTTAAGTTCAACTACTAGCCTTAATCTCTAATACATCGATTTTGATATTAGATTCAAACACCTTCCGTCCTGTACTGGTTTCGTGGCCGCCATCTGTACCCTCTAAAATCTCTATTTCTGATTTATTAATCACAAAATATGATATGGGATAAATGAGAGTTCTACTGACCAGGAGGAAAGGCTTTGAATATAATAACATTTATTACAGGTAGTTAAAAGTCAAGCTAATACACAAATCCCTAGCACATCAAGACAGAAAATGCTAGGTTGAAATAAAATATATATATATATGAAGGAATATAGATTATATTCCTTCAGACCGTGATCTACAAGCATGTTTAGTTACAAGTAGTTAAAAGTCAAGCTAATACACAAATCCCTAGCACATCAAGACAGAAAATGCTAGGTTGAAATAAAAATATATATATGAAGGAATATAGATTATATTCCTTCAGACCTTGATCTACAAACATGTTTAGTTACAAGTAGCAGGGCATACCTTCCCCTGCTACCGGCCATCCTACCTGCTGGCTGATTCCCCCGGAAAGGACCGAGATGCCTCCCCTCTCCTCAGAGTAACCAAAAACCCGCCTGATTTCTCATTGGCTGCCTTAGCGCGGCCCGCCCCCCTTACAGGCGAAACTCCCAGTGATGTAAAAAAACTTGAATGGTCTCACTTCATTCCCTATCCCAGCATGGGGTCGTTTATAGTGAATAGGTTACAAACAAAGGAATTGGCTAAACCATTGTTAGTGTCAAGTATCGGCCCCGCCATGTCTGCCCTTAACTTGAGCTTGCCCAGCCTTAACTGCCAGCAAAAGGAGACATATTCATAGTTACAATATTTCACAGATATTAATGGAAATTTCACATAAACGCCATAGGTCAACATAGGTCTCTGACAGTGCATGCTGGGTAGGACATACAATGGACCTGAACGGCCATTTTAGGTCTCTTGGGATTGCATGGCATGCCTGTGAGGAGCTGTGAGGAAGAGGCCTACAGCCATTGCGGAACGCAACCCTGCTCGTTTGTGCAAGTGACCTGATGGTGCCAGAGATACAGTGACCGGATTGGATAGATCCAGAGACACTTGTTTGACTATCGGAGGACCGGGCTCACCCAACAGAGCAGAACGGAGTGATGGAGCCAGCTGACGGAGAAGCGAGTTACAATCACCGGACCAAGGCTACCATACAGAGATCCGATCCAGTTGGTGAGTGGGTTGTGGCCCACAGTTTACTAACTTTTGCACATAGTCAGACTTATATACAGGCCTCGCTGGGATCTATAGTCTTACGGAGGAGGAGTATAACAACTGACACTAGGCAGGCATGAGGCCTATCTGCTTTGCATCTCAAGCCTTGTAATATAGTTACTGAAGTAATACCAGGAGCATCTTTAACTCAATTTGATTTACTTTAACCCCTTGGATTACAAATCATAAGGAATTGTTCTAGCTAGCGAAGATCAGAAGACTAAAGACTAAGTACTTCAAGTGAGATCTCACGCATAGCTATAAAAGCAAGGGGAGCTCCCGTGTATTTATGTTGTTTGAAATTGTTATACTACTATCCATTGTGCTGTCATTCAATGTTGGGATGACAGCACAATTACTGTAATCACCTTTTCGAAAATATATTTAGAGTAAAACATCTTTTGGTTAAGTACCCAGTTGTGTGGAGTGTTTTCTCCCAGCAGGTGGAGCCAGTGGACCATGAGGTTACAATACAGGTATATTGTATTATATTATATTGTACTGTATTGTATTGCACCACAGCTGTGTCAAGGGGACTAAGCCAAGTTAGTGGGGTTTATCAGCAGAGTGCAGGCCGAAATCAAATCAGCAGCTCCTTCGGGGGTTAGTGCTACACATGTATTGGTATATTCACAATAACAGGGCTGCATTATTTTGTGTGTCTTATATCTGACTTTTTTTATAACAACACAAACTATACAACAGCCATCCCTTAATTATTCTTTCATAAAGACCAGGTTCTATTTTAAAATGTTGGCCTTTTATGTTGTGCAGAAGTTGCTGTTGGAACTAGGGTGATCTTGTTCAGTTAAGATGTTCAGTCACTGGTACTAAGCATATGCCAGCAATTCCTTTAGAACACATGCTTCACTGAGCATGATGCAAACATAAGAATCATCCAAAATCATAATATATTCAGATGTACTTTCTGTAATCAATTTGTGCCCAGAGCAGACAGAAAGCCAAAAAAAACAATACTTCAAGAAAATATGAACATTTATCAGAGCCATGGCTTCTTTTATTATGGATAACTAACCTGAGAAAGAAGCTGCTGGCTCTAGAGTTTACTTTGTGATGCTGAATTTGAAGAACATTGCCTGTATTTTCCTAACTTGAGAGGAAATAAAGCATGAACTGGCATTGAGAAATGATAAATCTATACAAAATAGTTTAGTAAAGTATGCCAAATAAATATGTCATAGCGTTGATGTGTACTGACCTATCCTGATTTACTAAAGAATATGTGCATTTCTCCAGCAATATATCCATTGTACTATGGGTCATGGGCTGTTTTCAATTCATGGGCTCCCTGGCAGTTTAATGATATCATGCAAAAGGGCCAGTGTGCAAAGGTGTTTCTGTTTTTCTTCTGATGTGCAGCTGCTGAGGAATTTGGAATCCTGATTAGGAAGGCAATGTTTGAATTTTATACTGGTTTTTATGCAACAGCATAATCATTGCAAATTACAATGTGTGGTCATAATACTAAGGCAGATAATGTGAAAACAATACTTTAAAGTGAAACTAAACCTTCCTGTCCTTTTTCTCCAAAAAGGTTGCCATCTCTTAGCCTCTGTTCAATTTGCAGAGATTGCCATGATGCTACAAATGTGATCAGTTATGACACCAGCCATTTGATGGTTTGACAGTTTGTTTTAACCACTTCAGCCCCGGAAGATTTTACCCCCTTCTTGATCAAAGCATTTTTATTGAGATTCGGCACTGCGTTGCATTAACTGACAATTACGCGGTCGTGCGACGTTGCACCCAAAGAAAAAATTTCCTTTTTTCCCAAAAATTGGGCTTTCTTTTGTTGGTATGTTATCACCTCTGCTGTTTTTAGTTTTTGCGCTTTGAACAAAGAAAGAGCGACAATTTTGAAAGAAAAGCAATATTTTTTACCTTTAGCTATAATAAATATCCCCAAAAAATATAAAAAAAAAATAATTTCTTCCTCAGTTTAGGCCAATATGTAGTCTTCTACATATTTTTGGTAAAAAAAAAAATAAGCGTATATTGATTGGTTTGCGCAAAATTTATAGTGTCTACAAAATAGGGGATAGATTTATGGCATTTTTGTTATTCAATTTTTTTTATTAGTAATGGTGGCGATCTGCAATTTTTATCATGACTGCGACATTGCGGCGGACACATCGGACACTTTTGACACTATTTTGGGACCATTGACATTTATACAGCGATCAGTGCTATAAAAATGCACTGATTACTGTGTAAATGACACTGGCAGGGAAGGGGTTAAACACTAGGGGGCGATCAAGGGGTTAAATGTGTTCCCTCACTGTGTTCTAACTGTAGGGGGGATGGGCTCACTAGAACATGACAGAAATCACTGCTCCTGATCACTGGGAGCAGTAGATCGCTGTCGTGTTGCTAGGCAGAACAGGGAAATGCCTTGTTTACATAGGCATCTCCCTGTTCTGCCTCTCCGTGCCACGATCGCCGGACACTGGCAGACATTGAGTCACTCGGTTAACGTACTCCTACTAGCCCGTGATTTAAAGGGGACGTACTGGTACGCCCATTTGCGCAGCCGTGCCATTGTGCCGACTTACATCATCATGCACTGGTCAGCAAGCAGTTAAAGCATAACCAATGTGACAGTTAGCATCCTCAGCATGCCTGGAATATGACTGTTTTTTAAACCGTTTAATCAATGGGATTAGTTGCGTCAAAATCCCTAGGCAGCCGCCCATTCTGTCCTTATTATAATCTTCCATTGCAAATACCTTTACACCCATGTGCCTGCAAAGCAAGCTAAATAACCATCATATTCACAAAATAAAATTTGTGCTTGGAGATGGGAATAATAGTTAAAGCTATCATACAAACAATCACTAACAATTGTGCTTTGCTAAGAAGAACATACTCCAACGTCATAATGTACAGCTAAATTGTGTACCTAGAATCAATCACTGTTTTGTGTCCATATTACATCAGTTAACCATTTTTCCAGTGCTTCATATGTCAGAAAACCAAAGTGTGGAGCATTGATATTGTAGCGCCAATAACCCTGTGCAGGGCGGCTATGGATTTCTAGGCTTACCAATTACCTCCTCCTTGTAGCTCGTCGTTCGTTGTCTAGGGGTTCCCAGGGTTAGTACCCAGCAATTGTTGAGACTGACACTCAAAGTCCTTTTGAGGATTTTTATTTGCAAAAAAAACGATGAAACATAACACAGTCTCTCAGTTGGGAATACAGGGCATGGGTGATAAAGCTCAGGCACTTTAGAGCTGCTGACATCAAATAAATGTCTCTCTAGATGATCCAGGGGGTAGCCACTCGCAACTGGACATTTCACTGTTGGATAAACCCTTTTTTGTAGATCTAGCAGCCAACAAGTGATTCGGAATTAGCATAGACTTGGTTGTGCAACTTGAAGTGAACGTTTAAAAGTCTCTGCCACAGACTTGGTTGCAACCGAAGGATGGGTTAGGAACTTTTCCTATGGTACCTGTATCTTTCAGCCGATCCGGCGATACCGTAGGAAATGTGGATTCAACTAGTGTCCATACATCTCAGCTCCCAAGCTCTTACCGAGCAGCCAGCCTTGTGCGTGGCCCTCCTCCGAAGAGTCCTCCCCTGGTCGTTTGTCCAGTTGATGTGCCTCTCCAATCATGAGAGGACACCGGGACACTTCAGAATCCTCCTTCAGATGGATCCCCACCCCAGACCATGAGGGCCTCTGGGGCTGGTCAGGATGACCAGTAGACACTCCTGGGCCCGGGACCCCTTGCAGGGCTGGTCCGGACCGGAACCAGGAATCAAAGAGCAAGCCGAAACCCTGAGCACGTGACCTCAGGATCTTAAATACCCCTTCCCGGAATACACAGCAGGGCCAGACACGCCCACTGATTGGCTCCAGGAAAGATTGTTACCAAATGCGTCCAACCAGACTGCGTTCTCAGCCTGTCACAGGTGCTCACCTCACCTATGACCAGGCAGAACTCTAGTACAGCCAAACTGATGCCAAAGTAATGACCTAGGACAATTAACCCTAAAAAACTCAGTAACAGTTCTGGAAAAAACTAAATTTACAGAATAGCGCACACTTAGAAAAAGTGTCGGGGCTACAATATCTTTAAAGGTTACTGTGAAAAAAAAAAACAACAAAAACAATGAAAGTGAACAATCATAGTGCTGCACATTTTAATGATAATTTCCCTTATTTACTTTTGAATTTAAAATCTATAGTCAAAATGTAAACTCATATATTGACAGAAAAAAGAGGAGCTGGTGTGAGGTGGGTGGAGGTAATGTACTCAGTCCCAATTACTATGCACACAACAAAAAATAGTTAGCCTAATAGTTAAATTAGTGTTAAATATGAAACATGTATTAACAGACATTTAAAAACAGAACATAATACAAACATATAATACGCATAAATATACTGTATAAAGATAGTATTCAACTGAGATCAACAAAGAAACCTTTCCATAGAACCTATGTAGTCCATAAAAATGACCACCATCAGTCTGAGATGGCTATACTGCTGTTCTTGACGGGTTCATATATTAATTTCCAGACTGAATTGCAAATATTTTTAGCCTACTCCTATTAGTTTATTTTATTATTACAGGATTTATATAGTGTCAACAGTTTACGCAGCACTTTACAATATAAAGGAGGACAGTATAATTACAGTACTGTACAAAACAGAAGGAATAGAAGGGCCCTGCTCATGGAGCTTACAATCTAAAAGGAGGTGGGGGTAGGTGGTAGAAAGGGTACAAAAGGTAACAACTGCAGAGGATGATCTGATGGAGGTGATTTTCTGCGTCAGTGACACATATCCCCTATGACATGTAAATATGCACTGCTGTGTCACCCATTTTGCAGAGCCTGCGACTATACTGCAGAGATGCTGACGAGAAGCCATTTTAGGAGGCACAGCCAGTACAGGAAACACACCACAAGGGACATCGTCACTGCTTGTAGGCAACAAGGAACTGTGTTATATGTAGTCTTTAGAAATCAAAAGTAAACCAAAGGAAAGAGCAGAGGAGAAGCCACAAAGTATACAGGGTATCCAGAAATTGTTGACAGAGATGGCTGGCAGATAGGCAGCACTGACCACATAAAAGGACGTTTTTCAAGTGAGCTTATACTGGATTGAGATCAATAAATTTTGTTTATATTACTAATAAAAAAAAAATAACAAATTTTGCACCCAAAATAAAAACCCTATACCTACAACCCTATATACTAATAAAAAAAAACCCTGGTAACAAAGGTACAGTGAGGGACCCCTTAGAGTCGTTAACAGACAGATCAAGCCAAGAGTATTTAAAGCGGTTCTGCACCAGTGATCCATCCTCTCCTGGGAAAGGTGTCCAAGTCTGACCTTGCCCCTAGGTATTCCTGCACCATTAATATCAGACGCTGGCGATGGTTGCTGGAACCGATCATACCTTGGGGCTGCGGACTAAAAAAAATTGTCTAAACGCATCGGTCAGACGTCCACCTTCCCCACCGCTCCTTCTGCTACTGACCGAAGCCTTAGCAACTCGTCGTCCAGGACCAGGAGTTTGTAACCTCCCAGTTTCTGGGACCGCGTTGCACAGACCTTTCTGCAGGCCTCCCTGAGATGTCTCATCCTCTGCTCCCTCTGCAACGGCAAGATAAGGTCTTTGACCTTACCCTTGTACCGTGGATCAAGGAGAGTGGCCAGCCAGTAATGGTCCCTCTCCTTGATCCGAAGAATACGAGGATCCTTCCGCAGGCTTTGCAGGATCAGGGAGGCCATGCAACGTAGGTTAGCTGAGGCATTTGGTCCGGAGTCTTCTGGGTCACTGAGGAAGACATGATCGCCAGCCACCTCCTCCCAGCCACGTACAAGTCCACTGGTTTGTTGGGACTGTACTTCATCCCTAAAAGACTGCTGCTGCTGATGCTGAGTGCCAGGCTCCACCTCCAGGCTCACACAATCCTCCTCCTCCTACCCCTCCTCCTCCTCCTCCTCATCCCTTCCTGTGTGATGGGTGGGACAGAAGGAACACTGTCTGGATAAAGGGGGCCTTGAGAGGCAAGGAAGTCCTCCTCTTCCTGCCTCCGTTCTGCCTCAAGTGCCCTGTCCATTATCCAACGCAGCGTATGCTCCAACAGGTGGACAAGAGGTACAGTGTCACTGCATGCACTGTCACTGCTCACCATCCTCGTGGCCTCCTCAAATGGTGAAGGACAGTGCATGCATCCCTGATCATGCTCCACTGGCGTGGGGAAAAAAAAGCCAGCTCCCCTGACCCTGTCCTGGTGCCGTAGTCGCAAAGGTACTCATTGATGGCCCTCTGCTGCGTGTGCAGTCGTTGCAGCATGGCCAACGTTGAGTTCCACCTGGTGGGCATGTCACATATTAGGCGGTTCTTGGGCAGGTTCAACTCCTTTTGCAGCTCAGTCAGCCGAGCACTGGCATTATACGATCGGCGGAAATGCACACAGACTTTCCTGCCTGCCTCAGGACATCCTGTAAGCCTGGTAACCTGCCCAAGAACCGCTGCACCACCAGGTGAGGACGTGAGCCATACAGGGCACATGGGTGAGCTGCCCCTGTCGCAGGGCGGAGAGAGGAGGTTGGTGCCATTGTCAGAAACCACCATTCCTGGCTTAAGCTGGCGTGGCGTCAACCACCTCTCGGTCTGCCCCTGCAGAGCTGCCAGAACCTCTGCCCCAGTGTGGCTCCTGTCCCCCAAACACACCAGCGCAAGCCCGGCATGGCATCTTTTCGCCTGCATACTCGCATAGCCCCTTGTACGCCTACGGAGCACCGCTGGTTCCGAGGACAGAGCACTCGAAGATGCCATGGAGGAAGAAGAAGAGGAGGGGGTGGAGGAGAGAGGTGTGTCACAACCAGTAGTAGCCTTTTGGAGGCGTGGTGGCGGAACAACCTCCAACACTACTGCACCTTGTCCTGCATCCCTCCCAGCTGCCAATAGAGTGACCCAATGGGCCGTGAAAGACAGATACCGTCCCTGTCCATGCCTGCTGGACCATGAGTCAGCGGTAATATGCACCTTACCGCTGACCGCCCTGTCCAGCGAGGCATGGACATTGCCTTCCACATGCCGGTAGAGAGACGGAATCGCCTTCCGTGAGAAAAGTGGCGTTTGGGAACCTGCCAACAAACTCACGGAAGGGGGTCGAGTCTACCAACTGAAAAGGCAGCAGTTGAAGTGCTAGCAATTTAGCCAAGCTAGCATTCAACCGCTGGGCATGTGGATGGCTGGGAGTATACTTCTTTCTACGGTCCAGCAGCTGGGGCAGGGAGATTTGCCTGCTACAATCGGACGTCGGTGTACTGCAAGTACTTGGTTGTGACACACCTAATTCTACACCTTCAGTCCTCTCAGAGCAGCTTTCAGAGAGGACTGAAGATATAGTGGGGATGGAGATCCCAGCTGATGAGGAGCAAGAAGAGGTCCGCTTTGTTCTTTGGTGTGGGTCTTTAATGTGCGCTTGCCAACGAGCTGCATGGCCGGTCGACATATGTCTGGTCATGCTTGTGGTGCCCAAGCGGCTGATGTTTTGGCCACGCGAGATACGCTTGAGACAAATATTGCAAATAGCAGTGGTGCGATCTGATGTACTCGTCTCAAAAAAGGCCCACACCAAAGAACTTTTGTGATAACGTGCAGAGGCAGCGCCCTGCACAGGCGGAGCTCTGCGGTGTGATTCAGTTGGTGTGCTGGCCTCTAGCTGGCCTCCGGAGGGCATCCTGCCTCGTTGGACATGTGCCGCCGCATCCTCCTCCTCCTCCTCCTCTCTCCCTTCAGGCACCCACGTGGAGTCAGTAACCTCATCATCCCCTCCCTCTTCACCACTAGAGCAAACCTGGCAGTAAGCTGCAACTGGTGGAACATTACTGCCAGATTGCTGTCCTTCAGCATCCCCTCTCTCTGCGCGCACACTACTGCCTTCCTCAAGCTGGGTATCATCATCCGAGCCTTCAAATCGTTAGGCATCCTCCTGGAGCATGTACCCAACACTGTGCTCAAACAGTTCGGGGGACTCCTCAGGAGGACATGGTGGGTCTAGGGAAGGGGTGCCTGATGATGCCATTGAGTACGCGTTGGCAGCTGCTCTGCCAGTACCCTGAGCCTGGGTGAGAGAGGATGAGGAGGATGAGGAGGGCTTGGTCATCCATTCTACCAAGCCTTCGGCATTATGCGGCTCAAGATGTCCAGCTGCCGAAAACAAAGACAAGCGTGTCCCATGGCCACGTGCTTATGACGATGCACGACCACGTCCACGACCAGCACTGTTGTCTCTAGAAACAGAGCCTGCTTGCCCTGTGTTCTTGCCTCGGGACTGTCTGCCTCTCCTTGGCGGTCTTCCAGCCATTGTAGTGGGTAGTGTATATTGTGCTGGAGTCACACAGCACACACACTAACTCCTGCAGATGGATGCCTTAGATGACAGCAACAGGGCCCTATGGCAGATAGAGGCTGCCTTAGATGAGAAGAACTGGGCTGACACACACACACACTAGCTCCTATGTGTGCTGACACACACACTAGCTCCTATGTGTGCTGACACACACACACACACTAGTTCCTATGTGTGCTGACACACACACACTAGCTCCTATGTGTGCTGACACAAACACACTATAGCTCCTATGTGTGCTGACAACACACTATAGCTCCTATGTGTGCTGACAACACACTATAGCTCCTATGTGTGCTGACAAAAAATAGAGCTCCTATGTGTGCACACAACACACTATAGGTCCTATGTGTGCTTACACAAACACACTATAGGTCCTATGTGTGCTGACACAAACACACTATAGGTCCTATGTGTGCTGACAAAAAAATAGAGATCATATGTGTGCTCACAACACACTATAGGTCCTATTGGTGCTGACACAAACACACTATAGGTCCTATGTGTGCTGACACAAAAAATAGAGCTCCTATGTGTGCTCACAACACACTATAGGTCCTATGGGTGCTGACACAAACACACTATAGGCCCTTTGTGTGCTGACACAAAAAATAGAGCTCCTATGTGTGCTCACAACACACTATAGGTCCTATGGGTGCTGACACAAACACACTATAGGTCCTATGTGTGCTGACACAAAAAATAGAGCTCCTATGTGTGCTCACAACACACGATAGGTCCTATGGGTGCTGACACAAACACACTATAGGTCCTTTGTGTGCTGACCAAAAAATAGAGCTCCTATGTGTGCTCACAACACACTATAGGTCCTATGGGTGCTGACACAAACACACTATATGCCCTTTGTGTGCTGACACAAAAAATAGAGCTCCTATGTGTGCTCACAACACACTATAGGTCCTATGGGTGCTGACAAAAAAATAGAGCTCCTATGTGTGCTCACAACACACTATAGGTCCTATGGGTGCTGACACAAACACACTATAGGCCCTTTGTGTGCTGACAAAAAATAGAGCACCTATGTGTGCTCACAACACACTATAGGTCCTATGGGTGCTGACACAAACACACTATAGGTCCTATGTGTGCTGACACAAAAAAAAGCTCCTATGTGTGCTCACAACAAATAGAGCTCCTATGTGTGCTCACAACACACTATAGGTCCTATGGGTGCTGACACAAACACACTATAGGCCCTATGTGTGCTGACAAAAAAATAGAGCACCTATGTGTGCTCACAACACACTATAGGTCCTATGGGTGCTGACACAAACACACTATAGGCCCTTTGTGTGCTGACACAAAAAATAGAGCTCCTATGTGTGCTCACAACACACAATAGGTCCTATGGGTGCTGACACAAACACACTATAGGTCCTATGTGTGCTGACACAAAAAATAGAGCTCCTATGTGTGCTCACAACACACTATAGGTCCTATGGGTGCTGACACAAACACACTATAGGCCCTATGTGTGCTGACACAAAAAATAGAGCTCCTATGTGTGCTCACAACACACTATAGGTCCTATGGTGCTGACACAAACACACTATAGGCCCTTTGTGTGCTGACCAAAAAATAGAGCTCCTATGTGTGCTCACAACACACAATAGGTCCTATGGGTCCTGACACACACACACTCTCCATCATGTTAGATTACAGAATTGATGGGTCAATTCTGCATCTTGGAAGCCTACCTTGAATGCTGGCTTCATCTTTGGTGTTGTCCCTGCGGGGGTGGGCGGGGTCTGTGCGGGGATCCTCGTCATGCCGCACTGTCTCCTGGGATCTGGTGTCATTCATCCCAGGAGTCAGTGCAGACATCCGACCCAAAATCTCGGGAGATTTGCGGACATCGACCCGAAATCTTGCAAGATTTGCGGACATCGACCCGAAATCTTGCGAGATTTTGGGTCCATGTCCGCAAATCTCGCGAGATTTCGTGTCGATGTCCACAAATCTCACAAGATTTCGGGTCGATGTACCCAAATCTCGCAAGATTTCGGGTCGGATTTGCGGACGTGCTCTTTGGAACATGGAAGTGACTGCTTGTGGGCTTCAAATGCCCACAAGCAAAATGACAATTCTGTACTTTTTATTTTAAATGTGCATTTTTTTAGGAAAAAACGGACATGAATACCGGACGGACACTTAACAAGTGAGTTTATTGTTAGACTCATACTATTTTTAACGTGAGAAGAAAAAAAAAATTAGTGTGTGCAGAACCGCTTTAAATAATCTTGGTTTGATCTGTCTAATAACGACCCTAAGGGGTCCTTCACCATACCTTTGGTACCAGGTGTTTTTTTATATTTTCTCAATATTTGGGTCAGACAGACCAAACCCTTTCGCACAGAGTCCCATCCCTCCCTTGACTTCTTTGTTTATATTACTATTACAATGCTGATGTTATAAAATGTATTGTGGATTGTGCAACTTTAGATCTCATTTAAATGCTTTTTCAAAACACTGACAGACAGTTAACATTAAGTAGTTGGAATTCTCTGGTTTCTTAGTGTTTACTGTAATTTGGAGAACCATACAACATTTATCAAATTGCATGTAAAAAAAAAAAAAAGAAATGTTACACATATTGCTTCTCAATTCCTTTCTTGGTAAATTATTTATTGGTATTTCCAGGGTCAAAATAATAGATAATATTGTCCTTGGAACCAATATAAAAATGTATCGTGTTGCACATATTACTCCTAGCATTCCGTTGCTTTGTAAGAGGAACAGGTTTAGCCATATTTATAGATACTTCTGTCCTTGGCACACATCACAATAACAATGTATTTTATACAGATTCCTCTTTGTTATGTTATTGTTAAAAGGGGTAAAAGCAGAATGCACTACTCCAGAATTTATGTTTCCTGCTTTATATGCAGGGATTATTCTCCTGTGATGAATATGGCTGATGTGCTTTATTATATAGTCTGCACTGACTGTTCAATTATTGATGAACTGACTATTTAAAAAAAAAATTGTAATGTCAGAGCAAGAAGGTTGTCATTGTTTACCTCTCCTTCTGAAAATGCTACGTGCTTGACAGTCATGTTGATCCAATACCTTCAATACTTTCAGTCAGTGGGCTGTGAACCTGGAACAATAATGCAGATCAGCATTTCTGACATCTCTCAATCTAATCTTCCTGTACTTTAAATGAATCATGGATTATCACAGTCAGAGACAGCTAGGCAAGATGTATTTTTAGAAGAAGATCAGCAATGGCAGCCTCTACAATCTTTCAGTAGATGTTTCCTTTAAGCTCATGTTACATTTGTACATTATATTTTAATATCTCCCACAAAACAAAGGAAAGGCAGATATATCTTTGACATTAGGGGTGTGATTGACATCCTGGTTTTACTTTCTCTGTGCTGTGGGATAAGCAAGATGGTAGCATGCAATGAGGAAATAGCTGAGTCGCTGGGTCAGACAGTTTCTGTTGACTGGATTTGCATTAATATGGTATTAACAAGCTGTATAGGTATTTGTCTTCAGTTTCTATAAACAATGGAAAAAGAAAGGGTTGCTTTGAGGGACTTGAAGCCAATGTGTTTACTTTATTATTGTACAGTGACTGAAGATTTAAACTCCCACAGTATTAAAACAATAGTAAAAAAGTTAATGACTTACTGAGAACCAATGTACATATTGTAGTATAGCTAATGGCCCCAATGTGATGTATTTATTTTATACATTTTCAAAGCACAACAAATTCCAGAGCATTCTGCAAAGAGATGGAGATGCAAACATCCTATTGTTCTGTTGTGTGAAAGAGAGTATCTCCTAGAAATGTTTTAGATGTGCATTATCATTGTTCCTCCCTGCAGGAGAATGGAGCCTGGGAGCAAGCATATCTACATGAATGCCTAAAGGGCCGTACACGTGGGCTGAATGTCAGGCAGCATCAGCTGGTTCAATAGAACCATCTGATATTTGGCCCGTGTGTACCGCAGCCGGTCCGACAGAGGCTGGCTGTATGGCCCACTTCTGTCAAAGGAGCATGACCGAAATAGGTCTTCCAATCGGCATCAGTGTGTTCTGGCTAGGGGGACATCCCCTTGTCAAAACACAATAGCTCAGCGGGGAGAACGATGTACTAACATCAGATTGTTAGTACAGCGGCTCCTCCTAAGCTCTTCTGGGTTTTTTTGTCCTGCCTGCTGGGTTGAATGAAAAAAAATAGTGTGTACCAGGCTACAGGCTGACCATACAGTGATAGATTTTTTTTCATTCAGCCTGTTGATTTAACAAAAAAATATAACAGATTCTTCCATCCTCACTATACAGTACAGATTGACGGATTCCCCTGGCAGACAATTGTATTCTGACAGCCGCCAGTGGCAGCTGTATAACTACTCACAGGCTGCATCCGATTTGAGACAGCCACAGTTCAGCTGACAATTTACTGGCAGGCTCCTTTGATCGGGCAGGAGGGAGGCCAACAGGGCTACCAATAAATCATCATGAACTATCTGAAATCCATACAATGTATGGCTAACCTGAAGCTGGCCATATATGGCTTAGTTTTTTCATTCAGCCAGCTGAACAGAGGGCTACACAAGGATCAAAATTCAGCCAGTTCCTGCTGAACCTAATAAAGTCTGAGCCTCAGCTGAAAAACTTTATTAGCTATTCCACCAGAGGTTCAAGCTGGCTAAGCTGTTGAGGTTTTCAGCAGAGCTTTCATAGAAGGTGAAGAAAAACATAAAATACATTTTTTTGGTGGTTGGATGGATGATGTAGGGTATCTTTGTTTTGTACCTAAGGCCTCTCAGGCGTTGAGCTAGGAGTTTCCCTGCTCTGTTGCCGTTTGCATAGTAGTTCATGCGTAGCCTTCTAGTTGACTTCTCGAAGTCGCCCAGAAGGCACAGCCTCAGTTCGTGTCTAAGTTTGGAAATGGCTTCTGTGGTTGATGTTATGGGGTGGAGCTTGTTTTGGGTCTCTAGGACTCGGATGCCGTCAGTGAGCTCTTTTATACGTCTCTGCCTCTGCTTCCTTAATTTTGCTCCTATTTGGATAAATATGCCCCTCATGTACGCCTTATGGGCGTTCCACACTACAAAGTGATCAGATATAGAACCAACATTTTCATCAAAGTATTGTTTTAGATGGCCTTCTAAGGCCTCTCTGGTGTCCAGTCTTTGAAGGATATAGGGATTGGCCCTCCAGACCGGGTTAATCCCAGGTGCAAGAGAGTCTGAGATTGTCAGGGTCACTGACGCGTGGTCAGACCAGGTAATACTGTTTATGCTGGAGTCAGTGACCCGTGTCAATAGGGTTCCATCCACCAGAAACATGTTGATGCGGGAGTAAGCTCTGTGGGGAGCAGAAAAAAATGTGTAATCCCGCTCGCCAGCATGACAACAGCGCCAGGCATCGTATAAGTCATGTTTAAAGATGGTATCTTGCAATGAGGGGCCCGTGCGGGAGGTAGCCGAAGTGGAGTCCATGATCTTGTCAGGCACCATATTGAAGTCACCACAGATGACTAAAGTTCCTGTTTTAATCTCATTAATTTTCCATAGGATTTTGTTTAGAAAAGCGATCTGGTGGGAATTGGGTGTATAGACATTAGCTATTGTGTATGTCACAGATCAAGATAAGGAATCTGCCGTTAGGGTCTTTAATTTCCTGGTGGAGGTGGAACGCCACCGTGTCCTTTATTGCAATTAAGACACCTCTTTTTTTTGAGTCTGTGCTAGCAGTGAAGATAAAAGGAAAGTTCTTATGTGAGCACCTAGGTTGCGCTGCCGCGCTGAAGTGGGTCTCCTGCGCACAGAGGATGTCTGCTTTATATTGTGCTGCTTCAGACCATAGTGATTTCCTTTTGGCGGGATGGTTGAGGCCTTTCGTGTTTATGGTTAGGAAAGTCACTCCCATGGTGGCTTTATGTAGATGCATTGCAGTTGCTTTCCCTTCAGAAGCAGCAAATCGCAAGGCAGGCACATATTCTCAGTAAGGGGTGTGAAGCTGCCAGTGGGGCAGAGGATGAGTGAGATTGATGTGTGTGGCGTACTCACATTTAGCAGAGTTAGAGTTGTAGGGGTCCTGATCGGTAGCTGATCGAAGTGGTGTGTTTTCGGTCGATCACCTGGAGTTTCCTGGTGGTATTCAGGTAGCAATATGCTGGTATATCTGTTGGAAGGAGTCATTCTTGAAAGTAGGAAGTTACTGCAGTGAATAGCGAAGATAAAGTAAAAAAAAATGAAGAAGCGAGATAATCGCCATTGAGGGAAGAAAAGGTGAAGCAAACAAATAAAGTCTCGAATTAATGGAAACATCCTGGACTCAATTCCGGGACAGTGGTCCAGTATGTTTAACTGAATATTTGAATGCAGAATTGCAATTCAAATGCGGTTTAGGGGTCAAGTTCGTGGAATCGTGGGTGACTCACAGAAACAAAGGGACTTGTAGTTCCCCATGGATACTTAGCTGACTCAGGTGTGCTTCTTGGAGTTTTTCGTCGTCACAGTTTTCCATTCTGTCTCCAGTGGTTGTGGTCTCCTAGGGTAGCCAGAGTTGTTATCCAGTTCAGGGATAATGTGCCAATCTTTAAGAAGTGCTAGACCTTTCTCTAGTGTGTGCACTGTAAAGGTTTTACCATCCTTAGTAATGGATATGTTAGTTGGGAATCCCCATCTGTAGGTAATCTGGTGGTTGCGTAAAGCTTTGGTGATCGTAACTAAGCTCCGCCTCTTTTTAAGGGTGTATTGTGAGAGGTCAGCGTAAAACTGAAGATGCTGGTATTGTGCAGGGACTAGGTCCTTTTTACGCATGGATGTCATGAGTTGCTCTTTAGCATGATAGAAATGTAGTCTCAGTATTACGTCTCTAGGAGTTTGGTCAGGGAGATAGGACGGTTTTGGGAGGCGATGTATTCTGTCTATGATAACGTCCATTTCAGTCAGGTCAGGAAGGAGTGCTTTGAACAGTGTGGTGGCGTATGACCTCAGGTCATTCTGCAGCACTGTCTCCGGGATTCCTCTAATCTTCATGTTGTTCCTCCTGCTTCTGTCCTCCATGTCCGCCATCTTGGCTTGCATGGTCTCTATCTCCCCTTCATGTTCCTCCTGTGCTTCTACTAGATCATTGATGGTATTGGCAAATTCTCCCATCTTGCTCTCTATATGATCTACTCTTGCCTCCACCTCTTGTATGTCTGTGTGGAACTTGCTCATACAGGACATCATGTCTGATTGTATAGTGCTCCTGAGGGATAATAGCATGTCCTTGAGGACAGTGTCAATTACAGGTTGGTTAGTTGTGGGGAAGCTCTCTATCCTTTCCGGCAGTTCCCTGGTGTCTTCCCCAGAGTCTGCCTCATGGCCGCTCCCCGGACTAAATCCAGAGCCATCCAGCCTGAATCTGGCCTTGGCCGGGCTCGCTGTTTGCGGTGTGTCAGGGCAGGGCTGTGGGCTTTTTGGAGAAGTGTTTCTCCCAGACTGGGAGGCAGATGGGGAGGGAGATGGCGTGGAGTGGGGCCTTGTGCTGAGGGCCGGGGTAGATGTGGCGCCGGCGCCATCTTGCCTACCTCCGTCCTGTCGGTATTTGTAGAACTCCGTCATTTTTATGGGGTTCCGGACCTCCTTTCTCTTCCTCGTCATGCCGCTTCGGGTAAGAGGAGAGACAGCTAGGTGGATGGGTAATTTTCGGTCTCCGGGGTAGCCGATTATAGCCGTGCTGAGTCCCGTTGTAGCGGAGCTCTGTGGTCACGCGTCCATCTCTGTCCGCGGCTAGCCACGCCCCTAAAATTTTTTTAACTTACTGATTTTCCTTAATATAATTAGGCTATGGTGATTTTTTTCCTTTGTAAGTACCGTATTTATCGGCGTATAACACACACTTTTCCCCCCTTAAAATCAGGGGAAAATCGTGGGTGCGTGTTATACGCCGATACCCGCCGATCTCCCGCTGATTTTTTCATTAGGGGAGCGAGCGGAGCCAATATTCCGAAAACCGCGTGTATTTTCGGCTATTTTCGGCTATTTTCGGCTATTTTCGGCTTCTCTCGCAGTCCCGCCCACCTCCACTGATTGCGAGAGGAACCGAGCGCCGACAACATAAAGAAATCCAAGTTCGGCTATTTTCGGCTCCTCACGCAGTCCCGCCCCTGTCTGCGAGCAGAGCCGAGACTAGCCGAACTCGGATTCCTGTATGTTGTCAGCGCTCGGCTCCTCTCGCAATCAGTGGAGGTGGGCGGGACTGCGAGAGGAGACGAAAGTAGCCGAAATCACACGCGGCTTTCGATATGTCACGCGGCGCTCGTCCTCCCCACTCGGCGCCAAATTTAAATGGGCAATGCTGCAAATGTACTGGGCAACGCTGCAAATGTACTGGGCAAGCCTGCAAAGGCACTGGGCAAGGCTGCACTGGGCAAGGCTGCACTGGGCAAGGCTGCAATAGCACTGGACAAGGCTGCACTGGGCAAGGCTGCAAATGCACTGGGCAAGGCTGCACTGGGCAAGGCTGCAAGGATGGACAGGGCTGCACTGGGCAAGGCTGCAAGGATGGACAAGGCTGCACTGGGCAAAGCTGCAAGGATGGACAAGGCTGCAGATGGACACTGGACAAGGCTGCAATGATGGGCATTTAAATGTAAGTTTTTTTTCCTTAAACTTCCCTCCTTAAAGTTTTTTTCCTTAATATTCCCTCCTAAACTTGGGGTGCGTGTTATACGCCGGCGCGTGTTATACGCCGATAAATACGGTATGTACAAAAGAACCCATACCTACTCATCATCTATGCAAATAAAATAAAATGTACTATATAGATTAACCAATAATAATTTAATGATATGACACACACTTTTCTGACTATAAAGTCTTTGACAATGAAACATTTCTTTTAGTATAAATTAACAGGGACCACTTTTAATCGATTACATTTTTACCATTTTAATGGTCACTGTATGTATAATGTAACACGCATCCAAGAAGCTATAAATATATGAGGATTAATATGACCAAGTTCAGATGAAAGATCAAATACCATTAAAGACATATAACTAACTTCCTTTCTCCTTGTAGCTTAAAAGTTGACTTTGAATTGAAGGTCTTTTATTATATTAACATTTGTCATTATCTTGGTTACTTTCTGTGTGTGCCATAAGGAATAATTACTTTTAGCACTCCTATGTTTGATATCATCTCTAGAAGTAGTCTGCTGGATTATATAGATTTAAATGCAGTATATACATGAAATAAATTATTATATTTCTTGCAAAAGCATTGCAGGACAACCACAAAAGAAAAGAACGAAGTAGAAACACAAGCCCAGCTGCTTGTGGCCCTCCTTGGGAGTTGGCTGATCACAGATCAGATAAAGGGCCAATGACAGCGGGCCCTTTGCCACGTGATCAACTTTCAGCCAATGACAGCTGATCACGGAAGTAAACAGAAGCCAGTTATTACCTTTTTTCCCTCACACTGTCAGTGTGAAGAAAAGAAGAAAGCCGTTAACCGGCTTCTGTTAGAGGGACATCGGTACCACACAAAAGAAAGCACTATTTGTGTTAAAAACAATGATAAAAATATCATATGGGTACAGTGTTGCATGACCGTGCAATTGTCATTCAAAGTGTGACAGCACTGAAAACTGAAAATTGGCCTGGGCAGGAAGGGGGTATAAGTGCTCAGTAAGAAAGTGGTTAAAGAGGCATTCTGCTCATTTAGCAGGCTTTTCATGGGTTTTCTGGGTAGGGCTGATGCCTGTTTGTTGTGCCTTGTATTCTTCCTGATTTAAGCCATGTCTCTGCACTTCTTGTTTGCTAGATTACTGTGCTCTCTCTAGCTGATATCTTGCCCCTTGCATACCTGCTGTCCTTAACTTTGATACCACTCATTATCGACCCTTGGCTCATTCATCGACAATGCTTCTGTCTGATCCCATTCAGCTACGACTTGTTACTGGCCTGTTCAATGACTGCACTTCTACTTTTTCCTTATCTGTTTCATCTGTTATCTGACCCCCACTTTCTATTTCACTGCTGGGCAATCAATCATGACCTCGCATTAGCATGCAGCAAAATGCATCCCCACCATCAGGAGCTCTGGGAAAGACTGGCTAGTGTTTGTTATTTTGGCATTTGTTTATGTATTTCCAGCTGCTTGCTTGTGGACCTCTTTTCTGCTACAGCCACTGGTCCCCAAGTCTGATCCCAGACTGTGACAGAATATTCTGACAAAAAACATAGAGGCTGCTGTAGCCGCTACTGTGAATCCTCTCATACAGCAAATCATTGAGTTTCAAACATTTGGTGTTAGCTACTAGGAACATTTTTCTAAATTACAAATTAAGATGAAAGGGCTACAAGAGGACATCCTTGATCTACATAAACAATTGTGGGACTTATGTTCCTGAGAGACTGCTGCTGTAGATACTAATGCACGTATGCTCTACCACTAAGGTTAAGTGGACACCATCACCATTACAGAAGTTTCCTTAATCATTGCCTTATGCATTTTCAGATGCAACCTGTTGCATTTTCTTCTGAGAGGAAAAAAGGTTATATTTATTATCAACCTTCAGACAGAAGAAGCCTTAGCCAGGGCCTCCCCTTATGTGGAGCAAGACAAAGTCATCCTGGATAATTTATTTTTTTAATTAAAACTTTTTTATTGTTAAGTTGCTTTTGCAATACATACATTGATTGTGTCAATTAGGTAAAGGCAATATATATGACAGATTATACCAAACATAGATAAACAGTGAGCAATGACAGGAGACATTACAGATATTGTGATCGTCAACTAAACCAACAACTAGCACTCGAGACCGGAAGTAAAACAAAAGGGGTTTACTCTCCACAGTTTCCTACTGAATGATACCATAATATCTAGCCAAACCCAATAGGAGGAATGATCAAAGAGTAGGTGGGGTTCATACGCTGAGTCCTGTACACGCTGCAAAAGCACCGCATTCCCCAGACCTAGGTCAATACGTGAGAGTATGTGTGGCATCATGTGTGGCTGAATAGCAAGAGTAACATCTAACAGTAGCATGCCTCTCTTGCCACACATCATGAAGTCCCAGCTTGGAGAGCAGGGAGGCAAAAATCATTTTACCAGTGGCAGACTTAGCAGGTCTGGGCATCAGTGACAATCTATCTAGGTATGGATCCAAGGTATTATTGAAATCATCCAAAGCCATCACTGACACATCAGGATGCAAAGCCATAAATTGAGCTAGTTTCTTAAGAGAGTCCACCAAGAAGGGCAGGGGATATATATGGCTGCAATAATACATGTGAAACCATTTAACTTGCATAAAAAAGACAAATCTGCCCTCCCTGTCATCCGCTGCTGAATACACTCAAATGAAACAGTGGCAGACATCAACAAACTGACTCCTCTAGAATAAGAGGAGTGCATGGAGTGTTGGGAATTTGCGAGAACGCAGCAGATGGACAGAGTCGGGCTGCAGATGCGTCTCCTGGAGACAGATCAAATGAGGCTGTAATCTACTGAAATATTTGAAAATTGCGTCCCTCTTAATTTTGTTCCCCCAGTGTTATGTGACATCCTGCACACTGTTGGAAAGGGAGGATAGGCCTAAGGGCTCCTCTCCACCACAGGATATAACTGCCACATTACCAAAATCAAGCCTTAGGCTGAGGTACATGCAATGTGAGCCTGAACATGAGCAAGTTCACAGAGAGATCAGTGATGAGAGTATTGCGCCACTTAGTGGATACCTGGATCATAATTAGTGATGTAGATATCTTTAAATGTCCCACCTGTGGATAGAAGGGGGTTATGGTGAGAGAAAAAGGGAGAATCACATATATGAGGTCAGAGTTAGTACAGTTTTTGGCCAACTGGGCCCTAGAAAAATAAAAACATCCCAAATATATAGGGGAAAGAGTTCGCGGAGGACCATCCTTGGGGGGCATGAATGTAGCCCTGGGGCAAGGAACCAGTTTGTGCTACAGAACCAGAACTAAGGTAAAAGAACATTTACTTTGTGCAAAGTAGGGAAACTAAACTGCTAGAGTTGTCCCTGTCGGGTTGCTAATTAACAACAAAGCACCCATGAAACAAGGAAGAGTACCGGAGACATCTCACTGTTCCTAGGGAGGTTGTTGTGCCAGGTGCTGTTCCTCTCTGTCAAGCCAGTGCACTGCAGCCACAGGATTTTCAAAGAAATGTGAGGTGCCATTGGCAATGACCTTCAGATTTGCAGGATATAACATGAAGTATTGAACATTAAGGGGACGCAGCCTTTTCTTTATATATATGAATTTGGATCTCTGCAGCTGTACCTCCGCTGAAAAATCCAGGAATAAGGAAACGTTGATGTTGTCCACTTTGAGGATTCCCGCCGATCTAGCTTTATTCAGTATGGCCTCACGGTCTTTGTAATTCAAGAGACGGAACAAAAAGGGGTGTGTTGGGGCACCCTGTTGTGGCGGCCGTGCTGGGACCCTGTGCGCTCTCTTCACCGCAAACATGGGCGAAAAAGCGTCTTGGCCAAAGGTATCAATGAGCTAGGCTTCAATAAAAGCCACTGGATTTTTGCCCTCAGCCCGTTCAGGGATGCCCACCGCATGCACATTATCCTCTAAGGTACCAAGGTGTCCCTCCAGGGCAGAGGTGCACTCCCGCAATTTTTGCATTTCATGCCTGATTACAATTTATAATTTACAATTTATAATTTCTCATTGTTAATGTTTTGTTTTAAGCATTACTAAAACTGCTTCTCCCTGGCTAAACTGAAATGTTTATTTCATGTGTTTTTGGTACTTGTCCCCCCAGGGCAGTGCCCAGTCCTCCTTATTTGTACTTTAATACATAGCGTATTCATGGCCATTACTGTTTTTTAGCATTCTGCTCTAATTTGCTTCAATGCAGCCCCTCCTCCAGATGTTTTTTTTTTGCTTCCTCTGAGAGGGCAGTATGAGCTCTGCTACTTTGACATTTTTGTCAACTTGCCAACTGAAGTATCAGCCTTCAAGCATCATCAGCTCCTGCTTGAATTGTCATTGCAGCAGCCAAAACATTACACTTTTGCAGCCTGTTACTGCAGATCACATACCTATGCTGTAATCTGATTCTAACAAAAGCTAAAACAAACCGTATAGTAATTAGTTTCATAATAATTCTGTCCTATTTATTCCCTCAGTTGTCTAAAATTACCCCCTCCTTCCCTGTTGTTTCATAATTCTTTCCATTATTTTACTTTTACTATGCAACACCCGAAAAACCAAAGTTCAGGACCGAACCTGGAGCTCATTCCTACTGCCGATCTACTATATCCTCTTTCAGCTACTAAGACCCCTTTTACACTGGGGTGGTTTTCTGGTGCTTTAGCGCTGGAAATAGCCTCTGCTAAGCGCCTGAAAACCGACTCCTATTCATTCAAGTGTGACTTTTCACACTCGGGCGGTGTGCCTGCAGGACGTAATGAAAATTCCTGCAAGCAGCATCTTTGGGGCAGTTGTATTTAGCGCTCCCAGAAAGCCCTGCCTATTGGAATGAATGGGCAGGGTTTTAAAATCGCTTGATAAGCGATTTGGAAGCGCCACAAAACAGGAGTTTTTAATCCCTTCTTTGGTGTTAAAAGTGGCCGAAAAGCGCCTCTTAAACAACGGTAAAGCATCGCTAAAATGAGCGGTGCTTTACCGCAAACGCGGCCTCTACATGCATTTGCTCCAGCACTGGCTGTCCATCATGGTTTACGGGTGCCTACTGACAGTGATAATATATTGTCATCCTGTAATAAGGAGTAACTGAACAAGGATATTCATGGAAGTAGCACCAAGTATTATTTTAATGAAAGTTGCAGATTTAAAAAGACTTAAAACAACTTCTGAGATTACACTACATGTTGAACTCTTTATGAAATATACTGTACATTGTAAATGTACAAAGCAGGTGAAAGGATGGAGATGTCTCTAGCTGCATTTCTAGAAAATGCATCATAAGAACTCTCCATCCTATTGCCAAAATTACAATGTATATTGTTGGTACATAAATCCAATATCTTATCTGACAAAATATATGATTATATGGAGAGCTTGTTGGTGTCAGATTCAAATAACTATAAGTATAAAAACAATGCAATATACAAATTTGTTGTATGAGTAATGTATATATTATATTATGTATATATTATGTTATACTATATTATGTTGTGATGTTAATAAAAGCTAATTGGCTTCATATGTAAAGGTCTGGTTGGGTACCTTAAAAGTCCATAATTGTTTGGTCTCTCAATAAAGGTTTTCATATTTCACAAGTGGTACCCCTATTATAAAAAAACCCTCTTCTCTTGTTAAATATATGGTTTAGATCAACTTTTACATTGATATAGGTCATGCAGGGGTTAACAACTGCCAGTACCTAAGCGGTTAAGTCTGCTAATAATACTAGAAAACGTATGTACATTTGTGAGGTATATTCATTAAAAGTTATTTATCATAATTTTCTCCAGGGATGCACAAAATGTACATGTCCATACATAAGTTCATGCATGCTATTTATCACAGTGTCTGAAATGTTCTGCTTTGTGGTGAATAAGTGAGGAAAGATCATTGGGGATTTTCAAAGGAATAATCTTACATTCCAAACACTCTGATGCAATATATAATGAGTAGGAAACTGATAAGTACAGAGGTTTAGAAAATACTCTTCAGAAAAGCATAAGCCTGTGTCCTTAGTGACCTTAGTATTCTTGATGTATTTATTTCAGTGTTATGCAATGACATCTGAATTTGTGTTCAATATTTATTGTGAACAGTAATGACTTCTCCCTTACTTTTGTTGCCATCTTATTTACAGGGCATTTGCATTTTCAGTGGGAATCTTATTTTTCCTGTTAATCCCATCCCATGTAATGATATAAAAAGTTCATTCTCACCTGGATTTTTTCAGGACTGGAAGCTGTAGTTCTGGATTCATCCATTACACTGTCTTTAGGGAAAACTTGCACTGTTCCTCCAGCAGGGCCTATTGAGAATAGGCTGAGCAAGTTTAGATTCCTGCAGCCCTGAGGAGGACCATAACTCCTGAACTATGTCAAAGCTTTTTATTTGTACTGGCAATGCCATCACACAGACATTGAGCTCTGTACACTACAGTTCAAGATATTAATTTGGGAGCTTTTGATACAGTTCATATAAGGAAGCCTGATAATGTAATTTCTCATGAAGGGGGATTTTTTTGGGCACCAAAATGTGATGGCTACCGTGCTTCTACAGGTTGTGACACCATTGTCAAGAATACATGTTATATGGACTTCTGAGTTGATCTTTTGGTTTTGGATAGGTTTAGAGCCTTTGTTAGGGCAGAAGGTGATGGTAAATCTATTCATTACAGACAGAGAGTTGGTAAAATTCATACCACCAGCCAATGTTTTATTACTGTCTGTGCATCATGTCCGGGGGACATTTTCACAACCTATTCCTTTTAAGAGTGTCAAAATCAGAAATAAAACCTGAATGAAACATTTTATCTTTCCCATTCCATTCAAGACTACAAAAATTACTACATTTAAATCCAACCTGTCACTTAAATAAATGAGGTCTAAAGCCCCATACACACGGTCGGAAAATCCGACCACCAAATCCATCGGATTTGGTCCGACGGATTTAGTCCGACACTGGTGTTGCATACATACGGTCGGACAAAGTTGTCGGAAAATCCGATCATTCTGAACGTGGTGACGTTTGTTGCCTACGACGGGACTACGTAGAGGCTAGTAGCCAATAGCTTTGGTCTTGTAATGTGATCTGAGCATGCGCGGCACTTTGTCCGTCGGAATTCGCTACACACGATCGGAATTGGTGTGATCGGACTTTGTTGTCGAAAAATCTATCCAGCAGGAGATAGAACTTTGTCCGTCGGACAATCCGATGGAAACTGTCCGATGGTGCCTACACACGGTCGGAATTTCCGACAACATTGTCCGATAGGACAGAATCCATCGGAAAATCCGACCGTGTGTATGGGGCTTAAGTGTGTTTGAATGAAATCTATGTTTCAAATTGATCCTCGGATACAGAGAGATATCAAAACAAAACTATTTACATTCTCAACTTTTCCTGTGAAAGTTATCCTTGGCCCTACCCCTCCTGTCTTGCACACCTATCCATTGCTCCTTTAATGTGGGAACAGTGACCACAAGAATAGATCTGTTGATGGAAACAGTTGAGTCTGAGCTCAGCTTTTACAATTTAACATTTGCTGCCTATACCTCTGAATCTTCTAATAATTTTGGCATGCAGTTTTTACATGCTCAGTACCCAATATTGTGAAAAGTTTACTTTATTGTTCAGGTGTTCCTTTTGTTCACCTATAATAAACAAGCACATGTTTTCCCAAAGTCTTCTGCTGCCATTCTACCCAGAGATAACCCATTTTCTGTGCTGAACTATTTTAATAAACAATAAACACTCTCACAAAAGTGAGTACACCCCTCACATTTTTGTAAATATTTTATTATACCTTTTCCTGTGACAACACTAAAGAAATTACACTTTCCTACAATGTAAAGTAGTGAGTGTACAGCTTTTATAACAGTGTCAATTTGCTGTCCCCTCAAAATAACTCAACACACAGCCATTAATGTCTAAACCACTGGCAACAAAAGTGAGTACACCCCTAAGTGAAAATTACCAAATTAGACATTTTCCCTCCCCGGTGTCATATGACTTGTTAGTGTTACAAGGACTCAGGTGTAAATGGGGAGCAGGTGTGTTAAATTTGGTGTTATCGCTCTCACTCTCTCATACTGGTCACTGGAAGTTGAACATGGCACCTCATGGCAAAGAACTCTCTTAAGAAAATCAGAAAAAATGAATTGTTGCTCTACATAAAAATGGCATAAGCTATAAAAAGATTGCCAAGACCCTGAAACTGAAATGCAGCCCAGTGGCCAAGACCAAACAGCGGTTTAACAGGACAGGTTCCACTCAGAACAGGCCTCGCCATGGTCGACCAAAGAAGTTGAGTGCACGTGCAGCGTCATATCCAGAGGTTGTCTTTGGGAAATAAACATATGGGGTGCTGCCAGCATTGCTGCAGAGGTTGAAGGGGTGGGGGGTCAGCCTGTCAGTGCTCAGACCATACGCTGCACACTGCATAAAATTGGTCTGCATTGCTGTCATCCCAGAAGTAAGCCTCTTCTAAAGATGATGCACAAGAAAGCCTGCAAACAGATTGCTGAAGACAAGCAGACTAAGGACATGGAATACTGGAACCATGTCCTGTGGTCTGATGAGACCAAGATAAACTTATTTGGTTTAGATGGTGTCAAGTGTGTGTGGCGGCAACCAGGTGAGGAGTACAAAGACAAGTGTGTCTTGCCTACAGTCAAGCATGGTGGTGGGAGTGTCATGGTCTGGGGCGGAATAAGTGCTGCCGGCACTGGGGAGCTACAGTTCATTGAGGGAATCATGAATGCCAACATGTACTGTGACTTACTGATGCAGAGTATGATCCTCCCCCTTCGAAGACTGGGCTGCAGGGCAGTATTCCAACATAATAACGACCCCAGACACACCTCCAAGATGACCAATGCCTTGCTAAAGAAGTTGAGGATAAAGGTGATGGACTGGCCAAGCATGATGCCAGACCTAAACCCTATTGAGCATCTATGGGGCATCCTCAAATGGAAGGTGGAGGAGTGCAAGGTCTCTAACATCCACCAGTTCCGTGATGTCATCATGGAGGAGTGGAAGAGGACTCCAGTGGCAACCTGTGAAGCTCTGGTGAACTCCATGCCCAAGAGGGTTAAGGCAGTGCTGGAAAATAATGGTGGCCACACAAAATATTGACACCTTGGGCCCAATTTGGACATTTTCACTTAGGGGTGTACTCACTTTTGTTTCCAGCGGTTTAGACATTAATGGCTGTGTGTTGAGTTATTTTGAGGGAACAGCAAATTTACACTGTTATACAAGCTGTACACTCACTACTTTACATTGTAACAAAGTGTTTTTCTTCAGTGTTGTCACATGAAAAGATATAATAAAATATTTACAAAAATGTGAGGGGTGTACTCACTTTTGTGAGATACTGTATATACTGCAGATATAGTTATAATTTTCCAGGTTCAACTCAACTATTGAATGGATTTAGTTGTATAGTGATAACAAGTACTTACCGATATCATGTTATAGGTGTTAAGGTAGTGTTATGCCGCGTACACACGAAGGGACCTAGTCCAGCGGACAATCTGGACTTTCCAGCGGGGCTTCGCCGGACTTTCCGAGCGTGTGACTTGCCCACACACGCCCGGACTTCTCAGGCGGACAATCCGCTGGACAAAGTCCCCGGGACTTTAAAAAATGAACGGACTTGCCCACACACGGAGCAGTCCGTTCATTTAGAACGTAACTTCAGGTATACGTAGCTAGCGTAGGCAGCAAATGCCGGCGCGCTAGCTCCGTCACCTGGCATGGATTTAAAGGGACCCCCCACGCCGAAAAACGGCCCCCCCCTCCTGAGCCGTACCAGGCCACGTGCCCTCAACATGGGGGGTGCCCTGGGGAAAGGGGGGCCGTGCGCCCCCCCCCACCCCAAAGCACCTTGTCCCCATGTTGATGAGGACAAGGGCCTCTTCCCGACAACCCTGGCCGTTGGTTGTCGGGGTCTGCGGGCGGGGGCTTATCGGAATCTGGAGCCCCCTTTTATAAGGGGGCCTCAGATCCCGGCCCCCCACCCTATGTGAATGAGTATGGGGTACGATGTACCCCTACCCATTCACCTAAGGTGTAAAATGTAAAGTAAAAAAAACACACACTTTTGAAAAAATATTTTATTGCACAGCTCCGGGGGTCTTCTTCCATCTTGGGGGTCTTCTCGCCGGACTCCTCCGCCATTTACCTAGCTCTTTTACCGAGCGGAGAAGTCCGGCTACCTTATTCGTCGTCGCCGCCGTCGTCTGGGGGTCTCGATCCGCCTTCGGGGGTCTTCCGGGGTCTCTTCTGTTCTTGCCGCGGTCGTCGTTTTCTGCGCCGCCGGCGCCTTCTTCTTCTTCTTCTTCCGATGTTGACCCGTCGCTCTCTCTCTCTCTGGCCGGAATGGCAGAGCCGCTCTGTGCTGGGACTTATATAGGGACAAGGGGACAGGGTCACATGCTCATGTCACATGGGGACCCCGCCCCCTTGTGATGTCACAGTCCCGGAGGATGCTGGGACTGTGACATCATAGGTGGGCGGGGTCACCATGTGACATGAGCATGTGACCCTGTCCCCTTGTCCCTATATAAGTCCCAGCACAGCGCGGCTCTGCCATTCCGGCCAGAGAGAGCGACGGGTCAACATCGGAAGAAGAAGAAGAAGGCGCCGGCGGCGCGGAAAACGACGACCGCGGCAAGAACAGAAGAGACTCTGGAAGACCCCCGAAGGCGGATCGAGACCCCCAGACGACGGCGGGGACGACGAAGAAGGTAGCCGGACTTCTCTGCTCGGTGAAAGAGCTAGGTAAATGGCGGAGGAGTCCGGCGAGAAGACCCCCAAGACGGAAGAAGACCCCCGGAGCTGTGCAATGAAATATTTTTTCAAAAGTGTGTGTGTTTTTTTACTTTACATTTTACACCTTAGGAATACCCCATACTCATTCACATAGGGTGGGGGGCCGGGATCTGAGGGCCCCCTTATAAAATGGGGCTCCCAGATTCCGATAAGCCCCCGCCCGCAGACCCCGACAACCAACGGCCAGGGTTGTCGGGAAGAGGCCCTTGTCCTCATCAACATGGGGACAAGGTGCTTTGGGGTGGGGGGGCCGCATGGCCCCCCTTTTCCCAGGGCACCCCCCATGTTGAGGGCACAGGGCCTGGTACGGCTCAGGAGGGGGGGGGGGGGGGGGGGCGCTCGCTCATCCCCACCCCTTTCCTGGCCTGCCGGGCTGCGTGCTCGGATAAGGGTCTGAGATGGATTTGGGGGGGACCCCCACGCCATTTTTCGGCACGGGAAGTCCCTTTAAATCCATGCCAGGTGACGGTGCTAGCGCGGCGGCATTCACTGCCTACGCTAGCTACGTATACCTGAAGTCACGTGCTAAATGAACGGACTTTCCGATGAGCGGCAAGTCCGTTCATTTCAAAAGTCCGGCGGACTAGCCTACTAACGGCGGGATTGTCCGCCGGACTGCCAAGTCCAGCGGATAATTTTAAAACCAAACTTAAAACTTTAGTCCGCCGGACTTTTGGGAAAAAAAGTCCGCCGACGCCCACACACGAGGGGATTGTCCGCTGGACTTGAGTCCAGAGGATAATCCCGCGGGATAGTCCCTTCATGTGTACACGGCATTAGTTTGACAGTTAAGGTTAGGGAGAAGTTAGTTGTATCTATAGCCAAAGCTCAACATTTTGAACACGGTTAGGATTTTTTTAAATTGTTTTTCCTTGTTTCTGTGCCTGATAGATTCATCATCTCTATTTCCTAATGATCATTGTCTTTGGGACAGAAAGACTTAGCTAATGCTTAGCTGAGCTTCATCTCGATCCAGCAATGTTTCAGGAGTGTCACGGCTGCCCGGGACTCCCCCCCTTTATTGGCTGAGACAGCAGTGCAGCACCATAGGCTTCAACTGCTGTCACTCAAAGTCAGTCAGCCAATGAGGAGAATAAGGGGGTGTGGCCAGGCCACGGCTCTGTGTCTCAATGGACTTCTTGCTGTGACAGCTGCTTGCTGTGGGGGCACTCAACAGAAGAGAGGGGCCAGAAGCACTTAAGAGAGACCTGAGAAAAGGAGGATCTGGGCTGCTTGGTGCAAACCCACTGCATAGAGCAGGAAAGTATAACATGTCTGTTATTTTTAACTAAAAGAAAATTTGACTTTAGTATCACTTTAAGGATTAAGATTAGAGAAAGACTGGATTAAGTATTAATGTCAGTTTTAAATTCATGAGTATATTAGGTGTTAAGTTTAAGGTTGTTTGGGGTGGGGGGGCAAAATATGGAAGGGTAAGCATGTGAAAAATGTGAAAGCTTCATAACATTTACTTAAAGTTAAACCAGCAAAAATACACGCATGCTCAATGGAATTAAATTATATTTAACTAATTTTACTTTTAAAGTTAAATATGAGTTAGCCTCACTTATTGGATGCGTGGTATCTGCCTGAGGCTATAAGATGTTCTTCTTACAAGATAAAGCCCAACTTGGCAAGTTTTATTTGCTATTTATCACCCATTTTGGGAAATCACTTCCTGTCCCTATGACAGCAGGAAAAAGAAAGGAGGGGAACCAGTGTTGCTAGGACAGGAAGAACAAAAGGGGGTGCAGACTAATATTAACCTGGCAAACGCGGCGAGCTCGAAGTTTGGCTTTAAAGCCTTTCTATGAATATCAGCTAAAACTATCTTGACTACTGTCCCAAACAGATCTACAGTATTACAAAAATGTCTTAAGTGTATAAGCACCTTTTTATGCTAATCCTGTGTTCACTTTAAATACCCAATCATATGCAAGAGGAAAAAGTACTTTGCTAGCTTCATCTTATTTTATAAACTCTGTGAACATTCAATTTGCACAGTGGACAGTGTCTACTCCTTCAGTAAATTAACTTCATTATGTATGTGATATGAAAAAAACTCGTGTAACCAACCAGGAAAACAACTTGCAACAATCTATATAAATGTTTATAGATTGGTTGTTATGGGTTACAGCAGTATTTTCTTACCTAAATCCATGCATTATTTATCCCTGCTGTATGCATCAGTTTTGCCCCTTTCCATACCTCACTTTCTCTTACACAATACTTAATTAAAGTAAATAGCAAATGACTGTTTTTAGAAATTAGAACCTTCCTAATGATCTTTACTAACTCTCCATTTCGGCGCATATTTAATTAAATTCATTTTTCACTAACAACATTATGTAAATGAAGCCTGGTGTTGAATATTTTAACAGATACATAAATCTGTGTTTTTCTGGAACCACATAATAAATGTTATTCTTGATACAATAACAGAATAAAAATGCATCGCTTAAAACATTAGTCACTTTGTAGAAGAGTATTACATTATATTATATGACACTGTTTAGACAAAGGCTTGATATATGTCAATGTCACTTCCAGCTTATATGTAGGCACTTATCAAACTTAATTGACTAAATAAAGGAATTTTAAAATAAGTTTAAAATATGAAGTTTATAGAGCAAGTCTCAAGGAAAGACTCAATTGAAAGCAACAAATCCCTCTTAAATGAAAATATAGAGAAGAAAGTTTTTGGGACTTTTCAAGCGCATACATATACAAAAAGAGAAATGTATATAGAACAGTATAAATTTTTATTTAATTAAAAAATACATAATTGGTCAATAATTGATCAGTAACAGATACCACTATAAGTGTAAATTGTTATCTCTACATGTTTCGCCTGTTAAGGCTTCCTCAGGAGATTCTTTGGCAATGAACACTGTAGGTGTGGACTGATCACTACAATAAAAAAGATATATATGAAAAACAAACAATTGTACAAAATACATGCATATAAATACAAAACAAAAAACTATTTAAATACATAATTTGGTATTGAAATGTGTGCTAACAAACAGAATGCATGCTCTGATCTGGTACCAACCTTTAAAAAAATCATTCAAAACTGTGTAAAAGCAAGGCAGGACCATTTGAAGGCATCATAGAGAGGGATAGCACGTTTTAGGAAGATCTAATAACCCATCTAGGTCAGAAGGTATATGTATATAAAGTCAATGGGTATTTAATAAGATCAAAATAATAATGAGAAAATCCCAACTATTAAGAAATTTTCATGATGATTACAAATATTAACTAGAAATCTACCCTTTCAGAAACACTTCCAAAATTCTTCCAAACTAGCCTTTAAAAAAAGAGAAAAGAAAGGCTAAATTTCAATATAAAGGATTCCATCAAAGGGATAGTAAGCATCAAGTCTAGGTTTAGAATACCTTTCTTCTGTGGATCAAGCCTAAGTGAAGCATAGCAAGTGAAAACTACCTCCCTTATATATCCCCCTCCAGACCGTTGTGTGGCCCATGTGCCTACTGATTGGAGTTTCCATTTTCTTTTTACGCAATAGTTTTACATGATCTCTTATTCTATGAAAGAATTGCCTTTTGGTTTTTACAAATGCATTTTATGTAGTAAACCCCACCGATTGTTTTGCAGTCTGTCAAAAAATTAGGTTTATAAACTTGACCATCGGGGAGGAATATCTCAGCAGTATTAAGAATTCCCTGTTTTACTTTTACTTTTTGTCAACAGGCTTGTTTAGCCTTTATCTTTCCATCTTTTGCTTAGATTGACCCTTTTTGTCTCCTTCCGACCACCATAGTACTTTACAGGAAGTCTGTGGATTACTCTATGCGATCCCTCACTTCCTTTCTAATTATCTGTGGCCGCCGTAATGTCCGGAGCTTAGTGTCATTTCCTATGCGACTGGTTTCCTTTGAATCCGGCCAATGATATGTCCTCAGACCGTTTTTGGCACCAAATTTTTTTTGGCGCCAAACGGTCTGGAGGGGGATATATAAGGGAGGTAGTTTTCACTCAGTGTTGATCCACAGAAGGAAGGAAGGTTTTTCTGATGCCTCAACAAACAACAGGTATTCTAAACCTAGACTTGATGCTTACTATACCTTTGATGGAATCCTTTATATTGAAACTTTGCCTTTCTTTTCTCTTTTTTTAAAGGCTAGTTTGAAAGCATTTTGAAAGTGTTTCTGAAAGGGTAGATTTCTAGTTAATATTTGTAATCATCATGAAAATTTCTTTAAGGTAAGTTTCTTAATAGTTGGGATTTTCTCATTATTATTGTGATCATATTAAATACCCATTGACTTTATATACATATACCTTCTGACCTAGATGGATTATTAGATCTTCCTAAAACGTGCTATCCCTCTCTATGATGCCTTCAAATGGTCCTGCCTTGCTTTCCACAGTTTTGAATGATTTTTTAAAGGTTGATATCAGATCAGAGCATGCATTCTGTTCGTTAGCACACAGTTCTATACCAAATTATGTATTTAAATAATTTTTTGTTTCCTTAGCAACAAGGGACATCACCTGTCCCCTTTCATTTTCTGGCCAGGAATCCCCAGCCATGTAAACAAGGGGGTAGGGATAATGCTGACTTCACAGACCAAATATGGCCATATGGATTTTGGGGATTCTACATTCCCCCTTAAAGTCCTGTAGGAGGATCACATGCCAGATGCTTGGAGTCCATTTGCCAACCATATGCCCTCTTCAAGAATAAGAGTCTGGTATGTTTTTTTTTGAGGGAACTCTAGGCTTTTTTTGTGGTATTAACATTCATAGCACACCCTCAAGTAGGATAAGAGTCTGGTATACATTCATCCCCATTGACTTCAGCAAGGTTCATATTCAACACCCAAACTTGACGGAACCCCCCTCGAATTGACCCCAGCTACGCTAGGCTCTTCCCTGTTCTTTGAACATCAGGGTCAATGGGTGATTGAGACAGGCTCAAAACGCAATCTTAAGCTTTGGCTTTTATTTTTATCAAAATGTTTGTAAGTAAAGGTAAGAATGATCTGAAACAGAACAGCATACTGGATTGATTAGCAATCGAGCTCTGCAGTGTGGGGATAAATCCCAGTAGAAATCTCTCTGAAAGGAGCTTCTTTGTTCCCTGCTTGTTTGCGTTCATATTTTCTGTAATTGTACTATGCAAAGGTCTTAGACTCTTTAAATAGTTCTCTAACATGTTTACCTTAGATAGTTTGTCTTCTGCACTAGTGTGTCAATAGAAAACACCCAAGCTTCCAAACATTCACTTTGCAAAAAGTGATGTAATTTAACATAGCAAAAGACCTCTTTGAAATAAGAAATTCTGAGTTCTTTGTAGGCAAATATAGCAAGCAGGTACTAATGATAAATTGGTTAAGTGGATTCAAACTGATTAACTGAAACACAAATAGTTGGGTAGAGGAAATACATCTAGGCAATCAGCAACCATACTACAAAAGTAAGGTTTCAGCAGATGTTGCAGTAGCCACATCACACATCATGGCAAAATTAAGCATAATAACATAAAACAAGGTGGTCATCCTCCATCAGGTCTCTCTCAAGCAGAAATTTTGTAGCAGGCAGGTATTTCCAGATGTGCAAACTGCTAGATGTCCACCACTGCTACAAGCTGCTACCTCTGAACAGGCAGAAATCACAAGGACCCTGAATTTTCTCCAGAGAAGGAAGCAAAGCAAAGCAACTCATCTACACACACACATAAACAGGCAGGGTGCAGAAATATGGTAACAGGGGCATTGGACTGATGAGTTAAAAATCTGAAATAATCAGTTCTAACAGAAGGCAGTTTGTCCATTGGAAGACTGGAGAATGGTTGAATGTCTGCCGTGGACCACAGTGGAGGATCTCTTCATATGTTGAGTTTTATTTCTTCAAATAGAGTTCTTGGTTTGATAGAAATACAGAAGACTGATGGCAGAAAGACAGGGTAGTCCATCACGTCTGTCCCTTTTTTTATTTTTATTTTTTAATCTAAGTATATATTTATGTGGTTAAATTCAGTAACTGTTCTCTGACACACTAGCTCTGTTGGAGGTTTGTTCCAAGCATCATCTACTCTCTCAGTATAATAAATACTTCCTGAGGCTAGTTTTGAACTTTCCTCCCTACCAATTTATGGTCATGTTCAAGTGTTCTTGATTTTATCATCATATTAAAAATATTGCCCCCCCCCCCCAAAAAAACTTAAGAACACCCGTAATGTATTTAAAGGTTTCTATCATGTAATCCCGTTCCATTCTTTCCTCAAGACTGTACATATTAAGTACCTGCAGTCTCTCCTAATATGTTTTATCCCACAAACCATTCACCATTTTTGATCAAAATTTAAGGTAACCTAACTTCTGAGAAGTACAGGCAGTATCCTAGCCATTGTGTAATTCCATAATTTATTTGTTGTCTAGCTAGTTAGTTGCTTCTCTAACTATAGTGGCAATCTCCAATCTCTTAATATGTGCTTTACATTGAATAAAATGGATTATCTTCTATAAAGAATTATTGTCAAGTGCATTTTTGGGTACTTGGCTCAGGAATATGTGCAATAAGGTATATGTCAACTGGCATTTTTAGTTTCATATGGACATATAGCACTTTATAAGCCCACAGAAGAGATAGGTAAAATAATGTGGCCAGGCTGTATTATCTTACTATGTATAGTGATTTTATGTCTATGTATTACATCAGTTTCCATACTTTATATAAGCAGTAATCAAAGGGTGCTCTTCAAAGTTAAAAATATAAGGATAGTAATGTAGGAGATCCAGATGAGACAACATTGTCATATTATAAATGAGCTGAAGGTTGTTTTTGGCATCATGTCAGTAAAATGGATGGTTACTTAATGAAACAGTTGTGATTTCAATAATAGGTTCTCCTTTTAGTCTTTGGTCATAGTGTATCTGTGTAATTACTCTGAGAGCCAATACTGAGTCTTGGTACTCACAAACTACTAATTATGACTGAGAGTGTATATATTTGGAAACCTTACCCTAAAATGTAACTCATTTTATCTAAACTACACAGCTGGAAATCTCTAACATCAAATCATAAAGCATTGCTGTTTTATACCCCTGTTGTCTTAAACTGTGTGTAAATCTATACATTCCAAGTCTGAATGCATTTTGTAAAGCTTGCAAAATATACTTAAATATTTATTTACATGTGTAAAATTTTCATAAGCTGGCAAAAGAAACTGATTGCTATTATCACTTATTTATGAAGCGCCACATTTTCTGCAGCAGTGTACAGCTTGTAGTAACTGCAATTAAATGCAAACATTAAAATATAGACATAAGATTTCATAATGTTTCTAATATAGAACATTTTATTTGTCTTTTGAGCTATATCAAAGGGGACTAAATGGAAGGAATGTGTAAATTAACATATGATAAAGGAAGAAAACTAACTATAGTCATCATTCATATCCATAATTATCTGTCATTGTAAAACATTGTGGAGAGCTTGCAGAGAGGTAGTCCAGATGTCAAAGTTCATTTAAGGGCTTCTTGGCCCATTTGTATTCATCGTTGCTGCATCAAACACAAAGCAAAAGAGTTTCCCTCACAAGGCGATCTGTGTCAGCACAATCAAGTATACAACATTCAGTCTCCTAATTGTGAGACGATCTGCTTAGACATGCAGGCTGTTCCACCAAACTGCATGCAATCTCTCTTTTATCTAAAATACACCACCCCACTCATCCCAGAGAAACCTTAAATTATATCCTAGGTGAGGGAGTGCAGCCCAGTGCTTAACCCCCTGTACAATATATTGTTAAACAGACCTATGGTTACTACTGCCTTATCTCATAAAATACCAAAATTAAGCATAAGGTAAGCCCCATCTAGGACACTGCCCTTGACCTAGTGGGGCTGATGTTACATACCCACCCCCTCTCTTTGTGCCCTTGTTTCCAAAGAGTAGTCACCAAACAGTGGGATCTAGAGAGAGAGCATCTGCCATTTTCTGACAAAACTCCCCTGATGCTCAACCTAAAAAGAGAAATCTTGGAGAGTCAGGAACCAATTTCATTCCCTAACCTTTATCACTCCGTCTAGAAGAGCATGATCAGTAATTAGTCTAAAGCTACATCCCAGAAGAAAGTATTGCAAAGCCTCCAGTGCCCATTTAAAAGTCAGGCACTTTTGCTTCTCAATGCCATAGTTCTTTTTAAATGATGTCAGCTTTGAACTCAAATAGACTTTCAGATGCTGTTCTTCTCCACTCGCTACCTGTGACAAAACAGTGTCCAGATCTACAATGAAAACATCAGTCTGGACCATAAACTCTTTCTAAAAGTCTGGTGCTACCAACATCAGCAGTTGGAAAAGGATCTGTTTCAGACTCTGAAAGGCTTTTTCTGCATTGGGCCTCCAGTTACTCAACTTAGCATTTACCTTTTGGGCTAGTTCAGGAATATGCAATTAGCGGACCTCCAGCTGTTGCAAAACTACAAGTCCCATGAGGCATAGCAAGACACTGACAGCCACAAGCATGACACCCAGAGGCAGAGGCATGGTGGGACTTGTAGTTTTGCAACAGCTGGAGGTCCGCTAATTGCATATCCCTGGTCTAGTTTATCAAAGGTGCTGTAAGGTGACAAAATTCCAAGAAGGTTCTAACCTGCTTCTTGCTCATGAAAGTGGGTCATTACCTAATTCTGACTTATGTATTGGCATTTTTCTGGCCTTGTCTAATAATGTAAGCAAGGAACTGTGCCTCTTCCAGTCCTATGGTGCATATTCTATGGATTTGCTGTTAAGGCTGCTTCTCGTATAGAGATCAGGACAGCCTGTACACTGGGGAGATCAAGTTATCAGTCAGTGCTAAAGACTACTATATCTTCTAGGTAGGCAGCCAGAAAGTGCTGACGAAGTCTGAAGATCTCATCTATTATTTGCTGAAATTTAGCAAGAGCTTCCTGTAGGCCAGAGGGCAATCAAACATACAGGAAATAACCCTATCAGGTAGTGAATGCAGTATTTTCTTTTACCTTCTATATTAGTGGCACCTGCCAGTATCCCCAAGTAAGGTCAAAGGAGGTTATGGATCTTGCCAGACCTCTCAATGGGTTTGTTAAGGACCTGGGGGTAGACATCAAACTTTGATAGCTTGTAGCTGCTATATCTGCCTGCTGTTAGCTGGTCCTGTTTCCTGGCATCCTCCCAGTGAAGTATTGGCTACTATCAGCGCTGACTTCTGGACTGATCACAGGCACTCATACCTGGCTGTGCTCTCGCAGCTACTGTTCCACTATCAGTTTCCCCCAAGCCAGAGCTGTACAAGAGGCCCCTCCTCTTCATGTCAGGCTCACCATCCAGGTACATGACAGGTGACAAAGGCCTTCTCTTACATGGCACATGCAACAGGTCAGGCTAGTACTTCAAGCGCATATTTACTCACTCCCAGTAAGTGGTACTTCCTTGACACTCCGTAGTCCATAGATATGATAATTTATATGCGTTTGAGTTACAACCTTGCTGTCTCTGCTCATGTTTGCTTAACCAGGGCAAGGACAACCTTACAAGGAAACATAATACTAACAAAAACTTTTTAAAAAGTAAATCTGTAAATACTGTAAAAAAAAAGTTGGCTTTAAGATGCTGGGCATGAAGGTAATTAGGAGATATTTTTTGGTATGCTAAAAAAAGACCAAAAGAAAAGACTACAGAAGCCTGTGGACTGTCCCTGGTGATAGCAATAGCAGTGATCAAATGATTCCACAAACTCAGTTGGCTTAACTTTGGTGGTAGTAGCTGAAGCGGAGAAGATGAAGGAAAAGTATGCATAAGCAGCATTATAAACAAAAAGTAGCTTCTCTGCACTCTAGATGAGGAGAAGAAAAAAGGCACATCAGAAGCAGTAAGAAATGGCAGCATAAAAAAAAATGTAATTGGCTTCTATGCACCATTGATGAGGAAGAGACAAATGGCGCCTTAGCAGCACAAAAAAATGGTGCTATGCTCCCTTGAGGAGAAGGAGTGCAGACCTTTTTGCTTGTCTCATTTAGGTGCTGCTCCCACTGGTGAAAAGTCATATGGTATCTAAATGGCTGGTTATTTTTATGTTGCACCTCAGTTGATATGCTACAGGCAGGGGCTGCAAACCACAACGGTGCTCTCAGCAACAGAAATGTAAAAAAAATGACTGGCGGCTTTCAGAGTGAACCGGGGCTTATGGGACTAATATGCTCCAGCGTTAACTTATTACTATCAGTATATTTTTTAAAAATGTTGGAAATCTTTTAACTCAATTTTTATCTCATAGTCTAGTTTTGCTTCCCTGATCGCGCTTTTAAATTTCTTATTGCATTCCTTGTACTGTTGAAATGCTGATGATTCCTCACTTTGCCTTACATTGTTTAAAGGATAATTTTTTTCTTTGTATTATTCCTTTTTACCCTTGAATTTAACCATTCATGTTTGACTTTAATTCTTTTATATTTGTTGCCCATTGGAATACTCTGGCTGATGGCAGTTGTTCTTCATGTTCTTAAAATGATTGTAAAGGTTCAGTAATTTTTTTTAATAACACACATGTTATACTTACCTGCTCACAGCAGCATAGAGCAGCCCTGCTCCTCCTTTTCTGGGGTCCCCTGTTGGCCCTCCTGGCTCCTTGCCCCAGAGTACATCCGTAACAATTCATTTGCTATGAGGGCACTTGTGCGGGCTCACTCCCGAGCCAGCTCTGAGTGTCTATAGACACACACAGTGTGGCTCAGCCCCACCCCCACGCTCTCCTCACAGACTGTGATTTAAAGCAGCATGATTCTAAGCCTAAGAGGAGATGCTGCTCTCAGACACAGTGCTGGATCAACATCGGGCTCAGGTAACTATTTGGGGGGATGAGGGGGAGCTGCACGTGAACTTTTCTTTAGCCTAATGCAGAGTATGCAGTAAGGTAAAAAACCTTTAACCTTTACAACCACTTTAAAGCATTCCCATTTTCCTCCATGGTCTTTGTTTCTAGAATATCTTCACATTTAATATCCTGAAGTATGGAGCACAGTGTGGTAAAGTTGGCAATATGTCAGGGCTGGACTCTCAGTCCTCCCTTCTCAGTGCTCAGGTTGCTCAGCTGTCAATTGCCAGTACTTATCGTTCCACAATGGCTCACCTGGTGATCATTTCCTGCTCGTCAGTCCATCCCCTTCTGCCTATTTAAACTTCATGGTTCATGGCACAGAATGTGCCTTTGTCTTGGTCAAACATATCTGCAGACTCTCTGCTGTGTTCCTGTTGAAGACTTGCCATCCCTTGTGGTTCCTGATCCTGTCTACTGCCTTCGACTATGCTGATCTCTGGCTTCCTGATTTACTGGCTTGTTCTGACTACCCGATTTGGCTACTGTACTCTGGCTATGTTTTGACTACGTTTACTGTTGGTACCATTGTTACCATTTTATAAAAAGGTGTGATTTTTACTGCATTTTCTGTCTCCGTCTTAATCATGGTTCCTGACACATTGTTGAGATTGAATGTTCTTGTCCTACCCTTGTGCCTCCTTTTCCTATGATTTACAGTAAATGTTATTACACTGTGATCACTGTAAGTTATACCTTACCTCTACATTTGCAATCAGCTCTGTATTGTTTATAATTAGTAGGTCAAGCAGAGCCTTATTTCTAGTTAGGGCATCCACATTAGATGACTGAGCAGTTCCCCATAATAATAACATTGCCCTCCCTTACTGCCATTTCTATCTGTAAGAGGAGGTTGGTCTCCTCTTCATTCTTTAGGTTAGGGGGCCTGTAGTATGCACCAAGATTAATTCTCTGTTTGCTTTTTCCCCATGAAGCTCTAGCCACAAATATTCCAACTCCTCCCTTGCCTCGTTAGCAATGTCATCACTATCAAATTATTTCTCTTCTTCTACCTACCCTGTCCCTCTGATATAGGGAGTACTCCGGGATAGTCACAAGCCAGTCATTTGTGCTGTGTCAAACCAGGTTTCTGATACTCCCACAAAGTTAAAATCCTCCTCATGTATCAGTAGTTCTTGTTCTGTCATTTTATTCACCAAACTCCTAGCATTTGTGAATATGCCCTTTGATTTGTACCATTGTAAAGTATTGCCTCCTTTTATGCTCTGAGGCTGCAGAAGAATTCTGTCAGATTATGCACATTGGTCCTAGTCACTCTGACCATGGTAGCATCCTCTGATCCTTGCTTACAGCCTGGAATACCTTCCACTGAAACCCCCACACCACCACCTAGTTTAAAAGTTCCTGCAATTTTTTGCCCCCCCCCAACAGAGCTGCACCCTTCTCATTTAGGTGTAGTTCATCTCTACCTAGTATCTGGCTAAAAAAATCAGCCCAGTTCTCCAGGAACCCAGAATCCTTCTTTCTGTACTGGTTCCTCAGCCACTTTTTAAGTTTCATAAGCACATGCTGCCTCTCTAGTGTAGCTTGAGGTAAAGGTAGTATATCTGAGAATACTTGTGACCTACCTGGTAGAAGAGACTGACATGATGAGGAAGGCCTTGTAAGGAAATGTGGGATCACTCTTTAAGGTTATTGCAAGGAGTGTAGAGTTACCCTTTAAGATTTAATAATATTGTACAAAGATGTTTTTCTGTTTTTCTGTAGAAACTCACTCCAACTCTTTTTCTCTTTTCACGCAAACGTGTGAAAGTTTTACCAGAAATGCTGAGAACATTGTCAAGGACATATATTGCGTGGAAAATTGGGAAAGAAACTGCGCTAGGGATTAATAAGTAGGTATATCTTGGATATCGATACAGGTCTAATTCTACCTGGTGGGGCTGCAGCAACTATACCGTATATATATATATAAACAGTAAAAACAAATTGGAAAAAGAAGAAAGCTGCGCATGCCAATACACAAAATTAACTGAGTGAATAAACTGAAAATCAAACACTGAGTCGTAAATATCAACTCAGAAATGGTGAAATGACATTGAAAACTTAATAAACATGATATAAATGATGCATGAACACCCAGTGAAAACAATTAAATACCAAATAAATGTAAATGACCAATTGCAAGAAAAAAGTTCATATATGGGCCAATGTTGGCCAAAAAAACACAAAAAAAGTTCAATTGTGACTGGTTGTGGTGGCGGAAAGTGTCCTATAGTAAAAAATTAACAAATAATGTCAAAAACAAGAAAAATTGTTGGTGTGTCAATCTGGCACATTGTGCGATGATCGTCATACATCAGAATCTTGTCCAACTTCTATTCAAGTGAATTGTTGCAAACACCACCACCAGAGAGAAGAAAAAGGATGGCCCCTTACCAAAAATAGTTGACCCCCCGTCACAGTGGGTCAATCAGGCTTGTGTTTAATTTGTCTTTAAACGACCATCTCTCTGATCTCATCAAGAAGGGACATCACCAATAAGCCTCCAGGACACTCCTTAAGCTTGAAAAGACCTCCAACTCGTGCTCAGGAAATCAGGTAAACCATATGCAACATATGAAAAGATGGGAAACACTCCAGATAGTGCATTAACTCCAAAACTGATTTATTAAAAAAGGAAACATAGTAACTCACATATAAAACAAGAATGAACAGCCAGGAGACGTCTGGTGCACCGGCCGGATACACTCAGAAACGAATATGGCAGGAAAATCTCGGTACTGTCTAGTATTGAGGTGGTGACAGTGCGTCGCTCGCCCGATGCATTTTGCGAGAAATCGCGTCATCTAGGGACACGGGCGGCGCACTGTCTCACCTCCTAAATAGCAATGACCTCCAATCGGCGTCACTCCGTGTGCGCATGCGCGAACGAAGGACCGCTCTAACTGCGCATGTGTTGATAAGCGTCATGCCGCCACGGCCGCCTGGACAGCAGAGCCTATTGCAACGATCAAGCGTCCCACTCATAATGTGCATGTGCGGGCGAACGTCATGACATCACGACGTCCCCACAGCTTCAAAACAAAACGCCGTCTCTGAAGTCAGGCGTCACTACGCCCAAGCGTGATCCAGCTCCCACGTCATCAACCACCGCAGTGTCCCATTAATTAGCCGTCATCACAACAACAGAACATGGGACAGAGATCCTCCAATGAGAGCACAATTGCACATCACTTGAATTCGCCCAAAGGCATGGGGCGGATCAAACTGGGAGCTGCTCACAAGGGATGGGAGAGAACACGGGTGTGTCTGGAGTGAACCAGAGGCTGAGAACACAACCCAAAAAATGACTTAAAATTAAATTAAAACAAGGGGGGGAAATGCAGACTAACGTCCGATTCCACAAAATTGCGTCCCATATTGCCCCGCATGTAGACAACAAGACCCAAGGACTAAATGGGCCCTGTCACACATAACGGGGAACCATGTACGCAACCATGGTCATAAATTGAAATACATTTATTTTTTAATTATTATTAATATATTAAAATTTTAAAACTAAGGAGGGACATCAGAAAACGTGGTCCTCTCTCTACCAGGGGTTACAACATATATGCTCAATATATGTGTTCCAATAAAGGACACATATAAAAAAAAAAAAAAGGGTGGACAGATCTGGCCTATCATGGAACGAAAAACATCCACATGTGTATGGTTCCAAGTAGTTATTAAACCCATATATTTAAAGGGGCTCCTCGTTGATCATGCACCGAGTGAGTGACCGAACGGTCAGTTCGAATTGCACCTAGAAGTATAACTACAACATTCACAGTCACTTTATACATTTCGTCATTGATGTTATCGCACATATAATGTATATAGTAAAACACATTAAAATATTTAAAATTATATATAGAAATCTAACATAAAATATATATGCATAGCAAAAAAAATATATAAAAGTATAAAAAGAAGGGGCTGTGGTTCAAAACCAAGTTACCCTATTCTCAACTGTCATCACCTAATTCGCGTAATTCGACGTTTACATCCTTATAACAGAGCCCCCATTCAAAATTGCATTATGAACACAGAGTCAATCGTCACGCATTGTTAATAAATGCGTTAACATCTGTGTCCACATTGAGGCCATGTGGGAAATATGTCTTCATCTTGTAGATCCAAGCCATTTCGAGCTTCGAGATCTCTCTGACCAGAGAGCCGCCTCTCCAATGTGGTGTATATTTATCTATCCCTACAAATAGGGTATTGGAGGGGTCTCGCTTGTGCATCTGGTCGTAGTGTCGAGAGACAGGATGCTTATCAAAACCTCTTCTGATGTTCCCAATGTGCTTGTTTAACCGCACTTTCAATGCCCGCTTGGTCCTCCCGATGTACTGGAGCCCACACGGGCATTGCAGGAGATACACCACCCCCTCAGTTGCACAGGTGATAAAAAGGTTCAATCTCATATGACCTGGATGTACTGGTAGACACAAAGTGACAGATTTTTTTGTCTCTGCACTAATTGAGCCTACACACCTGGCAGTTTTTGCACCTAAAATACCCCTTGAGATTTTGAAAGAACATTCTATTCCTAGCGGGGGGATCTTGAACCGTGGGTGCTATCCTAGTACTAAGGGCCGAAGCACCTTTGAAAACCACCTTTGGCCTCTCTGGTAGGACTGCTCCCAGCACCTGGTCACTCGCCAATAGATGCCAATGTTTTTGTATGAGGTTTTTAACCTCTCTATGCTGCACTGAGAAGGTCGTTATGAATGGAAGGTTGAATTGAGATCCTCCCTCCATATTACGATCTCGGGTGGTTAATAATGTTGTCCTTTCCCTATCTCTTGCTGTTTTAATAGCCCTGTCCAGGAGGACACCATCATATCCCTTTTCTTGAAACCTCTCTGAGAGGATAGCAGCTTGCTTGTCGAAGGTTTCCACCTCTGTGCAGTTCCTTCGCAAGCGAGTGAACTGCCCCTGGGGTACACCCTTCAGCCATGGTTCGTAATGGCAACTATCCAACGGTATGTACGAGTTCCGGTCCGTTGACTTGAAATAAGTTAAAACAACGAACCGGCTGTCAGACACATTGATGTTTAAATCTAGGAAATTAATTGTCTCCTGACTTGCCTCGTATGAAAACCTAATGCCTCTATCATTCTCATTGAGAGTTGCCATAAAGGTTCTTAGATCCGATTCTTCACCATCCCAAAGGAGGAGGACGTCATCGATATATCGGCCCCAAAAAGCAATTTCAGACCTCCTTGGCGAATCAATGACGTCCTCCTCCCATTTGGCCATGAAGAGGTTGGCCAAGCTGGGGGCATATTTAGCCCCCATGGCCACTCCTCTATCTTGATGGTAAAATTGATGGTCGAACCAAAAATAGTTATGCCCAGCCGCATACTCCAACAGTTCCATTATGAAATTAATCTGGGCAGCGGCTAGACCAGACCCTCTGAACAGAAAAAGTTTTACAGCCTCGAGACCCAAATTGTGGGGAATCACTGTATACAGCGAAGTTACATCCTCTGTAACAAGCCACAGATCCTTTTTGGGTGTCAGGTTCTCCAACACATTTATTACTTGTTTGGAGTCTTTGATGTATGACGGCATCCCACACTCCAAAGGCTGCAGAAAAAAATCAATATATTTACCCACCCGGGACGTCACAGAGTCTATGCCACTCACAATGGGACGTCCCGGGGGGCAAACCTGATCCTTGTGCAGCTTTGGTAAATAATATATAACTGGCGTGCGGGGAGCACATGGAACCAAAAATAAGCTTTCTTTCTTAGTCAGAATACCAGACAAAAGTCCACGTTGGACTATTGCCTCCAAGGTTTTCTTATATTTAATGACTGGGTCCCTCCTAAGAACGGAGTAAGTCGCAGTGTCGTCCACTATACGATGCATTTCTTTAAGATAATCGCATCTGTCTAGTACTGCAATGCCCCCACCTTTGTCCGCTGGTCGAATGACCAAGGACTTGTTGTCACATAATGAATTTAATCCTGACTCCAAATCTCTTTGCATCTTGACTTTTTTTACCTTGATTTTTTCCAGGTCACGCAATACAACATCCCTAAATACTCTAATATTAGAGGAAAGGGCACCAGGGAGATTAAAAAGAGAGGCATTGGCCAGATTCGAGTGACGGAACTCCGTACTCCCTCCTACACCAGAAGTGACAGGGTTACCAAGCATATACCTTTTGATATTCAATTTACGGACATACTTATGTAGGTCCATGAAAGTCTGGAATTTGCTCATACTCCTCGGTGGAGCAAATTTCAGACCTTTGTCTAAAAGCCTCTTCTCTGAATCAGAGAGTTCCTGATGGCTTAAATTGAAAATTCCTGTGCCTAATATCTTTTTCTTTTTTGAGTGTTGAACTCTCCTCCCCCCTCTGCTTCCTCTCTTTGTTCTACTGGGCATTTTATTCCCCTGTTGTCTAAATGAAAAACCTGATTCCCAGCGGGTCTCCCCCCTGTGAATCGCCCCAAAGTCTTGTTGGTCGTGAGTGTTATCATATTGGCGATAGGCGCCATCATTCACCCTTGGCTCCCTCCTCCCCTGGTGGTCATTGTTATGACTATAGCCCCCTGGGGCCGACATGTCTGATAGGGGATAGAAGCTGTTATTACGGGGGGAATCCATATTACCGTGGTTATTTCTACCACTGTAGTATACCGAATTCGTCTGATCATAGCCCCGAGGGCGGTTTGGGGAACCATAACCAGGGTTGCGACCAGGCCAAGATCTCCCCTGGCCCTCTCGTTGAGACACATTCCAACCAGTATTTCTAGGTCCCTTTCGCTGGCCTCTGCCAGGTGTAACAGGATAAGGCTGAATGGGAACACTGGTTTTAGGTCTTGAGTTGGCATTAATTCTATTGGGTGGCAAATGGTGCACAGGAGAGTCTTTAAAATCTCTCCTGATCTGACTTGGCATCCCACCTTCAAAAGGGGGTCCACTCATAGAATTTGGCGGCAGAGTGTCCATCTCACTGGACATATTGATTTCGGCAGCGAGTTTTCTCTGCCAACTGAAGATAAGGCCTGATTGGTAATCAGCCTTATCTCTACCATATTTCTTTTTTTTCTTTAGTTTTTGGTCTTTCTCCTCTTTATCTAGGACCTTTAATAAGTTCTTAGAACAGTCCTTATATTCCTCGCTATCAATGAAAGGTACTAGTTTTTCTCTAATGAGTTTGATCTCATCATCAAGCCGAGCCAATTTCTCACTCCTTCTTTGTGCCAAAAACCTCAGGAGACTGACTCCAGAGTCATTGAAAATTTTTTGACAAACTGTCAAGATCTGGTTCCTCTCTATGTGGACTAACTTCCCACCTTAGGCTCCTGGGGACCATTGCTTCTCTGATATATGTCTCCAGGAAAGCAATGTCCCATTGTGCATGTATTTCAGAGGTGGTAAGGTTTTATAGTTTAAGAAACAAACCATTGATATCAGAGTCCAGGGTCAACGGAGTGGAACTGAAAACTCCCGTGGTGTCAACCACTCGTTTAGCCCGGACCTCAAAGATATCCATGTTTGAGAAGATATTAATCTTCAACCCAAGCAGCAATTAATAAATATATTAACAGAAAAAATGGAAAATTGGGAAAGAAACTGCGCTAGGGATTAATAAGTAGGTATATCTTGGATATCGATACAGGTCTAATTCTACCTGGTGGGGCTGCAGCAACTATACCGTATATATATATATAAACAGTAAAAACAAATTGGAAAAAGAAGAAAGCTGCGCATGCCAATACACAAAATTAACTGAGTGAATAAACTGAAAATCAAACACTGAGTCGTAAATATCAACTCAGAAATGGTGAAATTACATTGAAAACTTAATAAACATGATATAAATGATGCGTGAAAACCCAGTGAAAACAATTAAATACCAAATAAATGTAAATGACCAATTGCAAGAAAAAGTTCATATATGGGCCAATGTTGGCCAAAAAAACACAAAAAAGTTCAATTGTGACTGGTTGTGGTGGCGGAAAGTGTCCTATAGTAAAAAATTAACAAATAATGTCAAAAACAAGAAAAATTATTGGTGTGTCAATCTGGCATATTGTGCGATGATCGTCATACATCAGAATCTTGTCCAACTTCTATTCAAGTGAATTGTTGCAAACACCACCACCAGAGAGAAGAAAAAGGATGGCCCCTTACCAAAAATTGTTGACCCCCCGTCACAGAGGGTCAATCAGGCTTGTGTTTAATTTGTCTTTAAACGACCATCTCTCTGATCTCATCAAGAAGGGACATCACCAATAAGCCTCCAGGACACTCCTTAAGCTTGAAAAGACCTCCAACTCGTGCTCAGGAAATCAGGTAAACCATATGCAACATATGAAAAGATGGGAAACACTCCAGATAGTGCATTAACTCCAAAACTGATTTATTAAAAAAGGAAACATAGTAACTCACATGTAAAACAAGAATGAACAGCCAGGAGACTTCTGGTGCACCGGCCGGATACACTCAGAAACGAATATGGCAGGAAAATCTCGGTACCGTCTAGTATTGAGGTGGTGACAGTGCGTCGCTCGCCCGATGCATTTCGCGAGAAATCGCGTCATCTAGGGACACGGGCGGCGCACTGTCTCACCTCCTAAATAGCAATGACCTCCAATCGGCGTCACTCCATGTGCGCATGCGCGAACAAAGGACCGCTCTAACTGCGTATGTGTTGATAAGCGTCATGCCGCCACGGCCGCCTGGACAGCAGAGCCTATTGCAACGATCAAGCGTCCCACTCATAATGTGCATGTGCGGGCGAACGTCATGACATCACGACGTCCCCACAGCTTCAAAACAAAAACAAAACGCCGTCTCTGAAGTCAGGCGTCACTACGCCCAAGCGTGATCCAGCTCCCACGTCATCAACCACCGCAGTGTCCCATTAATTAGCCGTCATCACAACAACAGAACATGGGACAGAGATCCTCCAATGAGAGCACAATTGCACATCACTTGAATTCGCCCAAAGGCATGGGGCGGATCAAACTGGGAGCTGCTCACAAGGGATGGGAGAGAACACGGGTGTGTCTGGAGTGAACCAGAGGCTGAGAACACAACCCAAAAAATGACTTAAAATTAAATTAAAACAAGGGGGGGAAATGCAGACTAACGTCCGATTCCACAAAATTGCGTCCCATATTGCCCCGCATGTAGACAACAAGACCCAAGGACTAGATGGGCCCTGTCACACATAACGGGGAACCATGTACGCAACCATGGTCATAAATTGAAATACATTTATTTTTTAATTATTATTAATATATTAAAATTTTAAAACTAAGGAGGGACATCAGAAAACGTGGTCCTCTCTCTACCAGGGGTTACAACATATATGCTCAATATATGTGTTCCAATAAAGGACACATATAAAAAAAAAAAAAAAAAAGGGTGGACAGATCTGGCCTATCATGGAACGAAAAACATCCACATGTGTATGGTTCCAAGTAGTTATTAAACCCATATATTTAAAGGGGCTCCTCGTTGATCATGCACACCCCGAGTGAGTGACCGAACGGTCAGTTCGAATTGCACCTAGAAGTATAAACTACAACATTCACAGTCACTCTATACATTTCGTCATTGATGTTATCGCACATATAATGTATATAGTAAAACACATTAAAATATTTAAAATTATATATAGAAATATAACATAAAATATATATGCATAGCAAAAAAAATATATAAAAGTATAAAAAGAAGGGGCTGTGGTTCAAAACCAAGTTACCCTATTCTCAACTGTCATCACCTAATTCGCGTAATTCGACGTTTACATCCTTATAACAGAGCCCCCATTCAAAATTGCATTATGGACACAGAGTCAATCGTCACGCATTGTTAATAAATGTGTTAACATCTGTGTCCACATTGAGGCCATGTGGGAAATATGTCTTCATCTTGTAGATCCAAGCCATTTCGAGCTTCGAGATCTCTCTGACCAGAGAGCCGCCTCTCCAATGTGGTGTATATTTATCTATCCCTACAAATAGGGTATTGGAGGGGTCTCGCTTGTGCATCTGGCCGTAGTGTCGAGAGACGGGATGCTTATCAAAACCTCTTCTGATGTTCCCAATGTGCTTGTTTAACCGCACTTTCAATGCCCGCTTGGTCCTCCCGATGTACTGGAGCCCACACGGGCATTGCAGGAGATACACCACCCCCTCAGTTGCACAGGTGATAAAAGGTTCAATCTCATATGACCTGGATGGGTGTTGTCTACATGCGGGGCAATATGGGACGCAATTTTGTGGAATCGGACGTTAGTCTGCATTTCCCCCCCTTGTTTTAATTTAATTTTAAGTCATTTTCTGGGTTGTGTTCTCAGCCTCTGGTTCACTCCAGGCACACCCGTGTTCTCTCCCATCCCTTGTGAGCAGCTCCCAGTTTGATCCGCCCCATGCCTTTGGGCGAATTCAAGTGATGTGCAATTGTGCTCTCATTGGAGGATGTCTGTCCCATGTTCTGTTGTTGTGATGACGGCTAATTAATGGGACACTGCGGTGGTTGATGACGTGGGAGCTGGATCACGCTTGGGCGTAGTGACGCCTGACTTCAGAGACGGCGTTTTGTTTTTGTTTTGAAGCTGTGGGGACGTCGTGATGTCATGATGTTCGCCCGCACATGCACATTATGAGTGGGACGCTTGCAATAGGCTCTGCTGTCCAGGTGTGGAGGCGCCGTGGCGTCATGACGCTTATAAACACATGCGCAGTTAGAGCGGTCCTTCGGTCGTGCATGCGCACACGGAGTGACGCCGATTGGGGGTCATTGCTATTTAGGAGGTGAGACAGTGCGCCGCCCGTGTCCCTAGATGACGCGATTTCTCGCGAAATGCATCGGGCGAGCGACGCACTGTCACCACCTCAATACTGGACGGTACCGAGATTTTCCTGCCATATTCGTTTCTGAGTGTATCCGGCCTGTGCACCAGACGTCTCCTGGCTGTTCATTCTTGTTTTACATGTGAGTTACTATGTTTCCTTTTTTAATAAATCAGTTTTGGAGTTAATGCACTATCTGGAGTGTTTCCCATCTTTTCATATGCTGCATATGGTTTACCTGATTTCCTGAGCACGAGTTGGAGGTCTTTTCAAGCTTAAGGAGTGTCCTGGAGGCTTATTGGTGATGTCCCTTCTTGATGAGATCAGAGAGATGGTCGTTTAAAGACAAATTAAACACAATAATAAACAAAAAGCCGCGCTATATGAATAAATATAGCTTAAGTGAACGTGAGTGACTATGCAATCACAAAAATGACTGTACCAAAATAACATAAACATCAAAAAGTACCCTATTTGTGTGACTATGCGTGACACATAAAGCATTGGACCTTATTGATAAAGTGAACCATAAAGTCCTTGGGCAATAAAAAGTCCAAAAATTATAACACCAGTGAGTGTCCAAAAAGATGAGAATAGTATGACAGTGTGATGTCCAGCTAGTGCCACCAAACTTGGAATAGATTTTTCCAATGCGTGTGATCCACCACCACTCTACCATTAAGCTTACCGGAGGCAAGCTTTAACCAAGCCTGTATGAAGATGGTACTGGATGTACCCTGGACCATAGGACCTCACCACAGGATCCGGACTTCACCAGGTATGGATGGCCTCGAGATGAAAACTTGGGGCAAAATTTTCCTATCGGACCAGATCTGTATGCGGGACTCCTCCAGGAATGCAGACCAAAAAACCCACCAGCATCAGCATGAAATCATAAAGGAAGAAGGGATACTCCCATAGTGTAAAACTGATGGTTTTATTAAAAGAAAAAATAAAATATCTACTTACACAAACATATGTGCATCAGACAGAGAATCGAATAAAAAACGCCGGCCGGCTAGCAAGAAACACCAGCTCACAACGCGGAACGCGATGACGTCAGTGTGTCAGCCTCCCTACGTCCGTTTCGTCTATTGACGTCTTCTGGCCATCCATACCTGGTGAAGTCCGGATCCTGTGGTGAGGTCCTATGGTCCAGGGTACATCCAGTACCATCTTCATACAGGCTTGGTTAAAGCTTGCCTCCGGTAAGCTTAATGGTAGAGTGGTGGTGGATCACACGCATTGGTGAAATCTATTCCAAGTTTGGTGGCACTAGCTGGACATCACACTGTCATACTATTCTCATCTTTTTGGACACTCACTGGTGTTATAATTTTTGGACTTTTTATTGCCCAAGGACTTTATGGTTCACTTTATCAATAAGGTCCAATGCTTTATGTGTCACGCATAGTCACACAAATAGGGTACTTTTTGATGTTTATGTTATTTTGCTACAGTCATTTTTGTGATTTCATAGTCACTCACGTTCACTTAAGCTATATTTATTCATATAGCGCGGCTTTTTGTTTATTATTGTTCTGGTAATGTGCATATCTCACATTCTTTTAGCTGCTGCTTTATTCCATTTTTATTTTTTCCACTTTGTCTGTACGACATACACTTATTATCTCTTTAAGGTTTTAGAGCGGTGTTTCTTCTATAAATTAAACACAAGCCTGATTGACCCTCTGTGACGGTGGGTTAACAATTTTTGGTAAGGGGCCATCCTTTTTCTTCTCTCTGGTGGTGGTGTTTGCAACAATTCACTTGAATAGAAGTTGGACAAGATTCTGATGTATGACGATCATCGCACAATATGCCAGATTGACACACCAACAATTTTTCTTGTTTTTGACATTATTTGTTAATTTTTTACTATAGGACACTTTCCGCCACCACAACCAGTCGCAATTGAACTTTTTTGTGTTTTTTTGGCCAACATTGGCCCATATATGAACTTTTTTCTTGCAATTGGTCATTTACATTTATTTGGTATTTAATTGTTTTCACTGGGTGTTCACGCATCATTTATATCATGTTTATTAAGTTTTCAATGTCATTTCACCATTTCTGAGTTGATATTTACGACTCAGTGTTTGATTTTCAGTTTATTCACTCAGTTAATTTTGTGTATTGGCATGCGCAGCTTTCTTCATATATTGCGTGGAACATTCTTAGAATTGGAATTGTGATGTTGAGTCTGAAGGCAGAAATATAATGAATATATTGCAGATCAATATTGATTGTATAACAAAATGCTTGAATGTGATTGGTTGTTCATGGGGCGTTCCCTGTCCGGACAGAGAGAGTTTTTTCCATTGACCTTCAAAGTCCAGCTGAGGGAAAGAGGGGCTGAAGCAGAGGACCTCACAGGCCTCTCTTACACCTCTGACTTAGAGCCCTGATAGGGCAGACAGGAGGCACAGGAGTACAGAGTGACACAAGTGCCTGTAGGTCTTGTTAACAACAGGTCTGGATGGACTGTCTGGCTCAAGCAGGGGAAGACCATCAGTAGACCACAGCAGAGCAGTAGTGCCAGTTGGATGCCAGTGAGCAGAAGACAGGAGCACGCTGGCACTGGCAACAGCAAAAAGGAAGCAGACAGGTGGTAAGCAGGTGCCAGAGTAATATAGGCAGAGACTTGCAGCAGGCAGTCCAGCAGCTATGGGGACAGAGGCAGAGTCAGAGGAGACAGGTCATAAACAGGCAGATGGATCAGGTGCAAATGCATAGGCAGGAACAATGTCAGGATACAGGCTGTGGGGCAGCAGCAAGGGGCACAGGCAGAAGCGAAGTCAGAGGCAGGCCAGGGTCAGTGCAAGTGGAGTTCAAGAGTAGTCAAGACAAGCCAGGTCGATAACAGTAGCCAGGTGCAGAGTAACAGGTTACAGGTATGCATGGGAATGCTGTAGACAAAACAGCACTGAAGCATTGCACAGGCTCAGTTTAAATAGCCCGCTTGGTGCCAATGCAAGCAGCAGATGTGCGCTTAAGCACAAATATGCGTATGTGCGTGTGCATGAGCATGTGCACATTCCCTACATGCGTGTAAAGGAATATGAATTAGCCTGTGCCTATGCACAGGATGCCATTCAGAAGAGCCAACTTGTCTCCTGGTATACCCTTCCTGACAATACTGCTTTGGATGTCCTTTTCTTTAACATAGCTCCTAAGTCCCTGAAATTTTTAACATACCATGTTCTCTTTTATTGATTGGGTAAGAAGCCCTTGCAAGGAAAAACATGTTGGGATCAACAATGCCTTTACTGCTATGAAATTATGACAATGAAGTCATGTAACATGAAATGAAGCTTTTATTGGATTGATTTTAACATGTATAACTTAATAAAAGGGTTATGCTTTTAATTATTGTGAAAAAAAAATCCTTTTGTCTTTGAAAGCCCCTTTAACCGCTTCAATACAGGGAACGTTTGTTAGAGGTTTCCCATGAAGAAGCCCTTGCAAGGCAAAACATGTTGGGATCAACAATGCCTTTACTGCTTTGAAATTATGACAATGAAAACATATAACATGAAATTAGGCTTTTATTGGATTGATTTTAACATGTATAACTTAAAGGGGTTGTAAAGGTAAACATTTTTTCACCTTAATGCATTCTATGCATTAAGGTGAAAAAACATCTGACTATACCGGCCCCCCCAGCCCCCCCATTTTACTTACCTGACCCCTTGAAAGCCCCCGACATCCTCTTCACCGATCACCCTGGCCGTTGATTGGCTAGAGTGGATGGATTGAAAGCAGCGCAGCCATTGGCTCGTGCTGCTGTCAATCGCATCCAATGACGCGGCACGCCGGGAGGTGGGGCCGAGTGATACAGCGAGTGGCTGTATCATGGAGCGCGCTCGCAAGTACTTCTCACCATGCGAGGGAGCTCGCATTTAGGTGAGAAGTACTTGCATTTAGGTGTCATACATCCAAGTAGTCTTCAAAAAGAGAGGAGAGAAGTAGGGGTTTTCTCAGCTAAGCACACTCTCCTGCATGCATGCTTGAGAAAATGGCAGATGGATTTCAGGAAGTAAATGCTACATGAATCATTTACCCTTACTCAAGATGGCTATGGCCAGAAATGCTAGGGGAGTGTTTTTCAATGTGATTCCCCAACAAAATAAAGCTTGGAGACATGCATGGATGGGGAGTTTTCTTTGAATATAAAAAATGAATCAAATCATTTTTTGGTTTGTTGTGCTCAGATTCTGTAAAGATTCCCTTTAAGGAAGCCACTTGAAATAGCAGTTAAATGTCGTCAACATTTAGCAAGTCTAGTTGAATGTGACTAACTAGTACTAGCTATACTACTTACAATATGTCTAGCTCTGGTTATTTGGTGATGATTAGTGATGAGCTAATGTATTTAGGTTTGGATCAGTTTGAAGGTGGTTACAGTGAGCCCAGCAAAAAATAAGCAAATTGCAAACCCAATTGGGAGCCACATTTTGATACCCATTTCCCTCCATTTTTAAAGCTAAAGTGCAAGGGATTGTCAAACAAAGGACATGGGATGCTGGCCACTGCCAGGAGGAACATGTACCAATTATAAAAAAGTTAACAAATACCTTTAGACCAGAATACAGGTTACCACAGACCAGGATTATTCATGGTTATCTCTAAATTGAGGACTGGTAAGGGCAGTAAGAATCACCTATAGAAAGTTCAGGAGCCGACATGTTGGTGGGTTGGCATGTTTGTTTTTTTTGGCAGGTCAGCAAGCGTTGTTCATCATTATTAACATGGATCTACATTGCTGGGTGATGTGATCGCCAATGGTTTTAAGTTATACAACTTTTTTTTTTTTTTTAAAGACTTTTATCATTTAGAATTTGATCTATTTTTGTGAAATTGTATCTAAAGCTACGATGCACCCTTTACTCCTTCATGTCCAGGGAGGTGGCCTCTGGGAGTATCTTAATTTATTGAGCCCTGCAGTGTTGCAAACTGGAACCCTACCTCTAGGTAACATAGGTGGCAAACAGTCTCCCACACATTATATTGCTTACTGTCAGTAACACATTCCCTGTGGCTTCAGGAGATGCCTAGCCTGCCATTGCAATCCATCTAAATGTTCATTGTTACTGCCCAGGCATTTATTGGAAGTAAAGTGTACCATGTACTTATAGTCTACCCATTCTAAATCTGTACACCCAGAACCAAACTGCTAACTGTAGTTCAGCCTACTCTTCTAGTCATTATCAGTTGTACAATAGATATATTGAATAGAGTGGAAAACTGTCTCTTTCAATCGCTAATTCCCAAGCCTTATGTGGTTATAAACAAACAAAAAGTGTGTTGTGCTGCCACTGTAACCAATAGTATACAAAAGTCAGGTGCTTAAAAGCAATATATATGAACAATCCACTGTGAAGAATTCAATATTTATTTTCACTGCTGCACATATCAAACTACTCACTAAGTAGGTATAAAAAAATTGGTTGTTCGCCACATGCTAAACGCAGCAAAAACAATTATCCCAAGACACTGGAAGTCAACACACACACACCTACAATTAGGGAGTGGTTATCTGAGGTGGACTCACTTTACAAGATGGAGGAAACTGTAGCAATAGCATCAGAAAAGACTGACAACTTCCAGAAAATATGGAAATCCTAGTTTGCCTTTAAGTACACAGATTCTTTCGCTAAATTACAAAACGGCTGAACGTACAAAATAGATGAGACACCTAGACACATCTAAACTCCAGTTGGAGGAGCTGAGGTCTACCATAATGGAGACCGCCTGTACCACATCAAGAATTATTCACACATGACGTAAACAAATACGCCAAAATCCCTTACCCATTCATTACCCACTTCCCCCTCCCCCCCCTTTTTTTCTATTTCTCTCCCCTCTCTCTCTCCCCTCCTCTATACTATCCCATTCACTACTAACTCTTTCTTTCTTCGGACTACAACCCTCTAAGACACTTCAATAACATACCCCCTGACCCTGCGCTATGACTCTACGCAGGACGCAGGGGGCCTTAAATATGATAAACAATTCAGTTTGAACAGTTTTATCGACAGTTGTCATATTGAGACTAATATTATTGGCTGTATACTGAAACAAATGCAAATTCCAAAAATATTGGCTATAATTTACTGTATGATGCCCTATGAGAATGTATTGATGCTGCACACATGTTGTTAAGACAATTTATTTGCACAATAAAAACTTTTATTGGAAAAAATATATATTTATTTTCACTCCAACAACCGCCGTTAGTTGGTTGAAGTTGAGAAGTAATTTGGGAAAGGGGGGCTCGCTCTCAGCTGATATAAGTGGGCTGCCGCACCAAATAGTGAATTTGCTACTAAAACGATACTAAATAAGAAATAAGTGTGCTGTCCCCAAATGAAGGTGAATAATTTGGGGACAGCACACATATTTCTGAAGTTGAGAAGTGCCAGAGTTTACCTGTGGCTACCATTCATCCATCCACTTTGGGATTTGTCTCCAAAGTGCTGTCAGACCTCTCTATTTTAGAGGTCAGAAGATCTGGCAAGCAGCTGAGTGTCTCTGACAGTAGTTGGTGTGAAGATAAATATTCAATTCTTCATGGTGGACTGTTGCAGCTAAATTCTGTTGCAAGGACCTCTGAGGATGATAGCACTGTGGCATCTGTCTTGGTGTTGGAGAACTGAAGACAAGATGTGTGGCCATAGAGAAATCCAACAACTATTGTCTGACCTGCCTGGAATGCATCTTCTCATCAGCAGAAACTTTGGTGTGACACTGGAAATCAGAGTTCCCACTTACCAGCAGGATGAGTACACAAGCAAGTCACCTTGACAGATGATGCAGACTCGCCAAAGGCATGGGGTGCAAACACTAACCATTTGTCAGCAGATCTCCTTAAAGTGGAGATGTTTTTTTTACGCATGCTAGTGCCAAGTCGTGGTCCTCAGAATCGCCCCACCAGGAAGTAAAGAATGGTTGCAGGTTGGGATTGAGGGGAAGTGTAGTCGAGGAATAAGCCAAGGTCAGTAACAAGTAGAAGTGAAAATACAGAAGACACCAGGAGAGAAAACAGCAAGATACTGTATTGGCTGGAGAAGAGCACAATAATCTAGCAAACAGGAAGTACAAAGGCATAGCTTAAATGGAATGTTCATCGGAGGAGTTCAAGGTTCCCCAGAAACAAGGTACAAGGCAAAATTGTCCAATGGATTAGACAGGGTGCTGTCCAGCATCCCATGTGGCTCAGCAAGAAGAGGTAATGGGTTTAGATTCCTGTCCTGACAGTCTTAGTCCCTAGTAGCTTCTAATCCGTCATGCAACAGAACCTCTAACTACCAAGTTGCTGTCAGATGCCTAACATGGTTATTGAACCCTAAGCTAAAACTAGCTATAGAATAGCAGACCAGACTGGATAAAGTTAAATAATAAAATAACAGGAGCTGCACATAAACTCTTTTGTATAAGAATATTCACTTACTAACTTTCTAGAAGGTGACCACTGCACACATACAGCAGAACAGGCGCCATAGGTTGGACTTCATTGACTTGTGTCTTTTTTTGACCTCACCTACTATGTAACTATGTAACAGACCTAGCTATCTGGCACTGTGCATGCCACAACAATATGACAAAGATACCTCTGTCACAAGTATTCAGATACTCACAAAGCTATGAGCAGCTGCAGTTAAACTATTAAAACATAGGAATACTTGCCTAAAAGTCTCTGCTTCTGGTCTGGATGAAATACAGCAGCAGTTCCTGTGTGTAAAAGGTCATGTGGCTCAGTTCTGTGTCTACTTCCTAGAAACTGTCCTTTATATAATATCACAGTTCTCCAATCGAGGTTTGTGACCCAGCTAGCAGGGACAGGAAGTACCTGCCTATAATCAACTAACTATGCGGTACTTACAAGCAACACAATTTACAAATACAGACAGTAGAGGGCAGAAAATCTTTACACAAGCAAGGGGATTCTGTAGATAAATACAATCTGTGCAGCTTTGACAAGCGTTGAATAATACCCTTGGTATAGTGTAGGCCATTTATGTATCTCCAGAAGCAGGTATGGCATCATGCCATCCTGCCTTGTTGCTCGGACATTGCTAAGATACTTCCAGCCATCACTGCTCATTCCCACCATCTCAGGATTGAGCACTCAAACCCCCTCACATTTGTGGTCCACTTTCTCCTCTGTCACAACATTGCTAGACTCAGCTTACTGTGACAGGGAAGAAAAATGCATGCAAAGGGTTTTGAATCATCTGGGAGTGTCTCAGCAATGGAAGGATGCCCTAATTAGCCAGAGCATTAACAAGTTTCAACACATCATCCACCAGAAACCTGAGCATTCCTAATTTTCTTTTACAGTTTACTTTTAGATTCTTTTTTTGTTGAAGAAGCAACAAAATGCTTGCTTTAGGGGTTCATTTGCACCATGGCTGTGTTTCTAAAACTAGACCCAATGTAATAAAAAGTCAAATATTTTTTTTTTTAATGTGCCCAGTTTACACCAGTGTGCTGCATTGGAAATATAACATGCTTCGTTTAAACACATCGCAACATGCTGCACCAAACATTTAGAAAATACAAAAAAAAAAGTACCTTGCCTCCTGCAGTGAAAAAAGAAGGCAGAGCAACACAACACTTAAAAAAATGCAGCCAATAGTCAAGGGGCCTCTGGGAGTCGGTGGTAAGAGGTTAAAGTAAGCTATGTGACATATCTGACTGTGGCATAGCGGCAGGATTTCCAGAATAACACTGGCAGTTGTGTGAATGATTTTTTTTGTCTGATGTTGCTGCTTAAAGGGGTTGTAAACCCCTTTTCATTAAGGTGAAAAAACTTCTGACACTGACCGACCCCCAGACCGCCCGTTTTACTCACCTGAGCCTGTTAATTTCCTCGGCGGCGACACACTCTTCCTCTCTGCCCCTTGTCTCAGCTCTTGATTTGATAGATTGATAGCAGCGCAGCCACTGGCTCCCGCCGCTGGCTCCCGCCGCTGGCTCCCGCCGCTGTCAATCGAATCCAATTACACGGGCACCAGGGGGGGGGCGGGCCGAGTCCTGCACTCTGTGTGAATGTACACAGATGCAGGACTCGGGAGCGTGCCCGTGCGGGAGCCTTCTCAAACATGGACAATCGATGTGGGGAGGAGCTACCAGCACCGCCGGGGGACCCCAGAAGTTGAGGATCAGGGCCACTCTGTGTAAAACGAACTGCACAGTGGAGTGACGTGTTTTTTTTCTATAAAAAGGAGGGTTTACAACCCCTTTAACTAAAATAGTAATAAATACTCAATAAATTAGGTAAACGATAATACAGTAGGAAGGAACAGATGATATTATCTTTATTTTGAAAATAATATTTATTTTTATATTAAACATATGGCTTTCCTTGCTAGTTACTTAGTAGAGATTTTTTTCTCTGTTTTTTTCTCATCATTACAATTCAATATCATAAGACTTCAAGAAATGTAAAAATATCTGAATGTGTCAATAAGCTTCTCTGAATAATGTAGGACACTTATCAAAGATTCATCATACGCACTGGCACTATTGTAGATCAATAATGATGCCTGTGAACAATTATCTTCAGCTCCAGACATGTTGAAATTTAGAACTCATATGTAAAGGATGTTTTCTTTTCTAAATACTTGCTCTGTGGACATGTTCATTGCAGATTGTAACTTTTTCAGTATACCAGTGGATAGCTGTTTCCTAGAAATACAAATACAATATCGTTTAGGAAACAGAACCCTTAAAATGGACTTGCTATCAGGCATATTTTTTCATGTTAAAGGGTCAGTCCAGCAAAGTCATATTTCACTTTTTGGTAGCAGCAGCAGAGTTAAACCACCTACTAGTCTGTTATATTTCTCAGTGTTGAGATCTCCGAGCTTGGGCTTAGAGGTGCATACATTTATTGTGGCTTTTTTTGTTGCCCTTCCATAAGGAATGATGCCAGTATGGATTTCATATACAAGTGTGCTTCTTTCCTGCTTAGCGTGCTGACGCTCCTTTTGGGGGTGTAGCTTGATGACGTCAGTACATTAACCTTTGTCTGTCTACACTATAGCCGAAAGATGGCTACAGCGCACGCTCAAATTGCTGGGAGGGTGTCTATGGATGTTCTCCCATGATCGCGCTGTCTGCGCACCCCTTCGCCGCACATTGGCAGGGATCCATGATCGCTGTGTGCTTAAGATACAGCTGATAACAGATTGTGGTACAGAGCCAATCACAGCAGGTCTTTATCATGTGATCAGCAGTGTCCAATCACATTTGATCACAATGTAAACAGGATTTGCTGGTTATTGGCAATCCTCTCCTCATGCTGACAGGTCTGGTGCGATTCAGGTCTGAATTTTTGCATGAATTTGCCCCAAACACGCTCAGGACCCTTTTTTCAATCCGGACCGTGGCCACCCCAGGCATATGTGAACTGGCTCCATTGAGAGCCATTCACACTTGAATGTCATGCGAATTGGATGTGTAGAAACCAACATCCAATTTGCATATGTGTGAACCCAGCCTAATGCCCTGTACACACGGTCAGACTTTCCGACAGAAAATGTGCGATCGGAGCTTGTTGTCAGAAATTCGGAGTGTGTGTGTAGGCTTCATCGGACAGTTTCGATTGGAATTTCCTTTGCACAAAATTTGAGATCTGGTTCTCAAATTTTCCGACAACAAAATCCGTTCGTTCAAATTCCGATCGTGTGTACACAATTCCGATGCACAAAGTGCCACGCATGCTCGGAATCAAGCAGAAGAGCAGCACTGGCTATTGAACTTCATTTTTCTTGGCTCATTGTATGCGTTGTACGTCACCACGTTCTTGACGTTTGGAATTTCCGACATGTTTGAGCCAACATCCGTCCGAAAAAAACCATGTGATTTTGTTGTCGGAATGTCCGATCGTGTGTACAGGGTATAAGAAGGCAACACTGTTTTAAAGAGCAAATTGTTCCAGTGCACAAGATTTATGCACTGGAAGGTGTGAGCATATTTCCTTTGGGTTTGTTAATGGTTTTATAAATGTATGATATTTAAAATTCTGCGCAATGAGAGTTCTTAATTATTTTTGAACTCCATTTCACTGGAGGTAATGGTAATTGCTTTCTGGAGAGTGTGGAGATCCCTGGTGGTGATTAAGTTCCTGAGCACATCTGGAGAGGTCTGGAGAGCTATTGCAGCTTGGTTAAAGGGCAAGTTGTTTGTATATACATGATTAAGGGAGAGTATATCAACTAAACTGTGGATTGAACTTTTGTGCATATTGTATTTTATTCACGTTTATATATGCACTTTACAACTAACCGAGATGCTGGAACACAAGGGCGCTATCAAGTTAATGCTGATGGCTGCACAGTAGCCTACAGGTTTTTGGCTGTTTGTATGCAAGTTGTCTCATACAGATCAGCTTCTGGCTGATGCCCCTCAACTTATGACTTGAAAGAAAATTACAGTGATGATATAATACAACAAAAATGTTCCTCTCGGGTCTCGACATCGATCACAGATCTCTGATCAACCCCAGAAATTCACCTGTTGCTGGCTGCAATTAACCAGCCAGGTAAATTCTTTTAAATAACCTAGGCATGCTCCCAGACTGTGCTCTGTAGCCTGGGGAGCCAGTAGGTTGATTCTGCTGAAGCTAAGGTTTGTGAAAATTGGAAAACTGAGCTTTTGTGGCTATCAATCAAATTTTTTTTCTAATTTTATTAAAAAACTCTTTTTTGAAAATATTGAAAATATATAATAAATAACAAATTATCAAATAACCATTAAACTTCTGTATTTTGGATGGATGGATGGGTACAACATGTACCATACATGTACCCAAACTTCTCCTCCACCAGCGACCCAACACTGCCACATCACGGAAGGGGTAACCCCTTACCCTTGCGTGCACCTCCACACCCTTAGCCCGTGCTGGGCCCCATCTTCCAGGCCAAGCACCCACAAGTCAGTGCCCATGTCATTAAGATGCACCCCATCACTCCTAAGATATCTCCACGTGTCCACTTCCAACTCTCTGTGGCGTATGGCCAGCCCCCCATTTCTTATGAAAAACCTGCTAACCTCTTGGTTAACTTATTCATGCCCTATCAACCTTTCTTGCCGACCAGGCCCACCGCCACGACATCCTGCCCACCATGTCAGACCAAACCAAGATAATCCCTGGATAAGCCGATTGGAGACATAAAAAAAATCACATTTCACGTCCCGAATAGATCTGGCCCCCATGTCGTTGCCCCTGTGTGTAATATCAGTACGTCCGGAGCCCTGTCTAAACGTGAAAAACGATGTACCTCACCCAACACCCTGTTCCACCGCATTCCTGGCACTCCGATCCACCTAACCTGAGCCTCCTGCCTGGGGATGTGCAACTGCCTGCCGTTCGGCCGGACGTCGGCTCTTCTGGCCCCCCAATACACGTAGGAGTGCCTGAGTATCCACACTAGCCCCACCTCACAATCGATGAATGAAAAAATTACAACACCACTTCATAAAAAAAATCAACAACGAAAGCATAGTATTACAACCACCCGCCCTTTTGTTTTTTTTTATTTTATTTTTTATTTTTTTTATTTAACCCCCCCATTATGGCATGAGGCGTGGGCGAATGCACAACTTAAATCTATTGGAATCCCACCTCCCAATGCGCCTCACTGCCTCCTGACTCAAACCTGCCTTGGATGCCTCAGTTGCTGCCCCAATGCGAAAAGAATGAGAAGAAAAAGACTTTGGGTCATATCCACTTAATGACACACACCTGCGAAACACCGCAATAAACTGAAACTTGGACAGTGCAGACCCGTCTTCGTGTACTAAGAAAGAACCCGCAGCCCCGGGTTGTCTGACCCAAAATGCAGGGCGATTCCCCAATCCGGAAGACTTCAATCTGGATTCCTTTTCTTGCATGATCGGTTTTAGACCGCCTGATCCAAATTCTCATTGACTGCTGTGAACATTCGACATCCCCCGTCAACAGCCCACCGTGCACTTTTTTGGACGGGCTAACCAGCTCACTTACCCTCATAGCCCCAAAGAAAGCCATTGGAAAAGCGGCCCGAAATAGAATGCATTCATAGGCCGAACTACAGACCTTTTCCAACTTCGCCTGCAAAGCTTGTAACATTTCAAAAGACACCAGGCGCCTGCTGTCCCTCTTCTTGTGTGCCCTCCTATATCCCTTTGCCGTCTGGCACACCCAAAAATGCTTAGTGTGGTCCTGTTGACCCTGTAATTTAAACAGAAAGGCCAAACCTGCCAACTTTTGATCAATGCCCCTTTCGAGTCTAAAATTAATAAAATAAAGGACCACATGAGCCATCCCCTGCTCCCCTGTGGCCAACCCAATACCATCTAGGCAAGTAAACCAATCATCCCATACCTTTTGAGTAGGCGTTCCAAGTCGCCATACTCACTGATCGCAGGATCCACTTTGCTGCAGTCCCAAAGCTATGTTCAACATTCAGGTGGGGCAAGGGACCCCTTGTCGCTCCGCTTCTGGTGCCAGTTCCCAGAACTTGTCCCACTGCAAACGAGACAAAGCGTCAGCCAAAGTATTGTCAATTCCCGGTAAGTGTACGGCATAGATAAATGCGTTCACTTGCAAGCAGCGTAAGACCAAATGTCACAGAAGCCTGACCACTGGCACAGATGCCGCGGACAGCCGATTAATCACCTGCACCACTCCCAAGTTATCACACTTAAAGCAAACTTTTAAGTTACGGAAAGAGTCCCCCCAGATTTCCATTGCCACTACGATTGGAAACAATTCCAGAAGGACTAGGTTCTTCAAGAAACCTGCCTCCTCCCAAGTTAAAGGCCATAGGGCTGCACACCATTGCCCTTTACAATATGCCCCAAATCCTGTGGAACCCGCAGCATCCGTGAATAGCTCCAAGTCGCAGTTGCTGATAGGGCCTGACATCCACATCCCCCGCCCATTGTACGAATCTAGAAACTCCTGCCAAACCCGCAAGTCCTCCCTATGTTCCCTATTGAGACTCACAAAGTGAGTCGGGGCCCGAACTCCAGCGGTAGCGGGCGCCAACTGCCGACATAAGATCCTGCCCATCGGGATTATCCGGCAGGTGAAGTTCAGTTTTCCCAGTAGGGATTGAAGTGCACGCAATTGTAATTTTCGCACCCCTGTGGTCCCTCGCACCTCCTCTTTTAACTTCTCCAGCTTATCCTGTGGCAACCGGCACTCCATCTTTAATAAATCTATTTTGATGCCGAGGAACGTGATTACTGCTCTAGGACCTTCCGTTTTGTCGGGCACCAATTGCACCCCGAAACGTTCAGCCAGTTGTTGTAACGTCCCTAACAAGACTGCGCAGATATTCGAACCCGCCGGGCCAACACAGAGAAAATCATCCAGATAGTGAATGACTGAGTTGATGCCTGAAACGTCCCGAACTGCCCATTCCAAAAAGGAACTAAACGTTTCAAACAGTGCACAGGAGATGGAACATCCCATGGGCAGGCAACGGTCTACATAATAAGCCCCGTTCCAAGTGCAACCAAGCAGCTGAAGGCCGACTCGATGTCAGACTTAGCCATCAAAGAACCCTGCCCATACCTTTGTACCCATGCCACGGCGGCATTGAACGAGGTGTAGGTTACAGCACACTCTTCTGGTGCAATGGAATCATTGACTGACCCACCCTTAGGAAAAGAAAGGTGGTGGATAAGTCTGAACTTGTTGGGTTCTTTCTTGGGGACCACCCCCAATGGAGAGATAACCAAATTTGGAAGGGGCGGTTCTCTAAATGGGCCGGCCATGCGCCCCATCGTGATTTCCTTCCCTAATTTTTCGGAAACCACTGCTGGGTGCAGCAGTGCTGACCGTAAGTTCCTAGCTTCCGGCGGGACTGTCGCCAAAGAGCAAGGTATGAGAAAACCACTAGTGAAACCCGCTTCCAATAAGTTCGCCACTGCCCGGTCGGGGTATCTACTGAGGAAAGGAAGCATCCTTCCCACTCGCACCGGCGTCGTTCCCTTTACCCGCAGACTCTCCGGCCCGTCCTTTTCCTCTCTTAAAGCACTTGGACAGCGCGTGAGATCCCCTGCAGCCTGAACACAAGTGCTTAAAACGGCAGTTGGTTCCGAATTTGCATGAGCCCTCGTTGTATTGCCAACAGTAGCCCCATCTCTTGTCGGTCGGTTGTCCTGAGGCTGCCGTACCTCCGACCCCTGCCTGAAAAAACTGATTGGGGGCCCGCGCCGCCGCCATCAGCTTCATCCATAAACTTGTGTCTTTATGATCCCAGTGTAGTGTCGGTCTCACAGCCATCCGTTGTTGAAACTGCTCGTCGTACCGGAGCCATGCCACCCCCCATACGTCCTGTGCGCCTCACTAATGGCCTCCAAATAAACAAACAGCGCCAAACAGTGTTTGGGGGCCTTTTCCCCTACCACACTGCCCAGTACGGCGAAGGCCTGCAGCCAATTGGCGAAGGTACACAGAATCAATCGGTATCGCCACTTCTCCTCGTCTTCCTTCTTACTTTCCTCCGGCTTCAACCTGTCTAAATTCAATTTTTCAAGCGGCAATAGCGTGAAAATCTCCACGTATTCCCCTTTCCAAATCTTTTCCTTAACTTCTGTCTTCAAATGCGCGCCCAATGGGCCTTCAAAACAGACGTACACCTCACTTTTCGCTGCGTCTGCCAACCTAACCGAATCTGCTTTTTTCTCACCCGCCTTCCCTTGTCCCTCAGGCTTTGCCACACTGGCCTGCGAGCCAGAAGGCTCCGCGGACGTCGTCACCGTGGAGGCCACAGGTGTTGCGCCTGTTGCCCCGGAGGTGCCTGCTGGTTGCGGGGTGGCCTGCACAGGGGCCCAAGCCTGCGCTGGGCTGACCACCGAATCTGTCTCAAAGTGCTGCACCAGCTCCTTGAGCCCCACCAGGAAATCCCGTAGCCCCACGTTACCAGTCTGGGTTATGGCATCCCCAGGCGGGGATGTGGCGTTCCTGTCCCCCACTGCCCGTGCTTCGACCCTTGGCCCCACCTGCCCTGGCTGCTTGCCCTGACCCAACAGGCTGTGTAATAATGAAGAAAAAGAAATTGAAGCATTAGACTCACTGGGCTGCCCAGGACTGGGCCCATCAGCCGCACCGCCTGGAACCAGCGCTGTGGGATGTCCTTGGTCCTCCTCCATCTCTGACCCGGACAGCTCACCCTCCGACCTGTCGCTGGAGACCTCGTCACGACTGACCACCTGCTGCACTCCGGATGGGCCCACTCCGGTTGGTGTGGTCCTGCGGAGCCGTTCGCGTCCCTCTCTCCGATCCTTCCCGCCAGACCCGTTCCTCTCCCCCCGTGACGGGCTTCTGCGTCTCCGACCTTCCTGGGCCTGTGTCTGCTGGCTGCGACCTCCACTCATCCCCGTGTCCCTCACTGGCCTAGTCCTGGGCCGAGGTGGGCTGCTGGCCGACCCTGCTGCGGAGGCGGCTGTGCTCTGTGCTGATTCTCGGCTTGGAGTCCCCTGGGCACGTCGCTCCTCCCCTGACGCCCCGTCTGCTTGCCTGGTGCATCTGCGACGGGCAGGGGGGGCGATCCATGGGCATTGCTAGCCTCCCCTCCTGCTGCGGCCTTGCCTCTCTGCTGTGTTCCTCCCGCCTCTCTGTAACTAGCCCTCTGGCTCTGACTTCCTCCTGGGGGCTGGGGGTCAGTACCTCTTTGCTGCCTCCTCCGCTGGGACCCTCCTTGGCCTGTCTCCGGGCTGAACCTCTCCGGCGGCCGGGACCGCCCGCGCACGTTGTGTTGCCGGCCCCCCGCTCGTTGTGGCTCCTCCGTCGGCCGTTATATTGGCGAGTTGTGTCTGCAGCCAGTCCGCCCCCCGGTCAGCGACCGCCGCTCTCAGCTGTATTAAAAAGGCCTCCATCACCGCCATAGCTGCCGCTGTGTGAGGAGAGAGGAAGCAGAGTGGCGAGCGTGCTGTAATCTCTTCCTCTGCCGCTCTGAACTGACGTCACTTGCCTCTTTCCTCACCTTACTAAACGCGCGCTGCCCGCTCTCGGCTCCTCCCCTTTTCTTAAAAGGGGAACTAAATTTTAAAGCGGCCATGCTGTGCTGGCCAGCTCCTGTCATGTGCCCCCTCCGCCTATTTCCTTTTGTCCTTTGCTCCGGAGCTTTCTTTATATATGCATTACACCTGTATTTGTATTATGCAGCTTTTATTCATTTTTGCACTTTATTGTCACTTTGCAATTTATTGATTTATGGTTGAAAAAGTATGGAGCGTGCATGGTTATTAATTATTTGTTTACCACTTGGCTAGCTCGGGCTGCTACTCAGATTTGTGTTTGTATAAAGTTAGTGCTGAAACACAGCTAGTTTGTGTTTTTAAAGTTTTTTGGTTTTGTTTTGCTTATTTGTAGAACTTTACAGCACATTTAAATATATGTAAATAGAATTAATAAACACACAATTGTTTTCAAGAAGCCACTAGACCAGCTTTTGTGCCTTAAAAGGCTTTTTACCTCAAGGAGAATAGCACCTGATACCTATTTCTTGATCACAGTGGGTTATATAATAGGAAAAGTATATATACTATAAACATAGATCTGTAAAGTTACTGATAGGACAGTTTTAAATTACTTTGCAAATCCTTCTGATACAGGCATATGGAATGTTACTATCTTTGAATCACAGCAAACTAGATCCACTTCCAAGACAGTAGCAACAACAGTGACACCTACAGATATTCTAAATGAATAGCAAACATAATATTATAAACATAACATTTAAAAATAATATTATATAAAGCTAAATTATATTAGAATGATAAAGCATTCAGGGGTATCATATCTATATGTGTAAATAAAATCTGCATCAATGGAAGTGTTTCTGTAGTGACAGATACGTTTCTAATTTGCTAGTACTAGGCACCTCATAGCACATTGGTTCACATTAACTATTAAGTTTATGGTACCCCTCTTCCCTAGGAAGCTCCAACACTCAAATACTAGTGGTGAGAGAATTGGTCAGGGTTTGGTTTGCAAGAGAGTCTGTGAACACAGCCTGAAATCCTGAACATAGCCCCTGAACTCTAAAACAGCCTAAAGGGCAACAATACAAATACACAATTCATTTAGATACCATACTTTGGGATTGCCTTAAACCTGCAAGTGAAGATGCACACATTTACAATGTACTCATGAAAAAGTGACATTTAAATGTCAGAACCTAGACAGCTTGCTTCTGCTTATAAAAAAAAATGGCTTGGGTCCCCAATATATATCTATACGAGACACTTATTTACTAGATAAGCCTCTTAAAAAGATTTTGATGGGGACCCCATGGCATTTTTTTTTTCTTAAAGAAATAGTAAACATTGTTTACAAAAATGGGTACTGTCTTTTTAAGAAAAAGAAAAACATTGTGGGTTCCCCGACAAAATCCATGCCAGACCCCTATCCTTGATAAGAGCCTGGTATGGGGACCCAGGCAATTAAAAGAAAAGAAAATGGTGCGTGGACCCCACAATCCATACCAGATTCTTAAAATAGTATTAAACTCTTAGCATTTTTTTAGCCAAACACATTGAGCACAATAAAAAAAAAATCACAGTAAACAATTTATTAAAATCTTACCTCAGCACTTGCAGTTTACAACTTTTCAAAGCTGATGGCTCCTGCTCTCTCAGATGGCCTGAGGAAGGAGCACGCCTGCTCCGGAAGCGAAGCCACCTCCTTCACCCTGCACCCGGGAGTGACGTCATCCCTGAGTCTCCAGCATTCCCCGCTGTTCAGAATAGGCTGTGAGTGCTGAAATCCACCCGGGGGAGCCGCCAGCTGTACCCCAGAGACACGGACACCTAAGAGAGACCTCCTCCGGATCATACTGCAGGATTACCATTGATTAAAATGTGTGTATTCATACTCCATTTGTGAGTAGTTTGTTTATTGCTTTTTATCATTAAATAGTTCCTTAATACTGCACTTAGAGGTGCTGTGTCTTCTTCCTTGTTGCATTGCAGAGACTGCTTCTAGCTCTTTACACTGGCTGCCCTTAGTACTGGATCATTGATTCCCCTGCATCTTAAAGACTCTTACTGTGGATATTGTCCCTCTTACTGAGAGACATCATTAATCACAATTGTTTCCCTAAATTAATTTATGGGTCTGTGTACACCTCCAGGGTGCTGGTCCATACAAGGACTGAGTTCATTGTTTGTTCTTATGCGCTCTCAATACTGCTTCCCTGAACTTCTGGTCTTCACAGGAAAGAGTTAACAGTAGACAGTGCCGTCTGTAGCCAATCTTTTAGCTTGGAGGTGGGAGGAAGAGGGCAGAGAAGTGTCTTGCCAATGTAGGCTACTGGGCTGTGTGTTTCTTTTGATGCGCATAGTGTAGAGAGACACAGCTCTAGTCCCTGCATGCAAGAGTGACACCATAGGATATTTCAAGAGAAAAGAACCAGTATAATACAGGACTGTGATAGCGTTTATGGCAGCAGCTTAAACTGGAAGGAAGGAAGGTGGAGTATGTGCAGCTTGTTACTGCTGCTGTATCAAGACAGACCAGTGTCTGAAAAGCTGTCCACCCTGTGTGAGACTACATCCCTGGCTTACTTTATGCTGGATGACCAGTGCCAAGAAGCCACTGCTCAGCACTGGTAATTACATTGCAATCTCTCCGACATCATCACAAACAAAGCAGGACCAGCAGTTGTACATTGTTTACAAGGATGCTGAGGCTCTATACACATACTGGGAGTGAAGGAGAGTGCTGCTATCAGTAGAGCAAAGAATAGGGATGATCTCGTCTGGAAGCCTTCTCTCTAAAAGTGGATATCCCGCTGCAACAGAAGGAGTATTTTCCCCTGAAAAGAACCACAGGAGGATTGTATTCCTGCCGGCAGGCTTGTGTACAGGCGACTTTGATCTCTATAATTTGAGATCCTACAAATCTGAAATACCACCTGAGAGCCTTGACCACGTTACAAAGCGGTCTTTTGATACCAGTCTCAAGCTCTGCTCATCGGTTGGACTAACTTCTTGGATTTCGTGGTTCGTGGTTTGAGGTCGTGTTCCATCCTCCACATTGGGTTCTCCAAGGTTTGGTCGCCCTCACCTCCTACTGAAAACTCCACAGATTCCATTTTCCCATCCGAGAGACGATCCACCTGCCGGTGTCCGGATTCTACATGCTTGTTTGACTTCCTGTCGCTGACAGGGAGTCCACTTGCTCTGGTAAGCACACATCTTTTTCTATTTTTCCATCAAAGGTGTTTGGAGAAGAGGATCAAGTTCAAGTCAATTTGTGTCTTTTTTCCCTGGTTTTTACACTATTTCATTATATTGGGACACTGATAGTATTTGAGTTTGTGTATGCACCCTGGACTCTTGTGTTCATTCCCACAGAGGGAGTAATCCCGATTTTTTTGAGTTTGTATATGCCACTTGAACTTTTGTGTTTATTTTCACATAGGGAGCAATCCCGCCATGCATTGATTTTTGTGATTCTAGTCACTTTGTTTGGGCACTATTTATTTGTTTCACGCTCATGCATGTTTAGCGCTACATTTTTATTCACATTTGCTTACAGAATTTTTGTCACATTTATATGTAGCTGCTTTGGTTACACCAGTTATTTTGTTTATTATTTGAGTTTGGCGCGATAATTTTCCCCCATTCCCATTTATGGAACGTAAGCAAGGATGTAAAAAAAAGAAGATGCATACTCAAAAGGTGATTAAATTAGTGACTGAAAGTGCTTTGAAAGCTGAGGGTTCTTTGACCTTCCCCTGCAAGGCACCTAGACCTCATGGTAATAGAGATAATAGCCGAATCCACACATCCCTGGCCCAGTGGATATGAGGATCTGTGTGATTTATTGGAATCCGCAAGCCCCCTTTCAAATAAGGGGGCCCTGAGATAATCATCTCTCCCCACATGCATGAGTAAATAGTACATTGTTCACCAACCCCTTAGAAAAAGTTCCTTTTGAAAAATATTTAGAGATGTAAATCCAATGTCAATCACATCATCCAGAGATGTAGATCCAATATCAATCTTGATGAACGATGATCTTCCGACACAAACTTAACATATTCTGCCAGCTGCCACGATGATCACCTCTGTTTATAGCTTCCATCTCTCATGACAGCTCCTTAACTGTCTATTGAATGTCACCAAACTGGTCAGGAAAACTGTCTGACATCTTTGACCAAATATGATTATGGACATACTTGGTCAGTGACATCCCATGGGGTGCCTGTTTACAGTTGGAAACAAACTGGTGATTTGAATACTGGCTGGCCATCATCCACCTTCTGCACTATTTGCCCATCACTATGATGGACAGCTTTGACAACAGCGTGACCCAAACAAGAAGCCTAGGTAAAAGAAAATCTTCTAAAGCGGGGGTCGGCAACCCTTGGATTGCGATCTACCCATCAACTGTGGGTGGGTGATGGGTAGATCATAAACACTCCTCTGCTTTGCCGACCCCTGCACCTTGAAGCTAGTGTTTCCTTGCAGCCTTCTGCATTGTACACATCCTTCCTCACAGCACAGCAGAAATAGTGAGGCAGCACAGCTCAGGACAGAGGGCAGGAGCAGGAGCTGGCCAAGTTAACTTTTCAAGTTAACCAACAGATGATTGGTTGCTAAGCAGTCCTACCAACCAATCACCAACTTGTTAATATGGAACGTTAACTCCGGCCCTCTGTCCGGACCTGTGCTGCCTACTGCTTCTGCTCTGTGTACACCTCTATAGGTAGGAGAATGAATCCACTGCTCTACTGACATTGACATTGTTGTGTATGTTTGTGGGGGGAGGAGTGTGATGTAAAGGGGGGGCACTACTGTGGGGGAAGGGGAGTGATGTGAGAGGGGCAGAGGACACTGCTATGGGGGACAAAGAGGCAGAGGATACTACTGTGTGGGGGGTTATGTAAAGGGGGCAGAGGACACTGCTATCGGGGGGGCAGAGGACACTACTGTGGGAGAGTGATGTTATAGGAGGATGAGGATACTGCTATGGGCGGCAGAGGACACTGCTATTATGGAGGTGGGCAGAAGACACTACTGCAGGAGGGGGGTTTATCTGAAAAGGGGCAGAGGACACTGCTATGGGAGGAACAGGGGTCATTACTTTGTTTGGGGGGGCAGGGGACACTACTGTGGGCAGGGCCAGCATTTGCATAAGGCTGTTCAGGCAGCTGCCTTAGGGTGCCGAGATGGCGGGGTAGGTAAAGTCCGAATCCCCAGCCACTTGCAGCTGAGGCATGAGCTGAGACCCCTGATATGTCACCTGTGACGGGAGTCACTTTGGGCCGGGGGGGGCTTGTGGAACCCCACAAGCCCTCATGCAACCCCACAAGCCCTCATGCAGCCCTCAGCTCCTCATGCACCTCCTACATCTAAGACACCCTGTGTCTATTAGGGGCACAGGGTAACTGAGAACCCCAGTCTGACCTGTGCTAATCAGACTCAATGTACAATAAAACTGGAATGTTGTATGTATGTATGTATGTATGTATGTATGTATGTATGTATGTATGTATGTATATATATATATATATATATATATATATATATATATATAATATATATATATATATATATATATATATATATATATATATATATATATATATATATATATACACACAGTATCTCACAAAAGTGAGTACAACCCTCACATTTTTGTAAATATTTTATTATATCTTTTCATGTGACAACACTGAAGAAATTACACTTTTCTACAATGGAAAGTAGTGAATGTACAGCTTTTATATCACTGTGAATTTGCTGTCCCCTCAAAATAACTCAACACACAGCCATTCATGTCTAAACCACTAGAAACAAAAGTGAGTAGACCCCTAAGTGAAAATGTCCAAATTGGGCCCAAAGTGTCAATATTTTGTGTGGCCACCATTATTCTCCAGCCTTAACCCTCTTGGGCATGGAGTTCACCAGAGCTTCACAGGTTGCCACTGGAATCCTCTTACACTCCTCCATGACAACATCCTGGAGAAGGTGGATGTTAGAGACTTTGCGCTCCGCCACCTTCCGTTTGAGGATGCCCCACAGATGCTTAATAGGGTTTAGGTCTGGAGACACGCTTGGCCAGTCCATCACAGTCCCAGTCCCAGACTATGACACTCCCACTACCATGCTTGACTGTAGCCAAGACACACTTGTCTTTGTACTACTCACCTGGTTGACGCCACACACTCTTGACACCATTTGACTCAAATAGGTTTATCTTGGTCTCATCAGACCACAGGACATGGTTCCAGTATTCCATGTCCTTAGTCTGCTTGTCTTCAGCAAACTGTTTGCGGTCTTTCTAATGCATCATCTTTAGAAAAGGCCTTCTGGCACGACAGCCATGCAGACCAATTTGATGCAATGTGCTGCGTATGGTCTGAGCACTGACAGGCTGACCCCCCACCCCTTCAACCTCTGCAGCAATGCTGACAGCACTCATACGTCTATTTCCCAAATTTCCTAAATATGATGCTGAGCAGGGGCACTCAACTTCTTTGGTAGACCATGGGGAGGTCTGTTCTGAGTGTAACCTGTCCTGTTAAACCACTGTATGGTCTTGGCTACCGTGCTGCAGCTCAGTTTCAGGGTCTTGGCAATCCTATTGTCTAGGCCAGGGGTCTTCAAACTATGGCCCTCCAGTTGTTCAGGAACTACAATTCCCATCATGCCTAGTCATGTCTGTGAATGTCAGAGTTTTACAATGCCTCATGGGATGTGTAGTTCCGCAACAGCTGGAGGGCCGTAGTTTGAGGATCCCTGGTCTAGGCCATCTTTATGTAGAACAACAATTATTTTTTTCAGATCCTCAGAGAGTTCTTTGCCATGAGGTGCCATTTTGAACTTCCAGTGACCAGGATGAGAGAGCGATAACACCAAATTTAACACACCTGCTCCCCATTCACACCTGAGACCTTGTAACACTAATGAGTCACGGGAGGGAAAATGGCTAATTTGTCCCAATTTTGATATTTTCAATTAGGGGTGTACTCACTTTTCTTGCCAGCGTTTTAGACATTAATGGCTGTGTGTTGAGTTATTTTGAGGGGCCAGCAAATTTACACCATTATACAAGCTGTACACTCACCTATGTAAACAAGGCAGATCACCGTTCTGACAGAGGAGAAGATGGAGATCTGCTAAGCAGGAACACGGATTTCTTTTTTCACCCAATCAGAGCAACCCCCCACACAGTTAGCAAGCACCCCCTAGGGACACATTTAACCCTTTGATCACCCTTGATGTTAACCCCTTCCCTGCCAGTGTCATTGGTACAGAAACAGTGCATATTTTTAGCACTGATCACTGTAAAAATGTCACTGGTCCCCAAAAATGTGTCAGGTGTTCGATTTGTCCGCCGCAATGTCGCAGTCCCACTAAAAATCCCTGATGAAATGCCATAAAAATATTCCATAGTTTGTAGACGCAATAACTTTTGCGCAAACCAATCAATATACGCTTATTGGGATTTTTTACCAAAAATATATAGCAGAATACATATTGGCCTAAATTGATAAAAAAAAAAAAATTGATTTAAAAAAAAAAATCATTGGATGTGTTTTATAGCAGAAAGTAAAAAATATATATTTTTTAAAAAATTGTCGCATTTTTTTTGTTTATAGCACAAAAAATAAAAAATTGCAGAGGTGATCAAATATCACCAAGAGATAGCTCTATTTCTGGGAAAAAAGGACATCAATGTTATTTGGGTACAACGTCGCACGACCGTGCAATTGTCAGTTAAAGTAACGCAGTGTCGTATCACAAAAAATGGCCGGTCATTAAGGGGGTAAAACCTTCCGGGGCTGAAGTGGTTAAACAGATACACTTTAAAGCTATAAATGTCTCATGAGGGTTCTACTTTTTGTTATGTTTTTACATGTTGTTATTGTTTTTTTACACATTTTCAAAAAAAAAAAAAAAATCATATTGAATGCACCTAGAAATAAGGAAACAGTAATGCTGCGTACACACGATCAGAATTTCCCAATCGGACTTTTATAAAAATGAATCAGTCCTGGATTACCAGCTGATGTCACTGATTAAGTCTTTTTGAGATGTGGAATCTCTGCAAGGACTTCGAGGCCACCTAGCTTTGAGGGTGTTCAATCATTTCATCTGGAAGAATGTTTTTGGTATAGGTTTCATGGGAACAATTAACACCCAAAGACCAATTTTCAGCACCTGTTTGACAGGTGCATATCATTTCAATTTTTTTTTTTGCCTCAAGAGCACCTCTATAGGGTTACGGTGGGAAGGTGCCCCCGATACCCAAAGAGTCATTTTTCTGCACCTGGTTGACAGGTGCATATCATTACAATTGTTTACAGCAAGGCCAATTCTTGCTTTCATCAAGATTACCTCTATAGGGTTATGGTGGGAAGGCATGGCCGACACCCAAAGATCGTTTTTTACACACCCGTTACTTGTATCCAAAATCATAGTGACACCAGAATGTATCCAAAAAATCTCTAATCTTGTTCCCAGTGCACTACATTGTGGCCTCATCATACACACTGGATCCCCAGTTGTTGCTGAGCAAAATAAAGGCATTTTGCAGGGAAAATTTCATTTTTTGGGCTTTATAAATGCAATTATTGCTGCAGCAGATTCTAGACATGGTACAGATCTGCCACTTTTCATGCAGATTAACCACTTCAGCATCGGCCATTTTACACCCTTCCTTACCAGAGCACTTTTTGCGATTCGGCACTGCGTCGCTTTAACTAACAATTGCGAGGTCGTGCAACGTTACACCCAAACAAAATTGATGTCTTTTTTTTCCCACAAATAGAGCTTTCTTTTGGTCGTATTTGATCACCTCTGCGGTTTTTATTTTGTGCGCTATAAACAAAAGAAGAGCGACAATTTTGAAAAAAAACACAATATTTTTTACTTTTTGCTATAATAAATATCCCATTTTTTAAAAAAAAAAACTATTTTTTTCCTCAGTTTAGGCCGATACGTATTCTTCTACATATTTTTGGTAAAAAAAAAAAAAATCGCAATAAGCGTATATAGATCGGTTTGCGCAAAAGATATAGTGTCTACAAAATAGGGGATAGATTTATTGAATGAAGAGGGTATGTGGCGCTAACCCTTAAGTAAATCAATAAATAATCTAAAATGACCAGTTTGCAAAGCTTAGAGTATCCGAAAGATGAGTGACCTTTCACATAAATAGATATATAAAACCATAAAATAATGAACTAAGTAGATAAAATTCCTTAATAGCAATACACATAAAACATTGAATAAATATAAGACGTGTGTAAAAAATATTCAATAAAAGTGATGGTGCTATACTAACCGTGCTGAAAATAAATATATGTGCTGGGGTAAAAATGATGATGGAGTAGGGTTAAAAATAGTGAACACGAAATCTTCTATCAATAAAAGGTGCACAGTGCAACGTGCAAAATATGTGAATAGAGAACCAATAAAGAACCAATAAATTGGTTCTGAAAGTGCAAGGGAATTGCAAGGAAATTGCAAGGGAAATAAATGATTGAATGTGCAGAAATATCCAAAATAATGACACAGTGACCATACAGGTGAAAACAGTGTGTCACTGTAGGTATGGTATAATCAGATGATACCAAAACAATAATATCGCTGAAAAAAATAAATAAAAAATAAAAGTAAAATTTGGTGCACTACAAGTCCCAGCTTGTGAAGAAAAAATGGCGAACAATAAACGATAAAGTCCACAATCTGGAACAATGAAGAGCATAAGGCTCTGGAATAAGTGAAGGTGAGTAGAAATATTCAGGAATCTTTGTGTTGATCACAGTGATGATCCGTGCAGGCAGTGCTCCGTGCTGACTTCAGGGGTGCACCCTACTAGTTCCCCCAGCCTCTCACCTCTATTTGCGGCCCCTACAGGCCTAGTGGAGCAGATAGCCTCTAAGGTGGCAAGCCTGGTTACTTTCCGGGTCCTCTTTCTTATGGACTCCTATGGGCTCCTATAGGCTTCTATGGGCTCCTATGGACTCCTACTCCGATCCAAAAAGGCACTCCAGGGGTAAGGGGTCACTCACGGGTTAGATCAGCATGTAGGGGTTAAAGGTACAAAGAAGCGCTCCAATGTGTAGTAAAAAACAGGTTTATTGAAACAAACATAATAACCACTCACATTTAAAGTTTTCTTGCATCAGCATGGATGAACTTCCGGTCGCGGCCGCAAACCGGAAGTAGAGCGATAGGCACCTGACTTCCTTCCTCCCTCACTAGTATCGTCACTAGCACACGTGACTTTGTCAAAGGGTAAGGCAGTCAGGTGTCTCTGGGCCTATTTATACAGTGTTCAATTGACGCTGTGCTGGCAGCGGTGTAAATAACGACTAAAAGTTGACATTTGGACATACATAGTAGGACTTGATGACATATGCAATCCTAATCTGAGAAAATGTATCTATTTTTATTACTTATAAAGGTCCGAAAATAAGGAAATGATTTAGCCTCATGGTTTAATAATAAATAACAATCACAGTGCCATCCAGTGGCCGGAGGTGTAAATTGATTTCTAGACATAGGAGAGACTACTCAATAGTGACATCCAGTGGTAGTAGATAAAAATGACCATCAGGAAATATCCTTCATGTATGCCATCTAGTGGTCACTTATAAGATTGTCCATATTCTTTAAAAATTCCAATTCTATTAAAAGAACTTTGTTAAAATTATGTATAAAAATGTAGTTTCAAGATGTAAAAAGGTCTAATCACATTTTTTTAGATAAAAAGACCTTACATAATACAAAGAGACCCGACTAAAAATAATTAAAAAATAGGGAGAAAATTAATCATATTGGTAAAATCATTAAAATTAATAATATACCAGCATGTAATCAATAATTAGATATAAAACAATTCAAGTCGAATTCGACATTATGTCCCCATGGTCTGAGTGTACACAATTCATATATCCATCTGGATTCAGCTTGGCTGATTCTAATAATCTTATTGTCACCTCTCCAGTGTGGCTTATATTTTTCGATGGCACATATTTTTAGGGACGAGGGATCTTTTTTGTGATATTTGGCATAGTGCCTTGATAAGCTGTGCTTGTCAAAACCCTTTTTAATGTTTTGGACATGTTCCCGCAATCTCTTCCACAATTCTCTTTTTGTCCTTCCTATGTATTGGATCTTGCAAGGGCACTCCATTAGGTATACTACGCCCTCAGTCTTACATGTTATGAAGTCTTCAATATCATAATCCTTATTTGTGACAGTAGATGTGAAGGAAGACTTCTTTTTCTTGGACTCTTTAGTATGTCGACATGCATAACACTTTTTGCATGGGTAGTAGCCCTTCCCCTCAAAGAACGAAAAAGTCTTCTTAGGTGGTGGGTCTAGCACATTTTTAGCCAAATTGTCTCTTAGGGTAGGAGCCCGCCTGTAAGTGAATTTGGGTCTTTCTGGGAGAATGGTACTAAGGTGTCGATCTGTTTTCAAGATATCCCAATGTTTTTTAAAAATTTTCTCTACATGTTTGTGTTGTACATTAAAATCCATTATAATTGGTACTCTTTCTTTATCATCTATTTTTTTGGTGGTATCTTTTATTAGTGAATCTCTGTCTACATGTGCAATATCTTGTATCTTTTCTTCAATGAATGCTGATTTATTGCATTTTTTTTTTTACTAGTAATGGCGGCGATCTGCGATTTTTTTTTTTTCGTGACTGCGACATTGCGGCGGACACTTTGGACACTTTTGACACATTTTTGGGACCATTCACATTTACACAGCGATCGTTGCTATAAAATTGCAGTGATTACTGTGTAAATGTGACTGGCAGGGAAGGGGTTAACACTAGGGGGCGCTGCAGGGGTTAATGTGTTCCCTAAGGTAGTGATTCTAACTGTGGGGGGAGGGGACTCACAAGGGGAGGAGACCGATCGGTGTTCCTCCGTACTGGGATCACATGATCGGTCTCCTCTCCACTGACAGGACGTGGAGCTGTGTGTTTACACACACAGCTCCATGGTCCCGCACGGTCCCGTTGTTTTAACGGGCAATCGCGGGTGCCCGGCGGACATCGCGGCCGCCGGGCACTCGTACCGGGTCCCGAGCAACGCGCGCGCTCCCTAGGCGGCCGGGAATGGGAGGACATCATATGACGCCCAACCAGGATGGGAGATCCACCTTGTGGGCGTCATATGACAGTGGGCGATAGGGAAGTGGTTAAGGGGACCCCCCAGGAATTATATTGTAAGGATTTTTTTATTTTTATGCTTTTACTTTAAAAAGCATAAAATCAAACTTTTTCTTTATTGATACATGTCCTCCAGGACAGGACCCCTATAACCAATGTATGCCCAATTAATTGCATATAAGACTTCAAAATGGGCACTTTTGGCATTTGGGTCTCATTGACTTTAATGGGGTTAGATATTCGGGTCCGAACATTTGCAGTGTTTGAAAGTTCTGGTGCAAACCAAACAGGGGTCCATTTGGCCCATCCCTAGTTGCTAACATGACTTTGTTTACCTAAGTTGTGATATGATCACATGACTTTGTTAATAACCACACTATTCATCGCAATTACTGGTGATTAATTACTTTGTTTCTAAACACTGTCATGCGGTATGGTGATTATATTACTTTATTTTAAACAAAGAGTAAAGTTCAGCAATTGGGCTAGAGTCAGGGTGGGGTTTATCAACAAATACATTGATCTCCATGTCATTGTTGCTAGAAAGCAACGCCCTGATTTTTTCAAGTAAATTCATGTAAGCTGTCCACATGTAAAATATGAGGCTAATTTCACCAAAATTGTATCAGAGGTCAGTGGTGGCTGGTGAAATTTTAAGATGCTGGGGCACCAGACCACGCCCTTCCTTTTTGATCCCTCCCACTTCTCAGAAGCCCCACCCACCTCTTATAAACTTAACCTCCGTTCCAATTTTCTTTATATATATATATATATATATAGATATACATACACACAATGACAGATCATCTAACTAGGAATAGACAGTCACCCCCCATGACGCACTGTGTGCACTCTGTAATACCCTGAGGTCTCATGGGATGCATGATGCATGTATACCACAAAGCTGTGTAGCAGCGGATATGTCATTTTCGCCTAGGTGAGGAGTCAAGAAATGCAGGGATGTGTCCCGTCCCCCAGTCCCTCGTAACAAAAAACATCTGATTGAGAGAGAGGAGGAAGGTAGGAGTGGAATGCCAGAAATTGTATGGACAGGGTGAAGGTCTGCTTATAAAGCCTTGGTCAACCCTGACCATTCCATATTCTAAATTCAAAACCGCATTACAAATGCACATCAAAATGAAAACACACCAAATAAACTCACAATGAGGTATGACAAGACACCTACCCAATGCTACAAAAAAGAACGCACCTCTACACACAGGCATAGATCTAAATGGGCCCTTAATGTATTCTACAACATACAAATGTATGGAATGCAGTTCACCCAGTGATCACCATGCAGCTTATGCAAGAACTGTACTATTACTACATCTAACAATGCATTTACAGTAACAGCATTTTAGCTGCATATACATATCTGATTGTCTAAGCTGGCCAAAAATAGATTGATTTTTTGATCAGCCACCTGGAGGATCAAAACAAAAACCAAATGGATTCCCCCATCCACACATTTGATGTGTATGAAGGAATCATCCTTGCTGTGTTATTGTATTCTGTTAGCGGAACTCTTCCCCGTCAGAATCTACTGATCAGCCCTGTTGCCAATAGGCTGCAAGCGCTGATGGAACATATGGAAAATATACCAACAGTCCTGATTAAGAGGAGTCAATCATTAGAGCGACAAAGGGAACGGCCATAGATAGATCTACGTAAATTTGAACGGTCTCTGCTGAATCTGCTGAATTTCGATCCATCTATGCTGAGCTTTATTTTCTGGCATCCATGTGGTGTCCATACTCGCTTCGATATTACTATCTGATCAACATATGATCCAATCAAAATGAATGGCAAACAGTTAAATAGGCATAACTTCGCTTCCAATCATTTTAGATCTGATTTTGATTTGATGGGATTACGATTGATCAGATTATGAGACTGCAAGGTAAAAATAAATGTGCAAGACAACATCTTTCAACTATTGCTTGAAATCCCTGCTTGTAGCAAATTGATTGAATGGGTTGTCCACTATAGATCCTATGGGGAGAGCTGGTCTGGAAAATAAATTTATGAGAAATGTGTATGGTCACAATATGACAGACTTGGGGAAATGACTTGTACAAAACCTATGGGTTACTATGGGAGGCCAGTGCTGCAAAGGTTTACTACTGCTTGCACACACTGAAATCAGAGCTGTGTAGAGGACTGGAAATAGCAGGCTGTAAGCTGGGTTATGTGCCCACCATTCCTGCCCATGTTCTGAGGATGGAGCTCTGCACCCATCAACACACACACACCTTTACCATCTTCCTCCATGGGGAACATCCAGCCAGGGTCCCCCATCACAGTACCCACCTACCCACACACCTACCTACCTCCAGCTGACTGCTCCAGCCTGGCACAGTGATCAGCCTCCTCATCCTGACAGCCGATGATCAGCACTCTCAATCCAAAACCAAAATTAAAACTTCACCTTATCTCAACCCCCAATCGAGGCTTTCTAATCACACCTTTTATTCTCCCTTTTTACATTTATTTCATATCAGGCTGCTTCCTGGAATTGTGTGCAATGTGTGCTGCGGCCGGAGAGCCGTCCACATAACACACAAATCCAGTGTGTGCCCGGAGATCAGTAGGAAGTTACTTACCTCTGCTCAGTCTTCTGCTCTCGGTCTCTCTCTCCTCTCTCTTAGCTCTCCTCTCTGCACACAAGATGGTGGGCCAGGAGTGGAGAGTGGAGAGGGAGAGACCAAGTGTCAGAGTGCGACTTGCAGAGGAGGGGGGGACATGGCTAGGCAGCAGGCCAGGCTGTGCAAATGCAGGCAGGGAAGATCTTGGCTACCCCCCTGGGAGGGGCCAAATTGACTAGGTGAGCCAGGGTCGGTATTTTGTCCCACCCTAACAAGCTGCTATTAACTGAATAACATACTGGCAAGCAGCCAGTAATGATGGAGAATTAATTTTACAGTGTTCTAGATACAACTTTTTAATGATTTTATAGGAAGGACGTCCTTTTGCTAGGCAGTTTAGATTTTTTTTTCTAACCTACCTAGCAAGTAGCAACAGCAGCATTTCTTATTTGTTTACTTTTTTTTTTTTGCAACAAAGATGGTGGGGCGCTGCCCCAGGAGCCCCTATGGACGAGCCTCCATTGTCAGAGGTAACATTGGCAATTTTTCTGCAAAATCAAGTGTGGCTGACTAGCTAAAATCAAGTGTGGCTAACTTAGCAAACTAAATGAGAGGTTTGGAGTTTGGAGGGTTTAGAGGTCTAAATGAGGGCCTGGAGCTACTTTAAGAGTTGTTTTGCAACATGTAATTTTCCAATAATGATTTATGTTTTTTTTTTTTTTTCAATGAAAAGATTTTTATTGGTATTTTCAACAGTATACAAGGTAACAACGATACATAAAAGCAGAAAGAAAAAAAAAAGGAACTAAAAGAAGAAGCACATGACCACGTTGACGATTCTTTTTCATCTAATAATACGTAGCTAGATATAATTATACATTGTTATAGGTACTGGTCCATATTTCCCACAATTTGTCAAATCTATTACAGTTAAGTGAGTTAATTGCTAATAATCTTTCAAACGAGTAGTTTTGTTGTACTACTCTTGTTACATCCGTAACATTGATGGTGGGTGTGACCTTCCAGTGTCGCAGTATCAGGGATCTGGCCGCTAAAAGGATATGCGATACCACATGCCGCATATTATGTGGATAATTTTCTAAGCCAATATGTAGTATAGCCATTGCTGGACTGGGGGATGTGAGAATTCCCGTAAGAGATGAAATCAGTTTGAATATTTGATTCCAAAAGCTAGTTAAGTTGGGACATTCCCAGAACATGTGGAGAAGATGGCCAGTGCGTCCGCAATTTCTCCAGCAAAGGGGTGAAGTGTCAGGGAACATTTTAGAGAGTCTGTATGGGGTGTATTGCCAACGATTAATAATCTTAATCATTGTTTCCCAGTGGCCAATGCAGTGCGATGATTTATGTTTTTATGATAATGAATTATGTCAATTTGAACATTTATAAAAGGATTCTTATGGTTTTGTTTGGTTTATGTTGGCAATAGTCTTTCTGCTTGTGGTTTACTGAGAAGTTGCTTCAAGAATATGATACAAATAACGCACTTAAGCAGTACTTTAATCAGTTATTGGTAATAGACTATTCTGCAAGGCAAAAGAAACATTACATTTTAGGCATACATAGATTAACTATAATTACAGCTGTCAGAACACTAGTGTTTGAAAAAAGTTTACTTTAGTTGCCTGCTATTTGAAAAGAAACATTCAGACCATAACGTTGCATATTTTTTCTTTAATGTAACAGATAAACAAGTTGACATTTGAACAAGAAAACTTTGAATAATTTGTCTCCAACGTAGCCAACCATGTCATTCAAATGTATCTAGGCCAGCTAATTCCCAGCACACCATGGAAATCATTCTTCCAAGACAAGTTCATGAAGTTCACAAAACTAATGCTCAATGTTGTGGGAGCATTAAAGTCTGGTAATGAAATATAGAATACCGAGTGCCATTAAAATAACACATATAGTTTATTTATAAGTAAACATGCAATTTTAGACATAATTGTATAAATGATATTGCTTCATGTTATTAAATGTGATTTATGGCAGATACAGCCCTTTTCACATGTCACAACAAAATGTGACTGTCATATAAAAGACATAGACTTGGTGTTGGTCACCTTTTCACAGTATAATCATGATAAGTTCTATCCATACTTGGGTTCCACAACAATATATCTTTATCCATTACTGATTTCAAAGTATAAAGCTAAAGGAACATAATGCTGGACCTGGCCTAAATTATAAAAAATGCCACTATTCCACAATTCATTTTGTGTCACCTTCAAGAACAGTAGCATATTATACTATAACATAAATACATCCAGTGCCATAATATTATTTTGCATTGTCTATTATGGATTTAATGATGTCAATAATTGTCATTTAACTAGAGCCATAATGATTTCAAGATTTTAATCCTCTTCCCGAAGTGATAGATCCCCAACCCTTGTAAGAAATGAGAACAGACATGGCTTTGTACAGTTCAATATGTTCGCTATGGCTTTGTACAGTTCAATAAAATGGTGGCTGGCTGCACACAGACACTGACTCCCTGTTGCAGAAATCTGAATAAGATGGGTAAAAGATGGCTTCAGCTCCTGTTCTCCACCTGTAGAGAACTGCTCAGATGCATTTAGCCCTTACTGGGGCTTAATCGTGTAGCCCATTTTGTTGAAGTCTACAAGCCTAACAAGCATATTCTGTCTGTCTTGAAACAGTCTATTCAAATGCTGATCTGACTGATACAGGTTTGGGGGGTCATTTGAGCTGTACTATTTGTTTTGATTGTTTTGGGCTACATATGGCTTTGTACAGGACAGACGGTTTGGGCATTGCATTGGATTTGGGACAGATTTAATAAAAATGAGCAGTATGTCTTTTATATGTAGCACCTGGCACTATTTACCACTGCTGGGCTATTATCTTATTACTTTATCTTTTTAGCTGACTAGAGAACCATTTTAATTGAGCAAAATAGCTGCTAAAATATAATCTACAAGTAAAGACTTTTCAAACCAACTGATGACAAACTCACCAGAGGTTGACCAGCTAACAAGACAGACAGAAGTCCTTGTACCACACCCCTGTTTCAACACCCTGGAGCTCTTTCAGCTAAGTAGCTGGTAGATAATATGACACAGAAAGAACCTGACCACCAGATTTTTAGGAGCCTTTCATGCCAGCCAAGAACAGATCTACTGAATCTAAGCCGAATGGACTGGATGTCACTTTTGTGGCATCCATGTCTGTTCAGTTTTGCCCTCCTGAACCTTAATGGACCCATGTAAGGTCTATGGGTAGGTGGATGTAAACAGATTTGCGTACATTTACACCTGACTAGCTCAGATCTGTCACATTTTATTAAAAAATGGAAAAGGGATGCATAGTTTTTTTTTTTTTTTTTACCTAGACAGGCTCTAAAGTAAACAGATACATGTCTGTTTACATCTACCCAATCATAGACTAACATGAAGCTGTCCGTCCAGATCTATCGGAAAAACTAAAGGTGGATCTCATCAAAATGTCCATATGAAATGTCTTATAAAAAATCAGAACACTTTCAAAGCAATAACATATCCCTACATAATCATTATTTTCATGTCATGCTAACTCTTGATTATTATTATATTATTATTATACAGGATTTATATAGTGCCAACAGTTTGCGCAGCTGTTAACAAAATGAAGGCAGACATTACAGTTACATTACAATTTGGTACAAGAGGAATCAGAGGGCCCTGCTCACTAGAGCTTAAAATCTAGGAGGGAGAGTCAATTGATACAAAAGTTAATAGCTGTGGGGGATGAGCTGAAGGAGAAAGTAAAACAGTGTATTAGTTAGAAGCAAGCTAAGCTTCTTTAAAGCAAAGGGTTTTCAGGAATCGTCTAAAGATAGATAGACAGGATAGATTTGGGGACAGTTGGATAGATTGGGGTAGGGAGTTCCAAAGGACGGGAGAAGCTCTGGAGAAATCCTGTAGGCGAACATGGGAGGAGGTGACAAGGGAGCTAGAGAGCAGGAAGTCTTGGGAGGACCAAACAGAACGGCTTGGTTGGTATTTTGAGACTAGATTAGTAATGTAGCTGGGGGCAGAGTTGTGGGTGGCTTTGTAAATTATTGTTAGTACTTTTAATTTTGTTTGTTGGGTGAGTGTAAGCCAGTGCAGGGATTGGCAGAGAGGGATGGAGATGGAGGACACTGAACGGTTGGTAAGGTGGATGAGTCTTGCAGCAGCATTCATTATGCACTGAAGGGGGATAGTGTATGTTAAGGTAGTCCAATGAGGAGTGAGTTGCAGTAGTCGAGGTGTCACGCACCTGAAGGGAGACTGAATTGACGAGGTCGGCCTCTCTTGTATTCCCAGCCCAGGTCCCGCTGAGGGTGGAACAGAAGGAGCCAAGGGCCAGGAGGAACACCAGTGCCCGTAGGATAATACACGGAGACTTGTTGCAGGAAGTTGCAGCTAGTCCTAGGACTGAAGTTGCAGAAGTGCTGAGCCCAACAGGACACTGGAGCGAGGTCACAAAGGAAGCCGGGTTCGTTAACAGGTGGGCAGCGAGGTACCAGGACATCAGGCAAAGGCAAGGTCAGATGAGAGAAGCTGGGATCAGGAGCCAGGGATCAGGTTAACACAGTCCAGAAGCAAGGTCAGTGGGGAGCCAGGGTAAAAAGCCAGAGATCAGATAAGCAGGATTCAGAAGCAGGGTCAAACAGGAGCCAAGGTCAGCAACGGGTATTAAGACAGGAGATCGCAAGTTCTGAGTATCAGGAAAACAGCTGAAAGACCAGTCAGCACCGTTCAGGAGTCAGGGCACCCTTTAAATAGGCCGTCTGGCGCCAACTGGGTTTAGGGGCGCGCACCTGCATGTGCATTAGCTTGCAAATATCTGTTGCCCGCGAGTGTGCGCCTGTTGACCACGAGTGTGCGCCTGTTGCCCGTGAGTGTGTGCCTGTTGCCTGCGAGTATGCGCATGTTGCCCGTGAGTATGCGCCTGTTACCTGTAAGTATGCGCATGCATACGTATGTATTCACAGAATGTATTCTGACAGTTCTCTTACACGAGGCAAGAGATGACCAGTGTCAGAAACCATGAAATCAGACCGAAACAGAAGTACAGTTAAATCATACTTGTTTAACAATAAAAGTAAATAGAACAAACATAGTTCAGGAACTGGAATGGATAGTCAGACAAGCCAAACGTCAGGGAGCCGGAGATGAGCGTAGTAAAACAGCAAGCAGGATCTGGAGCCAGAAGGGATGTCAGCCAAGCAAGTCTTTAACAGGAATGCAGGAGAACGTCTCTGTGATGTTGACTAAGGCGAAGGCAGAGATCCTCTGGGCTGGATGGCTTAAGTAGGCAGGACTGACGAGCAGGATATCATCAACAGCTGAGTACCTGTGGAGAGATAGGAGCCGGCAATTACCTGACAGCTGAGCGGCCAGCTCAGAGAAGGAAGGGCTAAGCCCAGCCCTGACAGTACCCCCTCCTCAACGATGCCTCCCCCTCGGAGGACCACCAGGCTTGAGGGGAAAACATCTATGGAAATCAAGGAGGAGGACAGGGGCATGTATGTCCAAGGAGGAGACCCAAGAGCGCTTCTCCAGACAGTACCCCTTCCAATGCACCAGGTACTGTATGCACCCATGGAACCTGCAGGAGTCAACAATGGACTGTACTTTATACTCCTCATGGTTCTCAACCTGTACAGGGTGAGGACGTGGCACCGAGGTGGTAAAGTGGTTGCAGACCAAAAGTTTTAATAAGGAGGCATGAAATACATTTGAAATATGCATGTTAGAAGGAAGGTCTAATGCGTAAGCCACTGGGTTAATCCTGCAAAGAATACAGAAAAGGCTCAATAAACCGAGGTGCGAAATTCAGCGACGGAACATAAAGTCGGAGGTTGCGAGATGACAGCCAGACCCTGTCCCCAACCTTGTAGGAAGCGCGGGCAGGCGTCTGCGGTCAGCATGGAGTCTGTATCTATTATTAGCAAGTTGCAAAGCCTCACGGACTTGTGCCCAAGTTCAACGAAGACCACAGAGATGCTCCTCTAACGCAGGAATACCTGGCAGAAACAAATGAGTCAGACAACATGGAAGGTTGGAAACCATAGTTCGCCATTAACAGGGACAATCAGGAAGCAGAATTCAAGGCACTATTGTGAGCAAACTCTGCCCACGGTAATGGGTCTGACCAGTTGTTATGATGGTCAGAAATATAGCAATGTAGGAATTGCTCGAAGGACCGATTGGCTCATTCTGCGGCCCCATTAGACTGAGGGTGATACGCAGAGGAAAAAGCAAGCTTAATTCCCAACTGTGCACAAAAGGTTCGCCAGAACCGGGACACAAAACTGACTACCCCTGTCTGAGAAAATCACCTTGGGTAGCCCATGTAAGTGAAAGATCTCCCGAGCAAAAATGGAAGCCAGTTCCTTAGAAGTGGGCAACTTTTTAGGTGGAATACAATGAGACATTTTTGAGAACCGGTCAACCACCATAAGGATGACTGTGTTGCCCTGGGAGTTGGGTAACTCCACAATGAAATTCATAGACAGGTGGGTCCAGGGCCTCTCTCCATTGGGTATGGGTTGTAGGAGGCCCACTGGAAGATGTCGTGGAGTCTTACACACACAGAACAGGCAGCTACGAAGGCGGTTACATCAGCACATAGACTAGGCCACCAGAATTATTGGGAAATGGCCCAAAAGAGTTGATTCTTCCCTGGGTGGCCAGCAGCCTTGGGAGAATGGTAAGTCTGGAGCACGGCAGTATGGAGACTCTCTGGGACAAAGCAAGGCAAACAGTCACAAGGTTTCTCAGGAGAAGCATGGACCTGAGCAGCAAGAATTTTTGTCACCCAAAGGAGAAGTGAGACTGGTGCAAACCGTAGCCAGAATACAATCAGGAGGAATCACAGGAACCGACTCCAACTTGAAAGCGGAGGAAAATTGTTGTGACAAGGCGTCAGCCCTTTCATTCTTAGTACCGGGTAAGAATGAGACAATGTATTTAAAATTTGACAAGAAAAAAGCCAATTGTGCCCTTCTGGGAGCCCCAGACAAGAATGTGAGATTCTTATGGTCAGTAAGAATGCGAACTGGCACAGTGGTACCTTCGAGGAGATGTCTCCATTCTTTCAGGGCTAAAATGATCGCCAACAGCTCTCTATCACCAATCTCGTAATTGAACTCCACAGGTCACAATTTCTTGTTAAAGTAGCCACAAGAATGCAAAGAGCTCTCAGGGGTAGGATGTTGAGACAAAAGGGCGCCAACTCCAGTCTCAGAAGCATCAACCTCAAGGATAAAAGGTAACATAGGATCAAGATGTGCCAACACAGGAGCCAAAGCAAAGGCAGCCTTGAGACTCTCAAAGGCCTTAATGGACTCTGGAGACCAACTCTGTGGGTTACAGTCCTTTCTGATCATATCAGTCAGGGGCTTGACCAGCGATGAGAAGTTATGAATAAACTTCTGATAATAGTTGGCAAAGCCCAGGAAACCCTGCAGAGGACGTAAACCCACGGGTCGGGGCCATTGTAGGACTGCAGAAAGTTTCTCTGGGTCCATCAAAAAAACAGCAATGGAAATGACATAACCATTTTACCTGTTCACAATTGAACTCGCACTTCTCCAATTTACAATAGAGATTATTCTCTCTTAGTTTCTGAAGCACATCTGTCTGGTGGCTCTCCAGAGACTTGGAAAATATGAGGATATCATTGAGATAAACCACCACACATGGTGCCCCGTGACAACGTCCTACTAGTGACGAAACATGTAGGGAGGAGGAGCGACGCCCTGATGTCACCGCGATACGCCGAAGTCCCGGAACCACAGGCTGCTCTGCGAGACCGGCCAGCTTGCTTTCTTGTTGATATACATCTAATGTTTTGTAAGTGTTCATTTGTCATTTCTTTTACATAATAAATGTCCCAAGGATTTTACGCTATGCAAGTGTTTTTATCCTTTTTGGTACCTGCCGTATACCTGCCATTCTGTTGGTCCTGAGTTGGTGACACTTCCGGGTCTGCTGCAGTTGCTAGTGGAGATATCTCATTTGGGTCTAAGGAGACCAGAATCATGCCACGTTATATCCCAGGCTGTGGTTAGAGCCATCTGCGCAGTTTGGTCCCCTGTAATAAGGGACCACCAAGCTCTGGTAAGCAGGCAGCGTGTCTCTGTGGTGGAGGTTTTGTTCACTCATTAGTGTGCTGTGAAGTCACTGCTTATAATATTATAGAAGATTTTGGAGATCCAGAACTTTTCAAAATTTTTCACTTTTTCCGTTTGGGACACTATATGATGTGGACTTTTTTTGATATTCTTTCAGTTTTTTGATTCATCATTTTGGGAATTTTTTTTGGTTCATTTCCATCAGAACTATTCACTATAGGACATTTTTTTTTTTTGCACGCTAGTATATTAATAATCTTTTGGTGAGGAATATTAATTTGACATTGTTATTATTTATCATATTAATCACATATCATTTTTTATATATATATACTTAGCACACTTTATATTCATGTGTTATATTTGGTGTGGTCAATTCACTTAGCGCAGCTCCTTCCTTTTTTTTCTTTATTCACAGTTGTAGTACAACATTTTGAGCAGCAGCTTTTGTATTTTCACGGATAGCGCAATTTTTTTCTTACAACACGTAACTGCAACAAATCTCGGAGGACATCGTTAATGAATTCCTGGAAAACTGCTGGGGCGTTACAAAGGCCAAAAGGCATTACGAGGTACTCATAATGGCCCGTTCTGGTATTAAACACAGTTTTCCACTCGTCGCCCTCCTTAATCCTCACGAGATTGTATGCCCCTCTCAAATCAAGCTTTGTGAAAACCGTTGCCCCCTTGAGGCGGTCAAATAACTCTGTAATCAACGGAATCGGATAGGCATTCTTAATTGTGAAACGATTGAGATCCCTATAATCAATAAAAGGTCTCAGTTCACCATTCTTCGTGGCACCAGGTTGAAGGTCAATTGCGCAATAATACGGCCTGTGTGGAGGCAAACTACCGGCTTGACCTTTGTCAAAGACATTGCTAAAAACGCGGTACTCCTCAGGCAGGGAGGAGAGTGAAGAGGTGCACAGGACCTTGGCTACCTTCATGTCTTACTGCATTATGGTGACCAGGAGACAACCTCAACACAGAGCCAATCAAAAGAGGGGTTGTGCCTCTGTAACCAAGGATTACCAATAACCAATTGAAACTTAGGTGAGAAAATAACTTGGAATTGGAGTATCTCATGGTGAAGAGCCCCTATAGCCATGGACAAGGAAACAGTCTCATGAGTCACATGAGCAGGCTGTAGAGGTCTCCCGTCAAGAGCCTCAATGTCAAGTGGAGTGTCACGCAGCTGCAACGGAATTCGCAGAGAGATGCGTGAAGCCCAAGTGCATGGGTTCCTCTTCACTGACCGGACCAGGAGACATGGGAGGTGAGGGAGGCACGGGTGGGACTGCAAAGCTCAGAGGCAAATGTACAGGAGGCTTTTGCAAGCGCTCCTTAAAAAATAATTCTTTCTCTGAGTCTGGAGTTAATGAGGATGGCAAACGTGATCAACTTCTCCAGCTCAGTGGGTATATCTCGGGCTGCTATCTCATCCTTGATGGAATCCGAGAGACCATGAGAAAAAGCAGCTATGAGGGCCTCATTGTTCCAAGCAACCTCTGCTGCCAGAGTACGGAATTCAATGGCGAAGTCGGCAACAGTTCTCGTACTCTGTTTGATGGACATGAGGCACTTGGCAGCATGCGGGAACGTCAAATGCCCTTTTAAAGGAGGCCACAAACTCAGGGTAACTCAGAGAGGGTTTGCCCAGGCCAAGGCTCTCCCAAAAAGCAAAGATATCATGAAACCTACTTTGCTTCTGTCCGTGGGATATGCCTGGGGTATCATCTCAAAGTATATCTCAACCTGGTTGAGAAACCCTCTGCATTGAACTGGATCGCCCCCGAATCGCTGGGGAAGCGGAGCGGAACCAGACATACCTCTTATAGAGGTAATACTCAAGGCAGGTGCCTGCCCAGAGACTGACACAGTAAGCATGGATGGCCTGCAACTCAGTTCGTACTGGAGAAGCCACAGTGGGAGATTCCAGGTGAGCCGTGCGACACAGGAGCGTTTGTAACACCATGGCAAACTGATCCATGTGGTGATCTTGCTCATACAATCTGGAAAAAATATTACCAACAAGTGGATTGACATTATCTTCTGAATTCATGGCCTTCGCTTACTGTCAGAAACCATTAAATCAGACCGAGACAGAAGTACAGTTAAATCACACTTGTTTAATAATAAATGTAAATAGAACAAACGTAGTCAAAACATAGCCAGAGTTCAGGAACCGATACGGATAGTCAGACAAGCCAAACGTCAGGGAGCCGGAGATGAGCGTAATAAAACAGCAAGCAGGATCTGGAGCCAGAAGGTATGTCAGCCAAGCAAGTCTTTTAACAGGAATGCAGGAGAGCATCTCTGTGATATTGACTAAAGCAAAGGTAGAGATTCTCTGGGCTGGATGGCTTAAGTAGGCAGGACTGACGAGCAGGATATCATCAACAGCTGAGTACCTGTGGAGAGATAGGAGCTGGCAATTAGCCGACAGCTTAGCGGCCATCTCAGAGAAGGAAGAGCTAAGCCCAGCCCTGACAACCAGGGAGTGAATTAGAAGCTTGGTGGTGTCATTGGTTAAAAAGGGGCATATTCTAGAGATGTTGCGATGGCTAAGATGGCATGATTTGGACAGGGATTGGATGTGGGCCTGAAAGGACAGTTCAGAGTCTAGGGTTACCTTTAGCACCCTGGCATGTGGGGACAGACTGATAGTTGTGCCATTGATCTTGACAGAGAAGTCAGAAGAAGGGGCATGCGGGGGAGGAAATATTATGAGCTTGGTTTTAGATAGATTCAGTTTGAGGAAGTGGTGTGACATCCAGGCTGATATGTCTGTTAGTAAATCAGTGATGTGTGAGGAGACTGATGGGGTGAGCTGAGGGGTAGAGAGATAGATTTGGGTGTCATCAGCACATAAATGGTAGTGGATCAGCTGACCCAGGGAGGATGTGTAGATCGAGAATAGTAGAGGTCCAAGGACAGACCCTTGAGGGACCCCAACAGCAAGAGGTGTTGGAGAGGAGTAAGTAGAGTTGTAAGTGACACTGAAGGTGCAGTGAGATAGGTAAGATTTGAACCAACGGAGAGCACAGCCATGGATACCAAACAAATTGAGTTTTTTGAGGAGGAGAGGGTGATCAACTGTATCAAAGGCAGCGGAGAGGTCCAACAGTAAGAGTACGGAATAATGACCATTGGTTTTAATGGTTGGAGTCCTTTTTTTAGACATTATTAGAAAATGAGACTTATAATAATCTGACATGGAACATATCACTACCTTTTTTGTATGTTCTTGGTGGAGATCCAATGTCATTGTCAGTCTTTATACCCATTTGTTCTATTTTCACAGTGTCAGCAGGTGTTCCATGTGTGCTATAATACTATTAAGTACAACCAAAATGAGGATACATTTGACCTATGTATTATCCAACAATTAGATCAATTAACACATAAATATGACACAAAACTATCCTTTGAATGAATTTTTTTTCTGTGATTTTTATCAGCACTGCAACATTATGGCGGACACATCGGACACTTTTGACGTGTTTTTGGGACCATTGGCAGTGCTATAAAAATGCACTGATTACTGTAAAAATGTCACTGGCAGGAAAGGGGGTTAACACTAGGGGGCGATCAAGGGGTTAACTCTGTTCCCTGTGTGTGTTTATAACTGTAGGAGGAGGGGACTGACCTAGAGCAAATGACAGATCGTGGTTCCTAGCTATTAGGAACTTATGATCTGTCACTGCTCACAGAACAGAACAGGGATTTGTGTGTTTCCACATTTACACACATCCCTGTTCTGCCTTTCGTGCCCGCAATCGCTCGTGGCCGGCGTTCATCCCGACCGTCGACCACGAGCATCGGCACCCCCGCAGTGCAGCGGGCGCGTGTGTTTGCCTGCTATCCCGATCCCGTGAGCCCACGTATAGCTATGACGGCTCGCGGGATCGTGCCGACCTGCTGCAGTATAATGATGGCGGCTGGTCGGCAAGCGGTTAAAAAGGATACAGTAGTTTATATATTTGAAATATTTTTTAGTATTACACCCTAAATGAACCTGATGTGGACCACAGTGACTAAGATATAAATAGTTCTGAAGTGCAGGGACCTTGTGGTGTTTCCAAATACCTGTGCTAGTATACAGATCTCAGTGTCCTTCTGCAGCCAGGTGGATGACAGGCCAAAGCTGTAAATTGGGCCTTGGCTTCTTTCTACCCAGTTTAAAAGTAAGAAGCAACTGACTGTTGTCACCAAGTCTCTACTGCAAAATTAAAGATCATAAGGTGTATCTTCAGTGCACCGTAGAATTATGGGGATTAGTGCAATGTGGGGCTTAATGTCCAGTTTAGTAGAAATCAGCACTGAATATAGAGCCAATGTTGGATGCCAGGGGCTCTGCAGGGATACAAAGAAGGTCAGCAGACTTTCATTTGCATTTTTATCCTATTACATTTCACCCTTATGTAAATTTTGCACAATCATGCATAATATAAGAGGGAATAATTAACACTTCATAATTTGGTGATTATACTTATTTGTATGAATTGTGCATTTTTAAAGATCTCAATGTGAATGTTGAACAAAATAACAGCAATACTCACTGTAATTGGTCATAGCAAGGCTGCTATATCAGGGGGTATGAAATGTGCATTTTTTTGGCTCAGGTACTGAGAGCCTCAAAAATCTTTCTTACCATGACATAGCTGGTGAATGGATAGAACCCATGCACAGTGAAAAGCATATTTTCATTTTTGTGGTTAAAATACTATCAATTGGTTGCACAGATTTTCAAACAACCATTTTCAGTACATCTAGGCATTCTGTAGCCTCTACAATGCCAGATCTTAACAATGCATGCTAAAATCTGTTTTACTGCTTTGTATTTAGTGGGTTGTGTATGACCACTACATCAAAGTATTTTGCCTCAAGCCATTCATATTACTAAAGCCGTAGCAAATGGAGACATCCATTCTACAATGGACCTATTATCTGCAATCTTATTATCACTATTTTCTGTGTCTGATCTTTTTATGCATTATACGTTTACACATTGTAATTTCAGATTAACATTAACAGATTACATCTACAATTTTAAAGTCAATACACACACACACAGGTTTTTGTAGCACACTGTTTTCTCAGAACAAGGCAAATTAATTTATCACATCAACTATATTCCAGTGCTGGGAAAATCTACAAATGTATTTAAATAATTGATGCTACTAGGGTAGAATTTGTTTCAAAACCAATTACTGTTTGTCTACACAGACATTATAGTTTAGCTGCCATGTCATGACAATTATTCTATTTGAAAGCCAGTGTGTATGTGAAACCAGACGACCATGGAAGATGTGATTTTGTTGTGATTTTAATTACGTTGCTTTAGAAATAGTTTGTGCTGGTTTTCTTGCCAAAGGCAGATCTGTTGTGAAAATGCAACTCTGACTTTCTGCTACATTTGATTTTGTGTCTGGCACGTGACAGGAAATCTTATTTTTTGTTTAGATTCCTCTAGGAGAATGTTACTAATCCATATACTGTATAGCACATCTGAAGAAGAAAAAGATTTCTGATATTATCTATTCAAGTAACCATGCAAAACAGAACATAGGAAATAAGAAAGCAGTTTGCATTTGTGCTTCATGTATTGTAGCCTTTTCCTCCGTACTCGGTGAAATGCCATTTTCAAAAAAAGTGCTCTAAATATTTTTGTTTTTTAATGAAGAAGGGCGTTAGACTATAAACAAACTTCAGTCACGCACACACTCAGATATAGAAAAGACAAGATGCCGTCTCTGGGCTTCCTCATATCATACAGTGCAGGAAAGTTGGTATTTAGCATTTAGCAGAACATCCCAATTCATAAGAGGTGAATTTGCCAACAAGGAGTATGTAAACCCTTACAGCGAACTTCTTTATATGCTCCCTTTTTGTTTGCCAAATATACCATTTGAAGCATTTTGTTACATCTGTAAGAGAAGAGAAAAATATATCTTTTGAACCTGCTGAAAAACTTGTCTAAAAACCTGTGCTTTCTGCCTGTGCTACATTTTTATGATTCAATTATTTTCATCAATAAGGACTACAAAAAACCTTCCCAATATAATATAGAAAGCAGGAGAGAGAGGTGTTTGTTGTCTGAGTCCTGAAAACACTGGTTTTCCATAGACATAGTACGGTCAGTGAGCAATGTCACCCTAGGACATAAGTGTGTTATTTGCATTATCACCAGGTGAAAAAAAAAGAAATGCAGACACCACACACCACATCTAAGGACTGGAAAGTTGCAAAATATTATTTTTTTATTTTTTTTAATTTATTTTTTATTTTGGGGGGGTTAGGGTATATCCTATATTAAAAAAGAAGAAAAGGAAAGCAGCATTGATCCATAACAACTATGAATAACACCCTCTAAATATACATTTTCAGTGAAAAAGATGACCATAGATAGGACCTTAAAAAAGCCCCAAATATGGTACAATGATACAATATAGTGCAAACCAATAGTGCAAAAGTGCTCAAAATAGATAACAATCTATAACACATACAATACATTTCATGATATGAATGTATAAAAAAATGTCCATCATCATAGTGCTCCAAAATATATGAAAAAATATCAATATATATATATATATATATATATATATATATATATATATATATATAAAAAGTTCATCAATACATTTTGGCTTGTCTGACTATCCATTCCGGTACCTGGCCATAGCATCTGGCTATGTTTTGACTATGTTTACTCTGTTAAAAAAATGTTAATTATTTATAGAACAAGTGAGATCTAACTTTACTTCTCTCTCAGTCTGATTCATGGTTTCTGACAGTGATCTCTTGCATGTCGATCAATTATGTGAAAATAACACCCAATGTGATCTTCCACCAGTCGTACAAAACTGACTCACCAGATCAAATGGCTGGTAAGATTATAAAACAGCAACTGTGCCTTCTTGCAATCAATGCTTAGATCCAAAATGATGTTTGAAATGCACACTGTCCTCTTCAAATCTCGTGCCACGATCCACATGTATATATAAAAAGGAAGAAGGAGGCTCCAATAGTGTAATAACGCTTTATAAAAGATTTATTAAAACATTAAGAATAAATTCCACTTACATTTTAAAAGTGTCAGACCCGACACTAGGGATTACATGCATCTGTGTGTTCCGGACAAAATATTTGTCTATAGTATACTCAAAATTGTGTATAGAAAAATTAGAATTGACCACTCATGCCACGTACTCACGATCGGACAATCCGATGGACCAGAGTCCGCCGGGCAATCCGCCCCTGTGTGGGCTCCGATGTTTGAAATGCCCACTGTCCTCTTCAAATCTCGTGCCACGATCCACATGTATATATATAAAAAGGAAGAAGGAGGCTCCAATAGTGTAATAACGCTTTATAAAAGATTTATTAAAACATTAAGAATAAATTCCACTTACATTTTAAAAGTGTCAGACCCGACACTAGGGATTACATGCATCTGTGTGTTCCAGCCAATGAGTTTGAATGCGAGCCACGAGCACGATCCTGGAAAGTGTGTTGATGTCAGCGTCCTTTCACAACCCTACGTATTTCATCATAAGACGTCTTCCTGGAGCGGCAGGACGTCTGAAGTCTAGTGGCTATTTTATGTACGGGCTAGCCACCCTTGGCTTGATCAACAACGCACAAAAGTAATCTAATATAGACCTTTAAAACTTTAAAACTGCAGTGTTATTCTAAATCATGTATAATATCTCACATGTCTCACTATATTAATATTGTGCGATAATCTAAATAACTGAACAAAAACGTTGAAAGTGGTGCATAGTATATAAAATAATTGACCCCAAAGATTTTATAGATATGACCCAAAATATTTGTCTATAGTATACTCAAAATTGTGTTTAGAAAAATTAGAATTAACCACTCATGCTGCCTACACACGATTGGACTATCCGACGGACCAGAGTCCGCCGGGCAATCCGCCCCTGTGTGGGCTCCGGCGGATTTTTTCTGCCCAAAAGTCTGGCGGACATAGAAAGAAGTCTTCACTCAAAATTAGCCACCGGACTCGGCAGTCTGGTGGACAATCCGTCCTTCTGTGTGCTAGTCCGCAGGACTTTTGAAATGAATGGACTTGCCTACACACAAAGTAAAGTCCGTTCATTTTGAATGTGACTCCAGGTAGACGGGACTAGCGAAGGAAGTCAATGTTGCTACCTCGATCGGAGAGATTGATACCTTGCTAGCCCCGTCACCTGGTATGGAAAAAACGGCGTGGAGGTCCCCCCAAAGTCCATATCAGACCTTTATCTGAGCACGCAGCCAGGCCGGTCAGGAAAGGGGATGGGGACGAGCGAGCGCCCCCCCTCCTGAGCCGTACCAGGCCACGTACTCTCAACATGGGGGGGTGCTTTGGGGAAGGGGGGCGACCTGCGGCCCCCCACACCAAAGCACCTTGTCCCCATGTTGATGAGGACAAGGGCCTCTTCCCGACAACCCTGGCTGTTGGTTGTCGGTGTCTGCAGGGCGGGGGGCTTATCGAAATCCGGGAGCCCCCTTTAATAAGGGGGCCCCAGATCCCGGCCCCCCACCCTATGTGAATGAGTATGGGGTACAAAGCACCCCCCCATGTTGAGGGCACGCGGCCTGGTACGGCTCAGGAGGGGGGGGGGCGCTCGCTCACCCACCCTCTTTCCTGACCGGCCAGGCTGCGTGCTTGGATAAGGGTCTGATATGGTCTTTGGGGGACCCCCACATCATTTTTTTGGCGTAGGGGTTCCCCTTTAAATCCCTACCAGGTGACAGGGCTAGCAAGGTGTCAATCTCGCCGATGGAGGTGGCGACATTGGCTTCTTTCGCTAGTCCCGTCTACCTGGAGTCACGTTCAAAATGAACGGAATTTACTCCGTGTGTGGGCAAGTCCATTCATTTCAAAAGTCCCGAGGACCTCCACCAAAAGTCTGACGGATTGTCCGCTGGACTAAGTCTGCCGGATAGTCTGATCGTGTGTACACGGCATTAATGTAAAAATTGGTCAAAAAACAATTGAAGTCTATGTCGATGTTAATTCCTTCTGGATGTAAGGATCCCAACCTATATACCCATTGTGTTTCTCTCCCAGATACCTCTTTGCGTATATCTGACCCCCTCCAATGTCCCAAAATTCTATCAATCCCATAAAAAAGGAGTTTACTGGGATCTCTATTGTGTTTTAATTTGACGAGGGGCACTATGTTTATCAAACCACTTAATTATATTATTCACATGCTTATTGATTCTTGTTTTTAATTTTCTCGTGGTCCTACCCACGTATTGCATCCGACATGGACATAAAAGTATGTAAACCACGTGGGTAGAATCAGGGCCATACCATGCTGTTGGCGAGACCGGCGCCCGCCGGGGCGCAGACCGAGGGGGGGGGGGGGGCGCTGTCTCTGTCACTTCAGTTCAGGGCAAGGCTTCAGCACACAGCAGCGGTGGGCTGGCGGCGGCGCCGCCCAGCACTGCTGCTGGCACTGCAGAGCCGCTGATAGAGGGCGGGGGGAGTCTCGGTCTCCCTCTCCCTCCTGTGTCGGCTTCAGATGCTGAAGGGAGAGGGAGCGCTCCGACGCAACTACAATAGCGGCTGAGCGGCTGAGCTGTGTGTCTCTCTCACACACAGCTCAGCCAATGCTGACAGTTCCACTGCTCCTCCTCTTCCCGCCCCTGTACTCCGTCTGCCCCGCCCACACCCCCTGGCTCTGCCCCGCCCACACATCCCCGGGGAGATGTGAAGGAAGGAATATTTAAAAGCTGCAGGCAGCCTGCTCCTGAGCCTCATCCTGGGGTGAGTAAGCTCACCCTCTCTCCTGCCTCCCAGTGTGTATAGAAAACAAATTTAAGTAAGTAAGTGGGGGCTCTGTGTGGACTCTGATGTAAGGGGACTCAGTGTGGACTCTGATGTAAGGGGGCTCAGTGCGGACTCTGATGTAAGGAGGCTCAGTGTGGACTCTCATGTAAGGGGGCTCAGTGCGGACTCTGATGTAAAGGGTCTCTGTGCGGACTCTGATGTAAGGGGTCTCTCTTGCGGACTCTGATGTAAGGGGGCTCAGTGCGTACTCTGATGTAAGGAAGCTCAGTGTGGACTCTGATGTAAAGGGTCTCTGTGCGGACTCTGATATAAGGGGGCTCTCTTACGGACTATGATGTAAGGGGGCTCTGTGCGCACTCAGATGTAAGGGGTCTCTGTGCGGACTCAGATGTAAGGGGGCTCTGTGCGGACTCTGATGTAAGGGGGCTCTGTGCGGACTCTGATGTAAGGGGCTCTGTGTGGACTCTGATGTAAGGGGGCTCTGTGTGGACTCTGATGTAAGGGGGCTCTGTGTGGACTCTGATGTAAGGGGGCTCTGTGTGGACTCTGATGTAAAGGGGCTCAGTGCAGACTCTGATGTAAGGGGGCTCTGTGTGGACTCTGATGTAAGAGGGCTCAGTGCAGACTCTGATGTAAGGGGCTCTGTGTGGACTCTGATGTAAGGGGGCTCAGTGCAGACTCTGATGTAAGGGGGCTCAGTGCAGACTCTGATGTAAGAGGGCTCAGTGCAGACTCTGATGTAAGGGGGCTCTGTGCGGACTCTGATGTAAGGGAGGTCTGTGTGGACTCTGATGTAAGGGAGGTCTGTGTGGACTCTGATGTAATGAAGCAGGGGGCGGGAGGAGCTGGAAATCTGCACAGTGAGTTGAGAGTAGAAGGGGGGGATGGTTGCAGGGACACTAATATAAAGGGGGCTGTACTGTAAAGGGGCACTGTAATCATTACAGTGCAGTTCCCTTTATATTTATATCAGTGCTCCTGCACATTACAGCATGGAGGACCGACATCACCCCCCCGGTCAATGGAAAAATTGGCTGCTCAGTGTAAAATGCCCAGGCCTATTTTTTGTTCCAGTCCGGGCTTGCACATAGGTCAGCTGGTCAGTCAGGTCACATGCCAAAACAGTGGTCTCCCCCCAGCACTGCCTGCTGTTTTTTCCTCTACCGCAGAGCAGGGGGCATTGCACACCACAGACAGGCACTTGCACGAACTGCCCAGGGGGTCCTAGGTCAGGTGCACGTGCAAGCACATCACCCTAGAGCAACGAATCACTACCAGGCTCACTCACCACATAAAAATAAAGGGATAAAAAAGCCTGAACAAAAACAAATGCTAGTGACACTGTCACTTAAAAGCAGGGGCGTTGCTAGGTGGCAAAAAGACCAGGGGCTTCAGCCCGAAGTCCGATGCTGGCACGGGGGGGGGGGGGGCGTGGCACGGGGTTACATACACTGACCTCACCTGCATACACTGACCTACCTGACATGCATACACCTACCTAACATATTCCTACCTAACATACACTGACCTGCCTGACATGCATTGCATACACCTACCTAACATACACTGACCTGCCTGACATGCATACACCTACCTAACATACACTGACCTACCTGACATGCATACACCTACCTAACATATTCCTACCTAACATACACTGACCTGCCTGACATGCATTGCATACACCTACCTAACATACACTGACCTGCCTGACATGCATACACCTACCTAACATACACTGACCTACCTGACATGCATACACCTACCTAACATACACTGACCTACCTGACATGCATACACCTACCTAACATACACTGACCTACCTGACATGCATACACCTACCTAACATACACTGACCTGCCTGACATGCATACACCTACCTAACATACACTGACCTGACATGCATACACCTATCTAACATACACTGACCTGACATGCATACATGATACATCTAACATACACCTACCTAACACACTGACCTACCTGTCATGCATACACCTAACATACACTGACCTACCTGACATGCATACACCTAACATACACTGACCTACCTGACATGCATACACCTACCTAACATACTCCTACCTAACATACACTGACCTGCCTGACATGCATACACCTACCTAACATACACTGACCTACCTGACATGCATACACCTACCTAACATATTCCTACCTAACATACACTGACCTGCCTGACATGCATTGCATACACCTACCTAACATACACTGACCTGCCTGACATGCATTGCATACACCTACCTAACATACACTGACCTACCTGACATGCATACACCTACCTAACATGCATACACCTACCTAACATACACTGACCTGACATGCATACACCTACCTAACATACACTGACCTGCATACACCTACCTGACATGCATACACCTACCTAACATACACGATACATCTAACATACACCTACCTAACACACTGACCTACCTGTCATGCATACACCTAACATACACTGACCTACCTGACATGCATACACCTAACATACACTGACCTACCTGACATGCATACACCTACCTAACATACACTGACCTGCCTGACATGCATACACCTAACATACACTGACCTGCATGACATGCATACACCCACCTAACATACACTGACCTACCTGACATGCATACACCTACCTAACATACACTGACCTGCCTGACATGCATACACCTAACATACACTGACCTGCCTGACATGCATACACCTACCTAACATACACTGACCTGCATACACCTACCTAACATACACTAACCTGACATGCATACGCCTACCTAACATACACTGACCTGCATACACCTACCTAACATACACTGACCTGACATGCATACACCTACCTAACATACACTGACCTGCATACACCTGCCTGACATGCATACACCTACCCAACATACTCCTACCTAACATACACTGACCTGCCTGACATGCATACACCTACCTAACATACACTGACCTACCTGACATGCATACACCTACCTAACATACACTGACCTACCTGTCATGCATACACCTACCTAACATACACTGACCTGACATGCATACACCTACCTAACATACACTGACCTGCATACACCTACCTGACATGCATACACCTACCTAACATACACTGACCTGACATGCATACATGATACATCTAACATACACCTACCTAACACACTGACCTACCTGTCATGCATACACCTAACATACACTGACCTACCTGACATGCATACACCTAACATACACTGACCTACCTGACATGCATACACCTACCTAACATACACTGACCTGCCTGACATGCATACACCTAACATACACTGACCTGCATGACATGCATACACCTACCTAACATACACTGACCTGCATACACCTACCTAACATACACTGACCTGACATGCATACACCTACCTAACATACACTGACCTGCATACACCTACCTGACATGCATACACCTACCTAACATACACTGACCTGACATGCATACATGATACATCTAACATACACCTACCTAACACACTGACCTACCTGTCATGCATACACCTAACATACACTGACCTACCTGACTGACATGCATACACCTAACATACACTGACCTACCTGACATGCATACACCTACCTAACATACACTGACCTATCTGACATGCATACATCTACCTAACATACACTGACCTGCCTGACATGCATACACCTAACATACACTGACCTGCATGACATGCATACACCCACCTAACATACACTGACCTACCTGACATGCATACACCTACCTAACATACACTGACCTACCTGACATGCATACACCTACCTAACATACACTGACCTGCCTGACATGCATACACCTACCTAACATACACTGACCTGCATACACCTACCTAACATACACTGACCTGACATGCATACACCTACCTAACATACACTGACCTGCATACACCTACCTGACCTGCATACACCTACCTAACATACACTGACCTGACATGCATACACCTACCTAACATACACTGACCTGCATACACCTACCTGACATGCATACACCTACCTAACATACACTGACCTGACATGCATACATGATACATCTAACATACACCTACCTAACACACTGACCTACCTGTCATGCATACACCTAACATACACTGACCTACCTGACATGCATACACCAAACATACACTGACCTACCTGACATGCATACACCAAACATACACTGACCTACCTGACATGCATACACCTACCTAACATACACTGACCTGCCTGACATGCATACACCTAACATACACTGACCTGCCTGACATGCATACACCTACCTAACATACACTGACCTGACCTGCATACACCTACCTAACATACACTGACCTGACCCGCATACACCTACCTAACATACACTGACCTGACCTGCATACACCTACCTAACATACACTGACCTGACCTGCATACACCTACCTAACATACACTGACCTGCCTGACATGCATACACCTACCTAACATACACTGACCTGACCTGCATACACCTACCTAACATACACTGACCTGCCTGACATGCATACACCTACCTAACATACACTGACCTGACATGCATACACCTACCTAACATACACTGACCTGACCTGCATACACCTACCTAACATACACTGACCTGACCTGCATACACCTACCTAACATACACTGACCTGCCTGACATGCATACACCTACCTAACATACACTGACCTACCTGACATGCATACACCTACCTAACATACACTGACCTGACATGCATACATGATACACCTAACATACACTGACCTTGCCATGAGATCTTCTTCACTCTGCCTTCCGCCCACAGCACAGCTGGTACATCGGTGTAGACTGCAGTCAGCCAGTCACTGACAGATCTCACCCGATCGCTCCACCGCTGCCATGATGATCTTTCCGAGCGCCGAGCAGGGAGCGGGGATCTCTGTAGTGCGGCGCGGCGGCCGCATTGTAATTCCCGCCTTCTGGAGCCTGCAGCGCCTATGATGGACGTCACACGTCCTGCGGTCCCGCCATTGGACCAGTGGGACGTCCATCACAGCTCCAGAAGGTGGGACCTGCCTCGATGGATCAGATCGGTCCCCACTCGGCAGCGGCCGGCGGTGCTCGGGGCTATCAATTGGATGGTGCCTCCCTGAGACTCGGGGCTTTTCGGGGACCCATTCGGGGCTCCAGCCCCCTTAGCCACCCCCTGGCGATGCCCCTGCTTAAAAGGACTGGTAAGCTCAAGCTGCAATATGTAAAATATTTCTTCTTCTTGCATTGTAAATGTAGAGTAAGTAGCTCCTGGTAGAAATTAAATATTTTAAATATATTATCCTGTTGTTATTGTATATGATTTATGATTTATACTGATGGTCAGCACATATAATCTAAAAGGCAGGTTAGGATGACATATGCAATCTTGCTTTACAAATAGCCTAAACATTATCTTTAATGGATATGCAAACAATTTAAAATTAAAGTAAATTAATGTAAAAAAACAAACTGAAATTCTAACTCTTTAATGAAGGGAGGGGGCACCGATACAGATTCTCGCCAAGGGCGCTGGAGACCCTAGGTATGCCTCTGGGTAGAATCACAAGTGATCAAAGACTTTATTTTATGATATTTATTGTCAGTGAAGGAAGAGAACTCTGACTTATTTCTTCCCTCATTTTTAGTACCTTTGCAAGCCTTACATTTATTGCACTTAAAAAAACCTTCTAAATTGCCAAACATTTTTACCCTTTTTGGTGGATCAATAATATTTTTTACAAATTTATCATGTATGGCATTATTTTTTCTATAAATAAACTTTGGATGGGTGGGCAATATTTTCCTCTGGGTCTCATCCTTTAATAAAATAGGCCGATGCTTTTTTATAATTTTTTCTATATCTTTAAACAGTTTATCATAATCAGTAATAAAATTAATTCCAAAATCTTTCTGGGATTTTTGTTTTTTTATATATAAATGTTTATGTCTATCCTTGGCCAAAATCCAAATCCAAAATTCTGCTTCTGCTTCTTCTGCTTCTGCTTCTTCTCCTTCTTCCTTGATCATGATGTTGATGTTGACACAACGCACTCTCTGGCTGCAATGGAAGCGACAAATTGTGAGGCGACTTATATAGGGACAAGGGGCGGGGTCACCATGTAACATGAGAAGAAAAAGCAGAAGAAGCAGAAGCAGACGAAGACGGAAGAAGAGAAGACCCCCGCTCGTCCCCACCCCCTTTCCTGACTGGCTGGGCTGCGTGCTCGGATAGGGGTCTGATATGGATCTGGGGGGGACCCCCATGTCGTTTTTTCGGGGTAGGGATTTCCCTTTAAATCCATACCAGGCGACGGGGCTAGCGATGTGTTAATCTCCCCGATCGAGGCGGCGGCATTGACTTCCTTGCTAGTCCCGTCTACCTGGAGTCACGTTCTAAATGAACAAACTTTAGTCGGTAAAGTCCCGGCGTGTGTGGGCAAGTCAGCACGTTCAGAAAGTCTGGCGGATTGTCCGCCGGATAGTCCGGCCGAAAAGTCTGATCGTGTGTACGTGGCATTAGTGTAAACACTGCAGGAGAAGTGATGTAATCTCTCCTCGTGGACGTCTTTTCGTTCCAGAGAGAGGAGAGATAACATCTAACCTTGAGTTGCACCAACACTACACTGATATCAGTACACATAGGCACATATTTCACCCCCAATCACCCCACAGTTAACCCCTTCACCCCCTGTCACTGTGTCACCCAGTGCAGTGTTCAAATTTACCTAACCCCCTCTAATAAAAGTTTAACCCCTTGACAACCCCCTGTCACCAGTGAACTGTATAAGTGTCACGGGTGAAGCTGGTTAGCTAGATATTTTTTATATAGCATCAGGGCACCTGCCGTATGTTACCCAATAAAGGTTTTTACCCCCTGATTACCCAGTGTTTTTTTTAGCATCAGTCAGGGTCTGCATCACCCCAGGCAACGTCAGATTAGTGCCAGTAGCACTAACACCCACGCACGCACCATACACCACTCTTAGTAGTATAGTGTCTGAACGGATCAATATCTGATCTGATCAGAACTGATCAGCTGTTTAAGGTTCTCAAAACCGCAGCGTTAGTGGGATCAGCCCAGATACCTGCTAGCACCTGAGTTTAGCCCGTCTTCCCAGCCCAGCCCACCCAAGATACAAGTGCAGTATCAATCGATAACTGTCACTTACAAAAACACAACACACATAACTGCAGCGTTTGCAGAGTCAGGCCTGATCCCCGCGAACGCTAACAGTTTTTTGGGTAGCATTTGAATCAGTCACTGACAGTCAGGTGCTTTTTATCCTGTGAGTCTCACTAGTGTACCAGTAAATTTAGAGACCAAAATGTCAAATCGAAGGTACACTAGTGAAGAGTCCTACATGCTTCTGAGCATGACAGATAGCGAAGAGGAAGTCACTCAACTGTCAGATTCAGGCTCAGAATACGAACCAGTAATCAGCAGCGGCACCCTGAGAGATAGCTCTGACGACGGAGTTGTGGTTTCTGCCAAGGTCAGGTGTACCAGACCCCATTCTTCTGAACCGCAGGGCTCCCGTATGGAGCAGAGAGCCAGTACTAGTGCCGCTCATCCTTCTGGTGAACTGGCAAGCACCAGCGGCCTAGTACATCCTGGTTGTACATCCAGCACTGCAGTATGTGGTGGTGACGTGGCGAGTCCCATAAGTGCAGTTCAAGCTGGTGAGGTGGCTAGCACAAGTAGAGTCCCGCAGCCACCAAGAAGACAGACAGGCCCGTCAAGCCCATAGTGCCCTTCCTGCTGCATTTGCCAATCCTAATTTGGAGCCCACCACTTCTGCAGCACCCATACTTCCCCCATTCACTGGCCAACCCGGAATTCTGGTGGAAAACGTTGATTTTACGTAACTTGATTTTTATTTGCTGTTTTTCACGAAAGTTCTCTATTGATCTATTGTGGACCAAAGCAATTTATATGCTGGTCAATTTATCGCCGCTAATCCCCAGCAGACCCTTGTCAGAGATTGAAAACCTATTACGGTTTCTGAATTGAAGACCTTCCTGGGCCTGGATTTGATCGGCTATACAAAATCCGGCCCCTCGTAAGCCACTTCAACCAACAGTTTGTTTTTCTGCCCACTTGTCATTCAATCAGTATCTTCCCAGCAAGCGTGCCAGATATATACATATAGTTTTATGGTTTACCAGGGCAGCTGGAGAACTGCGCCGGACTACATAGGGAGCGCTGGTTAGATTGTTTGGGACTTGGTATCACACTTATTCGGAAAGGGGTACCACTTACAGTGGTGTGAAAAAGTGTTTGCCCCCTTCCTCATTTCCTGTTCCTTTGCATGTTTGTCACACTTAAGTGTTTCGGAACATCAAACCAATTTAAACAATAGTCAAGGACAACACAAGTAAACACAAAATGCAATTTGTAAATGAAGGTGTTTATTATTAAAGGTGAAAAAAAATTCAAACCATCATGGCCCTGTGTGAAAAAGTGATTGCCCCCCCTTGTTAAAACATACTATAACTGTGGTTGTCCACACCTGAGTTCAATTTCTCTAGCCACACCCAGGCCTGATTATTGCCACACCTGTTCACAATCAAGGCATCACTTAAATAGGAGCTGCTTGACACAGTAAGGTCCACCAGAAGATCCTTAAAAGCTACACATCATGCCGAGACCCAAAGAAATTCAGGAACAATTGAGAAAGAAAGTAATTGAGATCTATCAGTCTGGAAAGGGTTATAAAGCCATTTACAAAGCTTTGGGAATCCAGCGAACCACAGTGAGAGCCATTATCCACAAATGGCGAAGACATGGAACAGTGGTAACCTTCCCAGGAGTGGCCGGCCGCCCAAAATTACCCCAAGAGCGCAGCGACGACTCATCCAAGAGGTCACAAAAGACCCCACAACAACGTCCAAGGAACTGCAGGCCTCACTTGCCTCAGTTAAGGTCAGCGTTCATGCCTCAACCATCAGGAAAAGACTGGGCAAAAATGGCCTGCATGGCAGAGTTCCAAGGAGAAAACCACTGCTGAGCAAAAAGAACATCAAAGCTCGTCTCAATTTCTCCACAACACATCTTGATGATCCCCAAGACTTTTGGGACAACATTCTGTGGACCGATGAGACAAAAGTGGAACTCTTTGGAAGGTGTGTGTCCAAGTATATCTGGCGTAGAAGGAACACTGCATTTCAGAAAAAGAACATTATACCAACAGTAAAATATGGTGGTGGTAGTGTGATGGTCTGGGGCTGTTTTGCTGCTTCAGGACCTGGAAGACTTGCCGTGATAAAAGGAACTATGAATTCTGCTGTCTACCAAGAGATCCTGAAGGAGAATGTCCGACCATCTGTTCGTGTACTCAAGCTGAAATGAACTTGGGTTCTGCAGCAGGACAATGATCCTAAACACACCAGCAAGTCCACCACCGAATGGCTGAAGAAAAACAAAATGAAGACTTTGGAGTGGCCTAGCCAAAGTCCTGACCTGAATCCTATTGAGATGTTGTGGTATGACCTTAAAAAGGCCGTTCATGCTCGAAAACCCTCTAATGTAACTGAATTAGGACAATTTTGCAAAGATGAGTGGGCCAAAATTCCTCCAGGACGCTGTAAAAGCCTCATTGCACGTTATCGCAAACGCTTGGTTGCAGTTGTTGCTGCTAAGGGTGGCCCAACCAGTTATTAGGTTTAGGGGGCAATCACTTTTTCACACAGGGCCATGATGGTTTGGATTTTTTTTCACCTTTAATAATAAACACCTTCATTTACAAATTGCATTTTGTGTTTACTTGTGTTGTCCTTGACTATTGTTTAAATTGGTTTGATGTTCCGAAACACTTAAGTGTGACAAACATGCAAAGGAACAGGAAATGAGGAAGGGGGCAAACACTTTTTCACACCACTGTATATGTGGACAATTATTACACAAGCGTGTCACTTTTTAGTCACTTGTTTGATCAGGGAATTGAGACATGTGGCACCGTGCAATTTAATTGCCGGGGATTACCCCAGCGATTTGTAGATTTCCATCTTAGGCTGGGGGAGAGAGCCTGCTTGAAGTGTAATAATTTGCTTGCTATCAAGTGGAGGGATAGTAAGAATGTTTTCGTTTCAGACAGGACAGTCCAAATTCCTACGGCGACTGGTGTTGTGGAGAAACCCCTCTGTGTCCATGAATATAACCTTAATATGGGAGGGGTGGACCTCAACGACCAGTTGTTGGCGCCGTACCTAATTGCCCATAAGGCCAGACGCTGGTACAAAAAAGTGTCTGTATACTTATTTCAATTGGCTCTGCTGAATGCTTATGTGCTATACAAAGCTTCAGGACGAACTGGATCCTTCCTTAGAGCGGTTGTATACCCGTTTTTGGTGTTTTTTTTTTTTTAAACTACCTGCAGGACAAAGTCATAATGAGCTAGTATGACTAGCATACTAGCTCATTATGCATCACTTACCTTAGATCGGGGCCCCCGACGCCGTCCTCTTCTCCCCCTACAGCCGCAGCCATCTCTCCACAGATACCCTTCCGGGTATCGCCGCTCCGGCCAATCACAGCGCCGCTGCGGCGCTGTGATTGGCCAGAGCAGCGAAGACGTCGCTCCACGCATGCGCGCGGGACACTTTAACTGCAGCGAGCTGTAGTTGTGAATGGGGATTAATCCTGGCCCTTGGCTCCTTCTGTTCCACCCTCAGCGGAACCTGGGCTGGGAATACAAGAGAGGCCGACCTCGTCAATTCAGTCTCCCTTCAGGTACGTGACACCTTGACTACTGCAACTCACTCCTCATTGGACTACCTTTTACATACACTATCCCCCTTCAGTCCATAATGAATGCTGCTGCAAGACTCATCCACCTTACCAACCGTTCAGTGTCCTCCATCTCCATCCCTCTCTGCCAATCCCTGCACTGGCTTACACTCACCCAACAAACAAAATTAAAAGTACTAACAATAATTTACAAAGCCATCCACAACTCTGCCCCCAGCTACATTACTAATCTAGTCTCAAAATACCAACCAAGCCGTTCTGTTTGGTCCTCCCAAGACCTCCTGCTCTCTAGCTCCCTTGTCACCTCCTCCCATGTTCGCCTACAGGATTTCTCCAGAGCTTTTCCCGTCCTTTGGAACTCCCTACCCCAATCTATCCAACTGTCCCCAAAACTATCCCTCTTTAGACGATACCTGAAAACCCTTTGCTTTAAAGAAGCTTAGCCTGCTTCTAACTAATACACTGTTTTACTTTCTCCATCAGCTCATCCCCCACAGCTATTACCTTTTGTATCAATTGACTCTCCCTCCTAGATTTTAATCTCTAGCGAGCAGGGCCCTCTGATTCCTCTTGTACCAAATTGTAATGTAACTGTAATGTCTGCCTTCATTTTGTTAAGAGCTGCGCAAACTGTTGGCACTATATAAATCCTGTATAATAATAATATAATAATAATAATAATCAAGAGTTAGCATGACATTTCATGGTTTAAATGTAGGAAAATAATGATTATGTAGGGATATGTTATTGCTTTGAAAGTGTTCTGATTTTTTATAAGACATTTCATATGGACATTTTGATGAGATCCACCTTTAGTTTTTCCGATAGATCTGGACGGACAGCTTCATGTTAGTCTATGATTGGGTAGATGTAAACAGACATGTATCTGCTTACTTTAGAGCCTGTCTAGGTAAAAAAAAAAAAAACTATGCATCCCTTTTCCATTTTTTAATAAATGTGACAGATCTGAGCTAGTCAGGTGTAAATGTACACAAATCTGTTTACATCCACCTACCCATAGACCTTACATGGATCCATTAAGGTTCAGGAGGGCAAAACTGAACAGACATGGATGCCACAAAAGTGACATCCAGTCCATTCGGCTTAGATTCAGTAGATCTGTTCTTGGCTGGCATGAAAGGCTCCTAAAAATCTGGTGGTCAGGTTCTTTCTGTGTCATATTATCTACCAGTTACTTAGCTGAAAGAGCTCCAGGGTGTTGAAACAGGGGTGTGGTACAAGGACTTCTGTCTGTCTTGTTAGCTGGTCAACCTCTGGTGAGTTTGTCATCAGTTGGTTTGAAAAGTCTTTACTTGTATATTATATTTTAGCAGCTATTTTGCTCAATTAAAATGGTTCTCTAGTCATCTAAAGAGATAAAGTAATAGGATGATAGCCCAGCAGTGGTAAATAGTGCCAGGTGCTACATATAAAAGACATACTGCTCATTTTTATTAAATCTGTCCCAAATGCAATGCAATGCCCAAACCGTCTGTCCTGTACAAAGCCATATGTAGCCCAAAACAATCAAAACAAATAGTACAGCTCAAATGACCCCCCAAACCTGTATCAGTCAGATCAGCATTTGAATAGACTGTTTCAAGACAGACAGAATATGCTTGTTAGGCTTGTAGACTTCAACAAAATGGGCTGCACGATTAAGCCCCAGTAAGGGCGAAATGCATCTGAGCAGTTCTCTACAGGTGGAGAACAGGAGCTGAAGCCATCTTTTACCCATCTTATTCAGATTTCTGCAACAGGGAGTCAGTGTCTGTGTGCAGCCAGCCACCATTTTGTTGAACTGTACAAAGCCATAGCGAACATATTGAACTGTACAAAGCCATGTCTGTTCTCATTTCTTACAAGGGTTGGGGATCTATCACTTCGGGAAGAGGATTAAAATCTTGAAATCATTATGGCTCTAGTTAAATGACAATTATTGACATCATTAAATCCATAATAGACAATGCAAAATAATATTATGGCACTGGATGTATTTATGTTATAGTATAATATGCTACTGTTCTTGAAGGTGACACAAAATGAATTGTGGAATAGTGGCATTTTTTTTAATTTAGGCCAGGTTCAGCATTATGTTCCTTTAGCTTTATACTTTGAAATCAGTAATGGATAAAGATATATTGTTGTGGAACCCAAGTATGGATAGAACTTATCATGATTATACTCTGAAAAGGTGACCAACACCAAATCTATGTCTTTTATATGACAGTCACATTTTGTTGTGACATGTGAAAAGGGCTGTATCTGCCATAAATCACATTTAATAACATGAAGCAATATCATTTATACAATTATGTCTAACATTGCATGTTTACTTATAAATAAACTATATGTGTTATTTTAATGGCACTCGGTATTCTATATTTCATTACCAGACTTTAATGCTCCCACAACATCGAGCATTAGTTTTGTGAACTTCATGAACTTGTCTTGGAAGAATGATTTCCTTGGTGTGCTGGGAATTATCTGGCCTAGACACATTTGAATGACATGGTTGGCTACGTTGGAGACAAATTATTCAAAGTTTTCTTGTTCAAATGTCAACTTGTTTATCTGTTACATTAAAGAAAAAATATGCAACGTTATGGTCTGAATGTTTCTTTTCAAATAGCAGGCAACTAAAGTAAACTTTTTTCAAACACTAGTGTTCTGACAGCTGTAATTATAGTTAATCTATGTATGCCTAAAATGTAATGTTCCTTTGCCTTGCTGTTCAGAATAGTCTATTACCAATAACTGATTAAAGTACTGCTTAAGTGCGTTATTTGTATCATATTCTTGAAGCAACTTCTCAGTAAACCACAAGCAGAAAGACTATTGCCAACATAAACTAAACAAAACCATAAGAATCCTTTTATAAATGTTCAAATTGACATAATTCATTATCATAAAAACATAAATCATTATTGGAAAATTACATGTTGCAAAACAACTCTTAAAGTAGCTCCAAACCCTCATTTAGACCTCCAAACCCTCCAAACTCCAAACCTCTCATTTAGTTTGCTAAGTTAGCCACACTTGATTTTAGCTAGTCAGCCACACTTGATTTTGCAGAAAAATTGCCAATGTTACCTCTGACAATGGAGGCTCGTCCATAGGGGCTCCTGGGGCAGCGCCCCACCATCTTTGTTGCAAAAAAAAAAAAAGTAAACAAATAAGAAATGCTGCTGTTGCTACTTGCTAGGTAGGTTAGAAAAAAAAAAATCTAAACTGCCTAGCAAAAGGACGTCCTTCCTATAAAATCATTAAAAATTTGTATCTAGAACACTGTAAAATTAATTCTCCATCATTACTGGCTGCTTGCCAGTATTTTATTCAGTTAATAGCAGCTTGTTAGGGTGGGACAAAATACCGACCCTGGCTCACCTAGTCAATTTGGTCCCTCCCTGGGGGGTAGCCAAGATCTTCCCTGCCTGCATTTGCACAGCCTGGCCTGCTGCCCAGCCATGTCCCCCCCTCCTCTGCAAGTAGCACTCTGACACTTGGTCTCTCCCTCTCCACTCTCCACTCCTGGCCCACCATCTTGTGTGCAGAGAGGAGAGCTAAGAGAGAGGAGAGAGAGACCGAGAGCAGAAGACTGAGCAGAGGTAAGTAACTTCCTACTGATCTCCGGGCACACACTGGATTTGTGTGTTATGTGGACGGCTCTCCGGCCGCAGCACACATTGCACACAATTCCAGGAAGCAGCCTGATATGAAATAAATGTAAAAAGGGAGAAAAAAAGGTGTGATTAGAAAGCCTCGATTGGGGGTTGAGATAAGGTGAAGTTTTCATTTTGGTTTTGGATTGAGAGTGCTGATCATCGGCTGTCAGGATGAGGAGGCTGATCACTGTGCCAGGCTGGAGCAGTCAGCTGGAGGTAGGTAGGTGTGTGGGTAGGTGGGTACTGTGATGGGGGACCCTGGCTGGATGTTCCCCGTGGAGGAAGATGGTAAAGGTGTGTGTGTGTTGATGGGTGCAGAGCTCCATCCTCAATACATGGGCAGGAATGGTGGGCACATAACCCATCTTACAGCCTGCTATTTCCAGTCCTCTACACAGCTCTGATTTCAGTGTGTGCAAGCATTAGTAAACCTTTGCAGCACTGGCCTCCCATAGTAACCCATAGACATTTCCCCAAGTCTGTCATATTGTGACCATACACATTTCTCATAAATTTATTTTCCAGACCAGCTCTCCCCATAAGATCTATAGTGGACAACCCATTCAATCAATTTGCTACAAGCAATAGTTGAAAGATGCTGTCTTGCACCTTTATTTTCACCTTGCAGTCTCATAATCTGATCAATCGTAATCCCATCAAATCAAAATCAGATCTAAAATGATTGGTAGCGAAGTTATGCCTATTTAACTGTTTGCCATTCATTTTGATTGGATCATATGTTGATCACATAGTAATATCGAAGCGAGTATGGACACCATATGGATGCCAGAAAATAAAGCTCAGCATAGATGGATCGAAATTCAGCAGATTCAGCAGAGACCGTTCAAATTTACTGTAGATCTATCTATGGCCATTCCCTTTGTCGCTCTAATGATTGACTCCTCTTAATCAGGACTGTTGGTATATTTTCCATATGTTCCATCAGCGCTTGCAGCCTATTGGCAACAGGGCTGATCAGTAGATTCTGACGGGGAAGAGTTCCGCTAACAGAATACAATAACACAGCAAGGATGATTCCTTCATACACATCAAAAGTGAGGATGGGGGAATCCATTTGGTTTTTGTTTTGATCCGCCAGGTGGCTGATCAGAAAATAAATCTATTTTTGGCCAGCTTAGACAATCAGATATGTATATGTAGCTAAAATGCTGTTACTGTAAATGCATTGTTAGATGTAGTAATAGTACAGTTCTTGCATAAGCTGCATGGTGATCACTGGGTGAACTGCATTCCATACATTTGTATGTTGTAGAATACATTAAGGGCCCATTTAGATCTATGCCTGTGTGTAGAGGTGCGTTCTTTTTTTGTAGCATTGGGTAGGTGTCTTGTCATATCTCATTGTGAGTTTATTTGGTGTGTTTTCATTTTGATGTGCATTTGTAATGCGGTTTTGAATTTAGAATATGGAATGGATAGGGTTGACCAAGGCTTTATAAGCAGACCTTCACCCTGTCCATACAATTTCTGGCATTCCACTCCTACCTTCCTCCTCTCTCTCAATCAGATGTGTTTTGTTACGGGGGACTGGGGGACGGGACACATCCCTGCACTTCTTGACTCCTCACCTAGGCGAAAATGACATATCTGCTGCTACACAGCGTTGTGGTATACATGCATCCCATGAGACCTCAGGGTATTACAGAGTGCACACAGTGCGTCATGGGGGGTGACTGTCTATTCCTAGTTAGATGATCTGTCATTGTGTGTATGTATATCTATATATATATATATAAAGAAAATTGGAACGAAGGTGGAGTTTATAAGAGGCGGGTGGGGCTTCTGAGAAGTGGGAGGGATCAAAAAGGAAGGGCGGGGTCTGGTGCCCCAGCATCTTAAAACTTCACCAGCCACCACTGACCTCTGATACAATTTTGGTGAAATTAGCCTCATATTTTACATGTGGACAGCTTACATGAATTTACGTGAAAAAAAAAAAAAATCAGGGCTTTGCTTTCTAGCAACAATGACATGGAGATCAATGTATTTGTTGATAAACCCCACCCTGACTCTAGCCCAATTGCTGAACTTTACCCTTTGTTTAAATTAAAGTAATATAATCACCATACCGCATGACAGTGTTTAGAAACAAAGTAATTAATCACCAGTAATTGCGATGAATAGTGTGGTTATTAACAAAGTCATGTGATCATATCACAACTTAGGTAAACAAAGTCATGTTAGCAACTAGGGATGCGCCAAATGGACCCCTGTTTGGTTTGCACCAGAACTTTCAAACACTGCAAATGTTCGGACCCGAATATCTAACCCCATTAAAGTCAATGAGACCCAAATGCCAAAATCAAAAGTGCCCATTTTGAAGTCTTATATGCAATTAATTGGGCATACATTGGTTATAGGGGTCCTGTCCTGGAGGACATGTATCAATAAAGAAAAAATTTGATGTTATGCTTTTTAAAGTAAAAGCATAAAAATAAAAAAAATCCTTACAATATAATGCCTGGGGGGTCCCCTTTACCACTTCCCTACCACCCACTGTCATATGACGCCCACAAGGTGGATCTCCCATCCTGGGTGGGCGTCATATGATGTCCTCCCATTCCCGGCCGCCTAGGGGGCGCGCGCGTCACGCGCGCGTCACCCGCGATTGCCCGTTAAAACAACGGGACCGTGCGGGACCGTGGAGCTGCGTGTGTAAACACACAGCTCCACGTCCTGTCAGTGGAGAGGAGACCGATCATGTGATCCCAGTACGGAGGAACACCGATCGGTCTCCTCCCCTTGTGAGTCCCCTCCCCCCACAGTTAGAGTCACTACCTTAGGGAACACATTAACCCCTGCAGCGCCCCCTAGTGTTAACCCCTTCCCTGCCAGTCACATTTACACAGTAATCACTGCAATTTTATAGCAACGATCACTGTGTAAATTTGAATGGTCCCAAAAATGTGTCAAAAGTGTCCGCCGCAATGTTGCAGTCACGAAAAAAAAAAATCGCAGATCGCCGCCATTACTAGTAAAAAAATAAAAATGCAATAAATCTATCCCCTATTTTTGTAGACGTTATATCTTTTGCGCAAACCGATCTATATACGCTTATTGCGATTTTTTTACCAAAAATATGTAGAAGAATACGTATAGGCCTAAACTGAGGAAAAAAAATGTTGTTTTTTTTAAAAAAATGGGATATTTATTATAGCAAAAAGTAAAAAATATTGTGTTTTTTTTCAAAATTGTCGCTCTTCTTTTGTTTATAGCGCAAAAAAATAAAAACCGCAGAGGTGATCAAATACCACCAAAAGAAAGCTCTATTTGTGGAAAAAAAGGACGTCAATTTTGTTTGGGTGTAACGTCGCACGACCGCGCAATTGTTAGTTAAAGCGACGCAGTGCCGAATCGCAAAAAGTGCTCTGGTAAGGAAGGGCGTAAAATGGCCCGATGCTGAAGTGGTTAATCTGCATGTAAAATGGCAGATCTGTACCATGTCTAGAATCTGCTGCAGCAATAATTGCATTTATAAAGCCAAAAAAATGAAATTTTCCCTGCAAAATGCCTTTATTTTGCTCAGCAACAACTAGGGATCCAGTGTGTATGATGAGGCCACAATGTAGTGCACTGGGAACAAGATTAGAGATTTTTTGGATACATTCTGGTGTCACTATGATTTTGGATACAAGTAATGGGTGTGTAAAAAACGATCTTTGGGTGTCGGCCACGCCTTCCCACCGTAACCCTATAGAGGTAATCTTGATGAAAGCAAGAATTGGCCTTGCTGTAAATAATTGTAATGATATGCACCTGTCAACCAGGTGCAGAAAAATGACTCTTTGGGTATTGGGGGCACCTTCCCACCGTAACCCTATAGAGGTGCTCTTGAGGCAAAAAAAAAATTGCAATGATATGCACCTGTCAAACAGGTGCTGAAAATTGGTCTTTGGGTGTTAATTGTGCCCATGAATTGTGCCCATGAAACCTATACCAAAAACATTCTTCCAGATGAAATAATTGAACACCCTCAAAGCTAGGTAGCCTCGAAGTCCTGCAGATATTCCACATCCCCACATCCCAAAAAGACTTAATCAGTGACATCAGCATCAGGGGCTTCATAGCTGGTAATCCTGGACTGATTCATTTTTATAAAAGTCCGATTGGGAAATTCTGATCGTGTGTACGCAGCATTACTGTTTCCTTATTTCTAGGTGCATTCAATATGATTTTTTTTTTTGAAAATGTGTAAAAAAACAATAACAACATGTAAAAACATAACAAAAAGTAGAACCCTCATGAGACATTTATAGCTTTAAAGTGGTTGTATACCCATTTGAAATTTTTTTTTTGGGGTTATCTACCTGCAAGACAAAGTCATAATGAGCTAGTATGACTAGCATACTAGCTCATTATGCATCACTTACCTTAGATCGGGGCCCCCGACGCCGTGTTCTTCTCCCCCTCCGGCCGCATCCATAGCTAAACAGATACCCTTCCGGGTATCCCTGCTCCGGCCAATCACAGCGCCGCTGCAGCGCTGTGATTGGCCAGAGCGGCGAGGACGTCGCTCCGCGCATGTGCGCGGGACACTTCAACTGCGGCTCACCGCAGTTGAAGATGGGGATTAACCCTGTAAATGCACCGTTGTCTACGGCGCGCATGCGCCGTAGACAACGTTGTAAAACGTTCTTTTAAAATATCTCCTAAACCGTGTAGGTTTAGGAGATATTTCTTGTACCTACAGGTAAGCCTTAATCTAGGCTTACCTGTAGGTGCAAGTTAATTTTTAGTGTATACAACCACTTTAACTATCTGTTTAACCACTTCAGCCCCCTTAATGACCGGCCATTTTTTGTGATACGACACTGCGTTACTTTAACTGACAATTGCACGACGTTGTACCCAAATAAAATTGATGTCCTTTTTTCCCAGAAATAGAGCTATCTCTTGGTGATATTTGATCACCTCTGCAATTTAAATTTTTTGTGCTATAAACAAAAAAATGCGAATTTTAAAAAAAATATATATATTTACACATCCAATAATTTTTTTTTTTTTAAATCAATTTTTTTCATCAATTTAGGCCGATATGTATTCTGCTATATATTTTGGTAAAAAATCCCAATAAGCGTATATTGATTGGTTTGCGCAAAAGTTATTGTGTCTACAAACTATGGAATATTTTTATGGCATTTCATCAGGGATTTTTAGTGGGACTGCGACATTGCGGCGGACAAATCGAACACCTGACACATTTTTGGGGACCAGTGAAATTTTTACAGTGATCAGTGCTAAAAATATGCACTGTTGCTGTACCCATGACACTGGCAGGGAAGGGGTTAACATCAAGGGTGATCAAAGGGTTAAATGTGTCCCTAGGGGGTGCTTGCTAACTGTGTGGGGGTTGCTCTGATTGGGTGAAAAAATAAATCTGTGTTCCTGCTTAGCAGATCTCCATCTTCTCCTCTGTCAGAACGGTGATCTACCTTGTTTACATAGGCAGATCACCGCTCTGCCTCTCTCGGGAACGATCGTCGGTGGCCGGCAGACATCGGATCCACTGGACCTGCTGATTGCTCCTCCTCTATCCAATCAGCACATTGTGGCACCTCCAGTGACACGCATGCGCCACCCAGTGGCTATTGCCCATAATGACGTGCAGGTACGTGATTACGCACAATAGAGCTTACCTGCCGCAGTACATGTACGTTAAGTGGTTGGCAAGTGGTTAAAGGGTCAGAAACTGTGTCAGTTTTTGCTTTCTGAGAGAATATTTACCTTTTAATAGACTACGTCAGGACCCTGTAGAACAGATGGGGAGCCAGTGTGTATGTGTATTTTTGTAAATATTTTATTATATCTTTTCATGTGACAACACTGAAGAAATTACACTTTGCTACAATGTAAGGTAGTGAGTGTACAGCTTGTATAATGGTGTAAATTTGCTGGCTCCTCAAAATAACTCAACACACAGCCATTAATGTCTAAAACGCTAGAAAACGCAAGAAAAGTGAGTACACCCCTAAGTGAAAATGTCAAAATTGGGACAAATTAGCCATTTTCCCTCCCGTGACTCGTTAGTGTTACAAGGTCTCAGGTGTGAATGGGGAGCAGGTGTGTTAAATTTGGTGTTACCGCTCTCTCATCCTGGTCACTGGAAGTTCAAAATGGCACCTCATGGCAAAGAACTCTCTGAGGATCTGAAAAAAAGAATTGTTGTTCTACATAAAGATGACCTAGACAATAGGATTGCCAAGACCCTGAAACTGAGCTGCAGCACGGTGGCCAAGACCATACAGTGGTTTAACAGGACAGGTTACACTCAGAACAGACCTCCCCATGGTCTACCAAAGAAGTTGAGTGCACCCGCTCAGCATCATATTTAGATGTTGTCTTTGGGAAATAGACGTAACACTAACATTGCTGCATAGGTTGAAGGGGTGGGGGGTCAGCCTGTCAGTGCTCAGACCATACGCAGCACATTGCATCAAATTGGTCTGCATGGCTGTCGTGCCAGAAGGCCTTTTCTAAAGATGATGCATTAGAAAGACCGCAAACAGTTTGCTGAAGACAAGCAGACTAAGGACATGGAATACTGGAACCATGTCCTGTGGTCTGATGAGACCAAGATAAACCTATTTGAGTCAGATGGTGTCAAGAGTATGTGGCGTCAACCAGGTGAGTAGTACAAAGACAAGTGTGTCTTGGCTACAGTCAAGCATGGTAGTGGAAGTGTCATAGTCTGGGACTGCATGAGTGCTGCTGGCACTGGGAAGCTACAGTTCATTGAGGGAACCATGAATGCCAACATGTACTGTGGCATACTGAAGCAGAGCATGATCCCCTCCCTTCTGAGACTGGGCATCAGGGCAGTATTCTAACATGATAACGACCCCAAACACACCTCCAAGACGACCACTGCCTTGCTAAAAAAGCTGAGGGCAAAGGTGATGGACTGGCCAAGCATGTCTCCAGACCTAAACCCTATTGAGCATCTGTGGGGCATCCTCAAACGGAAGGTGGCGGAGCGCAAAGTCTCTAACATCCACCTGCTCCAGGATGTTGTCATGGAGGAGTGTAAGAGGATTCCAGTGGCAACCTGTGAAGCTCTGGTGAACTCCATGCCCAAGAGGGTTAAGGCAGTGCTGGAGAATAATGGTGGCCACACAAAATATTGACACTTTGGGCCCAATTTGGACATTTTCACTTAGGGGTCTACTCACTTTTGTTTCTAGTGGTTTAGACATGAATGGCTGTGTGTTGAGTTATTTTGAGGGGACAGCAAATTCACAGTGATATAAAAGCTGTACATTCACTACTTTACATTGTAGCAAAGTGTAATTTCTTTAGTGTTGTCACATGAAAAGATATAATAAAATATTTACAAAAATGTGAGGGTTGTACTCACTTTTGTGAGATACTGTATATATATATATATATATATATACATACATACAACATTCCAGTGTTATTGTACATTGAGTCTGATTAGCACAGATCAGACTGGGGTTCTCAGTTACCCTGTGCCCCTAATAGACACAGGGTGTCTTAGATGTAGGAGGTGCATGAGGAGCTGAGGGCTGCATGAGGGCTTGTGGGGTTCCACAAGCCCCCCCGGCCCAAAGTGACTCCCGTCACAGGTGACATATCAGGGGTCTCAGCTCATGCCTCAGCTGCAAGTGGCTGGGGATTCGGACTTTACCTACCCCCGCCATCTCGGCACCCTAAGTCGGCTGCCTGAACAGCCTTATGCAAATGCTGGCCCTGCCCACAGTAGTGTCCCCTGCCCCCCAAACAAAGTAATGACCTCTGTTCCTCCCATAGCAGTGTCCTCTGCCCCCTTTCAGATAAACCCCCTCCTGCAGTAGTGTCTTCTGCCCCTCTGCCCACCTCCATAATAGCAGTGTCCTCTGCCGCCCATAGCAGTATCCTCATCCTCCTATAACATCACTCTCCCACAGTATTGTCCTCTGCCCCCCCCAATAGCAGTGTCCTCTGCCCCCTTTACATAACCCCCCACACAGTAGTATCCTCTGCCTCTTTGTCCCCCATAGCAGTGTCCTCTGCCCCTCTCACATCACTCCCCTTCCCCCACAGTAGTGCCCCCCCTTTACATCACACTCCTCCCCCCACAAACATACACAACAATGTCAATGTCAGTAGAGCAGTGGATTCATTCTCCTACCTATAGAGGTGTACACAGAGCAGAAGCAGTAGGCAGCACAGGTCCGGACAGAGGGCCGGAGTTAACGTTCCATATTAACAAGTTGGTGATTGGTTGGTAGGACTGCTTAGCAACCAATCATCTGTCGGTTAACTTGAAAAGTTAACTTGGCCAGCTCCTGCCCTCTGTCCTGAGCTGTGCTGCCTCACTATTTCTGCTGTGCTGTGAGGAAGGATGTGTACAATGCAGAAGGCTGCAAGGAAACACTAGCTTCAAGGTGCAGGGGTCGGCAAAGCAGAGGAGTGTTTATGATCTACCCATCACCCACCCACAGTTGATGGGTAGATCGCAATCCAAGGGTTGCCGACCCCCACTTTAGAAGATTTTCTTTTACCCAGGCTTCTTGTTTGGGTCACGCTGTTGTCAAAGCTGTCCATCATAGTGATGGGCAAATAGTGCAGAAGGTGGATGATGGCCAGCCAGTATTCAAATCACCAGTTTGTTTCCAACTGTAAACAGGCACCCCATGGGATGTCACTGACCAAGTACAGTATGTCCATAATCATATTTGGTCAAAGATGTCAGACAGTTTTCCTGACCAGTTTGGCGACATTCAATAGACAGTTAAGGAGCTGTCATGAGAGATGGAAGCTATAAACAGAGGTGATCATCGTGGCAGCTGGCAGAATAGTTATGTTTGTGTCGGAAGATCATCGTTCATCAAGATTGATATTGGATCTACATCTCTGGATGATGTGATTGACATTGGATTTACATCTCTAAATATTTTTTCAAAAGGAATTTTTTCTAAGGGGTTGGTGAACATTGTACTATTTACTCATGCATGTGGGGAGAGATGATTATCTCAGGGCCCCCTTATTTGAAAGGGGGCTTGCGGATTCCAATAAATCACACAGATCCTCATATCCACTGGGCCAGGGATGTATGGATTCGGCTATTATCTCTATTACCATGAGGTCTAGGTGCCTTGCAGGGGAAGGTCAAAGAACCCTCAGCTTTCAAAGCACTTTCAGTCACTAATTTAATCACCTTTTGAGTATGCATCTTCTTTTTTTTACATCCTTGCTTATGTTCCAGTTTAAGCTGCTGCCATAAACGCTATCACAGGTGTCCTGTATTATACTGGTTGTTTTCTCTTGAAATATCCTATGGTGTCACTCTTGCATGCAGGGACTAGAGCTGTGTCTCTCTACACTATGCGCATCAAAAGAAACACACAGCCCAGTAGCCTACATTGGCAAAACACTCCTCTGCCCTCTTCCTCCCACCTCCAAGCTAAAAGATTGGCTACAGACGGCACTGTCTACTGTTAACTCTTTCCTGTGAAGACCAGAAGTTCAGGGAAGCAATATTGAGAGAGCAGAAGAACAAACAAGGAACTTAGTCCTTGTATGGAACAGCACCCTGGAGGTGTACACAGACCCATAAATTAATTTAGGGAAACAATTTTGATTAATGACGTCTCTCAGTAAGAGGGACAATATCCATAGTAAGAGTCTTTAAGAAGCAGGGGAATCAATGATCCAGTACTAAGGGCAGCCAGTGTAAAGAGCTAGAAGCAGTCTCTGCAATGCAACAAGGAAGAAGACACAGCACCTCTAAGTGCAGTATTAAGTAACTATTTAATGATAAAAAGCAATAAACAAACTACTCACAAATGGAGTATGAATACACACATTTTAATCAATGGTAATCCTGCAGTATGATCCGGAGGAGGTCTCTCTTAGGTGTCTGTGTCTCTGGGGTACAGCTGGCGGCTCCCCCGGGTGGATTTCAGCACTCACAGCCTATTCTGAACCGCGGGAATGCTGGAGACTCGGGGATGACGTCACTCCCGGGTGCAGGGTAAAGGAGGTGGCTTCGCTTCCGGAGCATGCGCGCTCCTTCCTCAGGCCATCTGAGAGAGCAGGAGCCATCAGCTTTGAAAAGTTGTAAACTGCAAGTGCTGAGGTAAGATTTTAATAAATTGTTTACTGTGATTTTTTTTTTATTGTGCTCAATGTGTTTGGCTAAAAAAATGCTAAGAGTTTAATACTATTTTAAGAATCTGGTATGGATTGTGGGGTCCACGCACCATTTTCTTTTCTTTTAATTGCCTGGGTCCCCATACCAGGCTCTTATCAAGGATATGGGTCTGGCATGGATTTTGTCGGGGAACCCACATGTTTTTCTTTTTCTTAAAAAGACAGTACCCATTTTTGTAAACAATGTTTACTATTTCTTTAAGAAAAAAATAATGCCATGGGGTCCCCATCAAAAGGCTTATCTAGTAAATAAGTGTCTGGTATAGATATATATGGGGGACCCAAGCCATTTTTTTTTTATAAGCAGAAGCAAGCTGTCTATGTCACTTTTTCATGAGTACATTGTAAATGTGTGCATCTTCACTTGCAGGTTTAAGGCAATCCCAAAGTATGGTATCTAAATGAATTGTGTATTTGTATTGTTGCTCTTTAGGCTGTTTTAGAGTTCAGGGGCTATGTTCAGGATTTCAGTCTGTGTTCACAGACTCTCTTGCAAACCAAACCCTGACCAGTTCTCTCACCACTAGTATTTGAGTGTTGGAGCTTCCTAGGGAAGAGGGGTACCATAAACTTAATAGTTAATGTGAACCAATGTGCTATGAGGTGCCTAGTACTAGCAAATTAGAAACGTATCTGTCACTACAGAAACACTTCCATTGATGCAGATTTTATTTACACATATAGATATGATACTCCTGAATGCTATATCATTCTAATATAATTTAGCTTTATATAATATTATTTTTAAATGTTATGTTTATAACATTATGTTTGCTATTCATTTAGAATATCTGTAGGTGTCACTGTTGTTGCTACTGTCTTGGAAGTAGATCTAGTTTGCTGTGATTCAAAGATAGTAACATTCCATATGCCTGTATCAGAAGGATTTGCAAAGTAATTTAAAACTGGCCTATCAGGCCTTTACAGATCTATATTTATAGTATATATACTTTTCCTATTATAACCAGGGGCGGACTGACAACTCATGGGGCCCCCGGGCAATAGGAGATTATGGGGCCCCCAGGCAATCAGAGATTATGGGGCCACACAGTATACACACACAGTGTACAATCACACAGTATACACATACATGTACACACAGTATACACAGACCTGTTTCTATTGGCTGAGAAGGTACTGGAGAGGTGGGGCAGCTATAAGCTCTGGATTTTAAGACCAAAAGGATGTCGGTAAGGGAACAGATGTAAAAAAAACACAGATTTTTACATACTGTCCCTGGTTTTACTGAGGCTGGCAACCCTGATGGGGCCCCCTAGTGGCCCGGGGCCCTCGGGAAGTGCCCGAGTGGCCGAATGGTCAGTCCGCCCCTGATTATAACCCACTGTGATCAGGAAATAGGTATCAGGTGCTATTCTCCTTGAGGTAAAAAGCTTTTTAAGGCACAAAGGCTGGTCTAGTGGCTTCTTGAAAACAATAGCGTGTTTATTAATTCTATTTACATATATTTAAAGGTGCTGTACAGTTCTACAAATAAGCAAAACAAAACCAAAAAAGACTTATAAAAACAAACTAACTGTGTCTCAGCTAGAGTTGAGCGGACACCTGGATGTTTGGGTTCGGCCGAACTTTGGAAAAAAGTCCGGGTTCGGGACCGAACTTGACCCGAACTTGACCCGGAACTCCGAACCCCATTGAAGTCAATGCGGACCCGAACTTTTGAAGACTAAAATGGCTGTAAAAAAGTAATGGAAAGGGCTAGAGGGCTGCAAATGGAAACAAAATGTTGTTAAGAGCATGGCAAGTCCTCTGCAAACAAATGTGGATAGGGAAATAGGATAGGGAAATAACTTAAAATAACATAAAAAAAAAAAAAATAATATGCTGGAGGCCCCCTTCTCAGCAGAAGAGGTACAGGAAGCCATTAAGAACCTCAGAAACTCTTATTCGCAGAGGTACTCGACAGGGCTGCCCATTATCACCATTACTATTTGCGCTTGCGATAGAACCCCTAGCTAAATTACTTAGGTACTCCCCGGTGATCCAAGGTATGAAAAGAGGCACTCTAGAAGAACGCATATCTTTGTATGCAGACGATATGCTGCTATACCTAACAAATCCCCAACATACGGTCCCTATTATGCTTAGCCTGATCGATGAGTTTGGTAAATTCTCAGGTCTTAGAATAAATTGGACGAAATCTAATATTTTTACGGTAGACCATGATCTCCCATTTGATCTCCCAGCGGACTGCCCTCTACAGTTGACTGACAAATTTAAATATTTAGGGATCACGATACAGTTGCCTATCTCCACTTATATTGCAAATAATCTGATGCCATGTATAGAATCCTTTAAAAACAAAATGACTAGTTGGGAAAGCTTACCATTGACGCTGATGGGTAGGGTAAACCTATTCAAAATAGTGTTCTTGCCTAAATTCTTATATATCCTGGCAAATAGCCCAGTATATATCCCAAAAAGAATATTCCAAGAAATTTACTCTTTATTGACAACCTTTTTATGGTCTCCTAAAAACCCTAGAATAGCGTTAAAAACACTGCAGTTACCTATAGCTCAGGGGGCCTGGCACTTCCAAACCTAAGACACTACTATTTTGCATTGCAACTAGTTTACATACATTGGTGGTTGTTCCCGCAGATTGCTAGCGCTGCAACAGCAGCGGAGGCAGCGACACTTTCATCATACGAGACTCTCAATAATTTAATATTTTGTAGAACAATCAGAGAAAGGGAAGGCACAAGTATGTTAAAGGTATCTATTGATATTTATAAACGATGTCTCCAATTAGTTCCAGAGGACACACCGTCTATATCTCCCAATCAACCGATATGGGGTAATCCTACTTTCGCCCACTTTCTAAACCTCCCCGATGCTTCTGTCTGGGCTACAAAAGGTTTAAAATATATATACCAGCTATATGACCAAGGAAACTTCAAATCCTTCATAATAATAAGACAAGACCTCGGAGTACCAGAGACTTGGCACTTCAGATATCTACAGTTAAAACATGCAGCGATGGCCCAACTGGGTCTTCGAAATGTCTCTTTTCAAAATTCTATACTAGAAAGGGCACTGATACAACCTGACCATTCGGGATTGATATCCTTGTATTACAAACTAGATGGCTCACGTCAGTTGCAGAAGGTGAAAAATCATTGGCTCTCGGATATACCAGATATGTCGAATAAAAACTGGGAGAAACTTATGGATACGTACTTTGTCACCACTATCTCTGCTAGAGATAAAATGATACAGCTACGCATCTTTCATATAATTTACTACACCCCTCTACGATTATTTCGTATGAAGAAAATAAACAGCTCTACCTGCCATAAATGTAATAAACTTACAGGTGATTTACTCCACATTCTTTGGAACTGTGAAAAAATATGTCCATTCTGGTCACAGGTAAGGATGAGCCCGGTGTTCGATTCGAACCCATGTTCGAATCGAGCACCGGGTGTTCGCTCGCTCGGCGAGCCCAGAACTATTGGGGCCGCTCGCATCAAATTCGTGTGATGCGAGCAGCCCCGCAATGCATTGCGGCCCGCGCAGTGCAATGCTGGCTGATGATTGGCCAAGCATGCACTGTGACCCCGCATGCTTGGCCAATCACAGCGCCGGCAGCGAGGAGAGCCATAATTGGCTACAGGCAGGATGCCTGTAGCCAATTATAGCTCAGGGGCTTTAGTACACGCCCCACGGTATAAGAGGCCGCCGCGCCGGCGGCCTCGCATATTATGTTTCAGACAGTGTTAGCGTGTCAGTGTGCTGCTGACTGCTGACAACAATATGTGCTTTATTTCTGGGGATATGTGTGTGCATGCTGTTAGAACAGCATTGCAGTATCACATCTGGGGGGTGTCTATAGGTGGCCTGTGAAGGGGGGCAGGTTTCCTGTGCTTAGAACTTTCCCTGCAAAAAAGTGTCATTTTTGCAGGAAGAAAGCTATTTAAATCACTCGCGGCTAATGAATTGATGGCTCCTGTAACACAGAGAGCTGTCATTCATTAATAAAAAAAAAAAAAAAAAAGCGTAGGGGTCCCCCCAAATTCAATAACCAGCCAAAAAAAAAAAAAAAAAAATGGCGTAGGGTCCCCCTCAAAATCCATACCAGACCCTTGAGGTCTGGTATGGATTTTAAGGGGAACCCTAGCCAAAAAAAATGGCGTGGGGTCCCCCTCAAAATCCATACCAGACCCTTATCCGAGCACGCAACCTGGCAGGCCGCAGGAAAAGAGGGGGGACGAGAGCGGCCCCCCCTCTCGCCTGAACCGTACCAGGCCACATGCCCTCAACATTGGGAGGATGCTTTGGGGGTCTAAGACCCCTAAAGCACCTTGTCCCCATGTTGATGAGGACAAGGGCCTCTTCCCCACAACCCTGGCCGGTGGTTGTGGGGGTCTGCGGGCGGGGGGCTTATCGGAATCTGGAAGCCCCCTTTAACAAGGGGACCCCCAGATCCCGGCCCCCCCCTGTGTGAAATGGTAAGGGGGTACAAAAGTACCCCTACCATTTCACCAAAAAAGTGGCAAAAATGGTAAAAATGACAGGAGACAGTCTTTGACAATTCCTTTATTAAAATCTTCTTTCTTCTTTCTTCATCCTTCGGTTTCTTCATCTTCTCCTTCCTTCATCTTCTTCCATCTTCTTCTTCCATTTTCTTCTTCCTCCGATCCGCTTCTTCTTGCGGTGGTCTTCTCGTCCTTCTCGTCCGGCATCTTCTTCCGTCGGCGTCGGCGTCGGTGTCGGTGTCTCTGTCTCTTCTTGGGCCGCTCCGCGCAATGGGAGGCTCCCGCTGTGTGAGGCTCCGCTCCGTCTGACAGGTCTTTTATAATGGAGGGCACCTGGTGACCCCGCCCCCTCTGACGCACAGGGACGTCATGGGAATTCCATGATGGCTTTCCCCATGACGTCAGAGGGGGGCGGGGTCACCAATTGCCCTCCGTTTTAAAAGACCTGTCAGATGGAGCGGAGCCTCACACAGCGGGAGCCTCCCATTGCGCGGAGCGGCCCAAGAAGACACCGACACCGACACCGACGCCGACGCCGACGGAAGAAGATGCCGGACGAGAAGGACGAGAAGACCAGCGCAAGAAGAAGCGGATCGGAGGAAGAAGAAAATGGAAGAAGAAGATGGAAGAAGATGAAGGAAGGAGAAGATGAAGAATCCGAAGGATGAAGAAAGAAGAAAGAAGATTTTAATAAAGGAATTGTCAAAGACTGTCTCCTGTCATTTTTACCATTTTTGCCACTTTTTTGGTGAAATGGTAGGGGTACTTTTGTACCCCCTTACCATTTCACACAGGGGGGGGGCCGGGATCTCGGGGTCCCCTTGTTAAAGGGGGCTTCCAGATTCCGATAAGCCCCCCGCCCGCAGACCCCCACAACCACCGGCCAGGGTTGTGGGGAAGAGGCCCTTGTCCTCATCAACATGGGGACAAGGTGCTTTAGGGGTCTTAGACCCCCAAAGCATCCTCCCAATGTTGAGGGCATGTGGCCTGGTACGGTTCAGGCGAGAGGGGGGCCGCTCTCGTCCCCCCTCTTTTCCTGCGGCCTGCCAGGTTGCGTGCTCGGATAAGGGTCTGGTATGGATTTTGAGGGGGACCCCACGCCATTTTTTTTGGCTAGGGTTCCCCTTAAAATCCATACCAGACCTCAAGGGTCTGGTATGGATTTTGAGGGGGACCCTACGCCATTTTTTTTTTTTTTTTGGCTGGGATCCCCCTTAATATCCATCCCAGACCTGAAGGGCCTGGTTATTGAATTTGGGGGGACCCCTACGCTTTTTTTTTTTTTCATTTTTTTTATTTTTTATCAATGACTTTTTTTTATGAATGAGTTTCAATGAATCACTGTTCTCTGTGTTACGGGAGCCGTGAATTAACATTAGCCGCGAGTGATTTTAAATAGCTTTTTTACTTTCAAAAATGACACTTTGCGCAGAGACAGTTCTAAACACGGGAAACATGCGCCCCTTTACAGGCATACTATAGACACCCCCCCCCAGGTACGAAATTTAAAGGAATATTACACTTTTATTGTTTCAATTTAAGCATTATTAAAATCACTGCTCCTGAAAAAACGGCCGTTTTTAAAAAAAAATTTGCATTGATACATGTCCCCTGGGGCAGGACCCAGGTCCCCAAACACTTTTTATGACATTAACATGCATATTAGCCTTTAAAATGAGCACTTTTAATTTCGAACGTTCGCATCCATTATAACTAATAGGGTTCTAAAGCTCGCACAGACTTTAGGTCCGTTCGCGGGTTCTGGTGCGAGCCGAACGGGGGGGTGTTCGGCTCATCCCTAGTCACAGGTAACACATTTTATCGCAACTAATTTTGATCTACCGAATATTTGCAGCCCAAAGTGGTGTATATTGGCAGTCTTTGAGGATGTGGACATGAGCACTTACCAAAAACAATTCTTACGTCTTTTACTATTCTATGCCAGAAAAACAGTGGTTATGCAATGGATATATTCCACACCGGTTTCTCTAAATTTATGGAAGAATATAATTAACCAGGTATTGCCAGTTTACAAACTTACATATGAAGCTAGGGGGTGTGCGGCTAAATTCGTGAAGATATGGGGAAGGTGGACAGATCTTGTAGATGCATGTGAATACCCTGACGCGGAATAAGATTCCTGAAAACTGTCTTAAAATAGTTATAATAAGAGGTTATAGTGAATCTTCTACAGAGAAAAAAACTGGGCTGTGGTTTTTCTCCTGCAAAGGCACTGATGATTTGTATAATGTGACGACTTGGGCTTTTAATACATATCGATCGATATGGAATGTGCAAGGATACAATTATTGACAGTTGTTTAGTGTAGTGAAATAAATATATATAAGAATTTCTCTTCATTACAAAAATGTTGTATTAGAATTTCTTGCCATATTTTTGATGGAACTGTTGACAAGGATATATAATTTTTATGAGTATTTGTCAAAATTGGTTGATGATCCGACTAATGTATGAAGAATTGTTTATGTAATACGGTTGTAAATGTATACTGTATGTAATGAAGATTAATAAAAACAGTATAAAAAAAAAGAACCTCAGAAACTCAACAGCACGATGCCGCACATATGGTGGGAATGCCCCAGAATATGCCCTTTCTGGAAAAAAATATTCAATTTAATGAATAAGATAGTGGGAAAATAAAATACTTGGAAATTTAAAAAATAAAAAAATTATAATCTTGATCTAGGAGGATGAGGTCCATATGGAGTAGGAGGTTAAGATGGCCAACACTGGTTCAAAAATACAACAATGGCTGGGTAAGGCTGGTGGTGATGTGTCGAATTCTGTCCCCCGTCGCATAGTGTCCGCCCTGTACTGTGCTTGCTCAGTACGTAGGATTTCAAAACTCTCTGAAGACGATGCTTCAACCTCATCCGAGGTTGAAGCCTAGCCAAGCGAGCCCGTGAGGGGCCCTGTTACTATGTGCTACCGTATGTCCACTTCGATGGTGGGGCTTGAACCTGCACTCACGGCGCAGGCGCCGTTCATCTTCAGAGATTTTGTGAATCTCCTTGTCCTCTGTACTGCGCAAGCGCGGCGCCTGTGCAGTAAGTGGCCGGACACTATCCGATGGACAGACAGTTTTTGTCAGAACACCGATATACATGTCTATTCTGCACAAGGTATGGACAAGTCCTGTGGGATCCATGCCTGGTTCATTTTAATGTTTTTGCAATAGCAGAATACACCCAGAGTATGTACAGCGTTTAGCTCAAAAACTGCAAAACTGCAGAAAATGCTCTGAAAAAAAAATTTTTCACTCAGATTTTTTTTTTGGAATAGCACAATCGAAGAAAGATAGATTGATTGAATATGTCACACACTTCTGCAAGCATGCAGAAAAATTTTTTTTGCACTGTTTTTGCAATAGCAGAATACACCCAGAGTATGGTGTATCTCACAATAACATATGCAGTGCTGGTGCACTGAGCTTGCAGATAAAAGTTATATTTTGTCTGGCACTGGGCTCATGGCAGTAAAAATAATGTGCACCAGGTCTTAGAGTTGATTTCTGAATAATTCTCTCCCCCTCAAAACAGGAACCTTGAACTACACTCTCTATCTATGTAGATCGCTTACTAATTATAAGATATTTCAGGAATGTGAACTGACTCCTAGCATGTAATTCCCTCACAGCAGCCAAGAAAATTTCCCTACACTGTCTAAAGCAGAGTGACGCTCTGTGCTGTGTGCCTGTAGCTTATATAGAGGCTGGGTCACATGCTGCACTGGCAAATCACAGCCATGCCATTAGTAGGCATGGCTGTGATGGCTTCTTAGGGCACACTAGTGAAACTAATGTGGATTGGCTGCCCTGCAGCTCTTAAAAAGGCGCCAATACATTGCCGAACACCAGACCCGAACCCAAACACACAGTCAATTGTTTGGGTTCGGGTCCGGGACCCGGACACCCAAAAGTCCAGTACGGCCCCAAATTTACAGTTCGGGTTCGCTCAACCCTAGTCTCAGCACTAACTTTATACAAACACAAATCTGAGTAGCAGCCTGAGCTAGCCAAGTGGTAAACAAATAATTAATAACCATGCACGCTCCATACTTTTAAAACCATAAATCAATAAATTTCAAAGTGACAATAAAGTGCAAAAATTTATAAAAGCTGCATAATACAAATTCAGGTGTAATACATATATAAAGTGCATAAAGAGTCCATAAACAGCCGCCAGATATCTTCAGCTGGGTGCAAATGGATAATAAACCAAAATCTTATTCCCATACCAAAGCAAAAGTATTCAGCGCCTTCTTCCATCAACACTAAGCACACAGCCCAATTAACAGACTCATATGACCCCCATTACAGGTAGTCATAGATAGCAGAATGTACCTGATATCCTCCCGGCTGGTCAGAAAGGCCGAAAGCTTATAAAACTGAGCTAGATCTCCCACAAAAAGCAGAAAGAAAGAATGCAGCCCATTGCGAAGTACATAATGTTTATTTAAAATGAACACGCTTAAAATACACTCACAATGTGAAGTGAAGTGTGAACTAGCCAAGGGATTGATAGCCACAAAAGCTCAGTTTTCCAATGTTCACAAACCTTAGCTTCAGCAGAATCAACCTGCTGGCTCCCCAGGCTATAGAACACAGTCTGGGAGCATGCCTAGGTCATTTAAAAGAATTTACCAGGCTGGTTAATTGCAGCCAGCAACAGGTGCATTTCTGATGTTGATCAGAGATCTGTGATCGATGTCGAGACCCGAGAGGAACATTTTTGTAGTATTATATCATCACTGTAATTTTCTTTCAAGTCATAAGTTGAGGGGCAGCAGTCAGAAGCTGATCTGTATGAGACAACTTGCGTACAAACAGCCAAAAACCTGTAGGCTACTGTGCAGGCATCAGCATTTACTTGATGTTCCAGCATCTCAGTTAGTCGTAAAGTGCATATATAAACGTGAATAAAATACAATATGCACAAAAGTCCAATCCACAGTTTAGTTGATATACTCTCCCTTAATCATGTATATACAAACAACTTGCCCTTTAACCGAGCTGCAATAGCTCTACAGACCTCTCCAGATGTGCTCAGGAACTTAATCACCACCAGGGATCTCCACACTCTCCAGAAAGCAATTACCATTACCTCCAGTGAAATGGAGTTCAAAAATAATTAAGAACTCTCATTGTGCAGAATTTTAAATATCATACATTTATAAAACCATTAACAAACCCAAAAGAAATATGCTCACACCTTCCAGTGCACACATCTTGTGCACTGGAACAATTTGCCTTTGTTGCCTTTTTATGCCCTGTACACACGATCGGACATTCCGACACCAAAATCGCATGTTTTTTTTCCGAAGGATGTTGGCTCAAAGGTGGTCGGAAATTCCGAACGTCAAGAACGTGGTGACGTACAACACGTACAATGAGCCGAGAAAAATTAAGTTCAATAGCCAGTGCTACTCTTCTGCTTGATTCCGAGCATGCGTAGCACTTTGTGCGTCGGAATTATGTACACACTATCAAAATTTGCACAGATTTTGTTGTTGGAAAATTTGAGAACCAGAGCTCAAATTTTGTGCAACAGAAATTCCGATGGAAACTGTCCGATGGAGCCTCGGAATTGTAAAATCCTGTTTACATTGTGATCAGCTGTGATTAGACACAGCTGATCACATGATAAAGAGCCGCTGTGATTGGCTCTGTACCCCAATCTGTGATCAGCTGTATCTTAAGGACACAGCGATCATGGATCCCTGCCAATGCATGGCGAAGGGGTGCGCAGACAGCAAGATCACGGGAGAACATCCATAGACACCCTCCCAGCAATTTGAGCATGCGCTGTAGCCATCCTTTGGCTATAGTGTAGACAGACAGAGGTTAATGTACTGATGTCATCAAGCTAAACCCCCAAAAGGAGCATCAGCACGCTAACCAGGAAAGAAGCGCACTTGTATATGAAATCCATCTGGCATCATTCCTTAAGGGGGGGGGGACAAAAAAGCCGCAATAAATGTATGCACCTCTAAGCCCAAGCTTGGAGATCTCAACACTGAGAAATATAACAGACTAGTAGGTGGTTTAACTCTGCTGCTGCTACCAAAAAATTAAATATCACTTTGCTGGACTGACCCTTTAACATGAAAAAATATGCCTGATAGAAAGTCAATTTTAAGGGTTCTGTTTCCTAAATTATACTGTATTTGTATTGCTAGGAAACAGCTGTCCACTGGTATACTAAAAAAGTTACAATCTGCAATGAACAAAGAAAATGTCCACAGAGCAAGTGTTTAGAAAAAAAAAACATCCTTTACATATGAGTTCTAAATTTCAACATGTCTGGAGCTGAAGATAATTGTTCACAGGCATCATTATTGATCTACAATAGTGCCAGTGCGTATGATGAATCTTTGATAAGTGCCCTACATTATTCAGAGAAGCTTATTGACATATTCAGATCTTTTTACATTTTTTACATTTCTTACATTTTTTACATTTCTTGAAGTCTTATGATATTGAATTGTAATGATGATAAAAATACAGACAAAAAAATTAAAGATAATATCATCTGTTCCTTCCCACTGTATTATCGTTTACCTAACTTATTGAGTACTTATTACTATTTTAGTTAAAAGGGTTGTAAACCCTCCTTTTAAAAAAAAAAAAATTAAAAATAACAAACACGTCACTCCACTGTGCAGTTCGTTTTGCACAGAGTGGCCCTGATCCTCAACTTCTGGGGTCCCCCGGCAGCGCTGGTAGCTCCTCCATGCATCGATTGTCCATGTTGGAGAAGGATCTCCTAAGGTGGACACCCGCACGGGCATGCTCCCGAGTCCTGCATCTGTGTACATTCACACAGAGTGCAGGACACGGCACCGCCCCCCCCCGGTGCCCGTGTAATTGAATTTGATTGACAGTGGCGGGACCCAGTGGATGCACTGCTATCAATCTATCCAATCAAGAGCTGAGACAAGAGGCAGAGAGGAAGAGTGCGTCGCCGCCGAGGGAATTAACAGGCTCAGGTGAGTAAAAAGTTTTTTCACCTTAATGCAAAGGGGTTTACAACTCCTTTAAGCAGCAACATCAGACAAAAGAAAAAATCATTCACACAACTGCCAGTGTTATTCTGGAAATCCTGCCACTATGCCACAGTCAGATATGTCACACAGCTTACTTTAACCTCTTACCACCGATTCCCAGAGGCCACTTGACTATTGGCTGCATTTTTTTAAGTGTTGCATTGCTGTGCCTTCTTTTTTCACTGCAGGAGGCAAGGTACTTTATTTTGTATTTTCTAAATGTTTGGTGCAGCATGTTGCGATGTGTTTAAATGCAGCATGTCATATTTCCAATGCAGCACACTGGTGTGAACTGGGCACATTAAAAAAATCATTTGACTTTTTATTACATTGGGTCTAGTTTTAGCAACACAGCCCAATGCACATGGTGCAAATGAACCATGTTGTTGCTTCTTCAACAAAAAAATAATCTAAAAGTAAACTGTAAAAGAAAATTAGGAATGCTCAGGTTTCTGGTGGGTGATGTGTTGAAACGTGTTAAAGCTCTGGCTGATTAGGGCATCCTTCCATTGCTGAGACACTCCCAGATGATTCAAAACCCTTTGCATGCATTTTTCTTCCCTGTCACAGTAAGCTGAGTCTAGCAATGTTGTGAAAGAGGAGAAAGTGGACCACAAATGTGAGGGGGTTTGAGTGCTCAATCCTGAGATGGTGGGAATGAGCAGTGATGGCTGGAAGTATCTTAGCAATGTCCTAGAAACAAGGCAGGATGGGATGATGCCATACCTGCTTCTGGAGGTACATAAATGGGCTACACTATACCAAGGGTATTATTCAACTTTTGTCAAAGCTGCACAGATTATATAAATCTACAGAATCCCATTGCTTGTGTAAAGATTTGCTGCCCTCTACTGTCTGTATTTGTAAATTGTGTTGCTTGTAAGTACCGCATAGTTTTTTATTTATTTTTTTATTTATTACAGGATTTATATAGTGCCAACAGTTTATGCAGTGCTTTGATTATAGGCAGGTACTTCCTGTCCCTGCTAGCTGGGTCACAGACCTCGATTGGAGAACTGCGATATTATATAAAGGACACTTTCTAGGAAGTAGACACAGAACATGACCTTTTACACACAGGAACTGCTGCTGCTGCTGTATTTTATCCAGACCAGAAGCAGGGACTTTTAGGCAAGTATTCCTATGTTTTAATAGTTTAACTGCAGCTGCTTATAGCTTTGTGAGTGTGTATCTGAATACTTGTGACAGAGGTATCTTTGTCATATTGTTGTGGCATGCACAGTGCCAGATAGCTAGGTCTGTTACATAGTTACATAGTAGGTGAGGTCAAAAAAAGTCCATGAAGTCCAACCTATGGCACCTGTTCTGCTGTATGTGTGCAGTGGTCACCTTCTAGAAAGTTAGTAAGTGAATATGCTTATACAAAAGAGTTTATGTGCAGCTCCTGTTATTTTATTATTTAACCTTATCCAGTCTGGTCTGCTATTCTATAGCTAGTTTTAGCTTAGGGTTCAATAACCATGTTAGGCATCTGACAACAACTTGGTAGTTAGAGGTTCTGTTGCATGACGGATTAGAAGGTACTAGGGACTAAGACTGTCAGGACAGGAATCTAAACCCATTACCTCTTTTGCTGAGCCACCTGGGATACTGGACAGAACCCTGTCTAATCCATTGGACAATTTTGCCTTGTACCTTGTTTCTGGGGAACCTTGAACTCCTCCGATGAACATTCCATTTAAGCTATGCCTTTGTACTTCCTGTTTGCTAGATTATTGTGCTCTTCTCCAGCCAATACTATCTTCACTACTACTTGTTACTGACCTTGGCTTATTCCTTGACTACACTTCCCCTCATTCCCAACCTGCAACTATTCTTTACTTCCTGGTGGGGCGATTCTGAGTACTCCGACTTGGCCCTAGCATGTGAAAAAACCCCATCTCCACTTTAAGGAGATCTGCTGAAAAATGGTTAGTGTTTGCACCCCATGCCTTTGGCGAGTCTGCCTCATCTGTCAAGGTGACTTGCTTGTGTACTTATCTTGCTGGTGAGTGGGAACTCTGATTTCCAGTGTCACACCAAAGTTTCAGCTGATGAGAAGATGCATTCCAGGCAAGTTAGACAATAGTTGTTGGATTTCTCTATGACACACATCTTGTCTTCAGTTCTCCAACACCAAGACAGATGCCACATTGCTATCATCCTCAGGGGTCCTTGCAACAGAATTTAGCTGCAACAGTCCACCATGAAGAATTTAATATTTATCTTCACACCAACTACTGTCAGAGACACTCAGCAGCTTACTAGATCTTTTGACCTCAAAAATAGGAATGTCTGACAGCACTTTGGAGACAAATCCCAAAGTGGATGGATGGATGGATGAATGTTAGCCACAGGTAAACTCTGGCACTTCTCAACTTCAGAAATATGTGTGCTGTCCCCAAATTATTTGCCTTCATTTGGGGACAGCACACTTATTTCTTATTTAGTATCGTTTTAGTACCATATTCACTACTTGGTGCGGCAGCCATCTTATATCAGCTGAGAGCGAGCCCCCCTTTCCCAAATTACTTCTCAACTTCAACCAACTCACGTGGTTGTTGGGGTGAAAATAAATATTTTTTTTTTCCAATAAAAGTTTTTATTGTGCAAAAAAATCGTCTTAAGAACATGTGTGAAGCATCACTACATTCTCATAGGGAGGGCATCATACATCAGTACATTATAGCCAATATTTTGGGAATTTGCATTTGTTTCAGTATACAGCCCATAATATTAGTCTCAATATGACAACTGTCGATAAAACTGTTCAAACTGAATGGTTTATCATATTTAAGGCCCCCTGCGTACAGTCACAGCGAGGGGTCAGGGGGTATGTTATTGAAGTGTCTTAGAGGGTTGTAGCCCAAAGAAAGAAAGAGTTAGTAGTGAATGGGATAGTATAGAGGAGGGGAGAGAGAGAGGGGGAGAGAAAAAGAAAAAGAAATGGGGGGAGGGGGAAGTGGGTAATGAATGGGTAAGGGATTTTGGCGTATTCGTTTACGTCATGTGTGAATAATTCTTGATGTGGTACAGGCGGTTTCCATTATGGTAGACCTCAGCTCCTCCAACTGGAGTTTAGATGTGTCTAGGTGTCTCATCTATTTTGTACGTTCAGCCGTTTTGTAATTTAGCGAAAGAATCTGTGTACTTAAAGGCAAACCAGGATTTCCATATTTTCTGGAAGTTGTCAGTCTTTTCTGATGCTATTGCTACAGTTTCCTCCATCTTGTAAAGTGAGTCCACCTCAGATAACCACTCCCTAATTGTAGGTGTGTGTGTTGACTTCCAGTGTCTTGGGATAATTGTTTTTGCTGCGTTTAGCATGTGGCGAACAACCAATTTTTTATACCTACTTAGTGAGTAGTTTGATATGTGCAGCAGTGAAAATAAATATTGAATTCTTCACAGTGGATTGTTCATATATATTGCTTGTAAGCACCTGACTTTTGTATTCTATTGGTTACAGTGGCAGCACAACACACTTTTTGTTTGTTTATAACCACATAAGGCTTGGGAATTAGCGATTGAAAGAGACAGTTTTCCACTCTATTCAATATATCTATTGTACAACTGATAATGACTAGAAGAGTAGGCTGAACTACAATTAGCAGTTTGGTTCTGGGTGTACAGATTTAGAATGGGTAGACTATAAGTACATGGTACACTTTACTTCCAATAAATGCCTGGGCAGTAACAATGAACATTTAGATGGATTGCAATGGCAGGCTAGGCATCTCCTGAAGCCACAGGGAATGTGTTACTGACAGTAAGCAATATAATGTGTGGGAGACTGTTTGCCACCTATGTTACCTAGAGGTAGGGTTCCAGTTTGCAACACTGCAGGGCTCAATAAATTAAGATACTCCCAGAGGCCACCTCCCTGGACATGAAGGAGTAAAGGGTGCATCGTAGCTTTAGATACAATTTCACAAAAAGAGATCGAATTCTAAATGATAAAAGTCTTTAAAAAAAAAAAAAAGTTGTATAACTTAAAACCATTGGCGATCATATCACCCAGCAATGTAGATCCATGTTAATAATGATGAACAACGCTTGCTGACCTGCCAAAAAAAACAAACATGCCGACCCACCAACATGTCCGCTCCTGAACTTTCCATAGGTGATTCTGTAAAAGCCCTTACCAGTCCTCAATTTAGAGATAACCATGAATAATCCTGGTCTGTGGTAACCTGTATTCTGGTCTAAAGGTATTTGTTAACTTTTTTATAATTGGTACATGTTCCTCCTGGCAGTGGCCAGCATCCCATGTCCTTTGTTTGACAATCTCTTGCACGTTAGCTTTAAAAATGGAGGGAACTGGGTATCAAAATGTGGCTCCCAATGGGGTTTTCAATTTGCTTATTTTTTGCTGGGCTCACTGTAACCACCTTCAAACTGATCCAAACCTAAATACATTAGCTCATCACTAATCATCACCAAATAACCAGAGCTAGACATATTGTAAGTAGTATAGCTAGTACTAGTTAGTCACATTCAACTAGACTTGCTAAATGTTGACGACATTTAACTGCTATTTCAAGTGGATTCTTAAAGGGAATCTTAACAGAATCTGAGCACAACAAACCAAAAAATTATTTGATTCATTTTTTATATTCAAAGAAAACTCCCCATCCATGCATGTCTCCAAGCTTTATTTTGTTGGGGAATCACATTGAAAAACACTCCCCTAGCATTTCTGGCCATAGCCATCTTGAGTAAGGGTAAATGATTCATGTAGCATTTACTTCCTGAAATCCATCTGCCATTTTCTCAAGCATGCATGCAGGAGAGTGTGCTTAGCTGAGAAAACCCCTACTTCTCTCCTCTCTTCCTTAAGACTACTTGGATGTATGACATAATTTACCTAGGCAAGAAATCAGAAAGTAGCTGAAGAGATGTAAAAAAAAAAAGTTTAAAACAAGTTAATATGATATAGCTTATTATATATTAACTTATGCTAGCAGCATGAGGATTACAAATAATCAATATTTATTGGGAGAGTGAAGTGTTACATGACTTCATTGTCATAATTTCATAGCGGTAAAGGCATTGTTGATCCCAACATGTTTTTCCTTGCAAGGGCTTCTTACCCAATCAATAAAAGAGAATATGGTATGTTAAAAATTTCAGGGACTTAGGAGCTATGTTAAAGAAAAGGACATCCAAAGCAGTATTGTCAGGAAGGGTATACCAGGAGACAAGTTGGCTCTTCTGAATGGCATCCTGTGCATAGGCACAGGCTAATTCATATTCCTTTACACGCATGTAGGGAATGTGCACATGCTCATGCACACGCACATGCGTATATTTGTGCTTAAGGGCACATCTGCTGCTTGCATTGGCACCAAGCGGGCTATTTAAACTGAGCCTGTGCAATGCTTCAGTGCTGTTTTGTCTACAGCATTCCCATGCATACCTGTAACCTGTTACTCTGCATCTGGCTACTGTTATCGACCTGGCTTGTCTTGACTACTCCTGAACTCCACTTGCACTGACCCTGGCCTGCCTCTGACTTCGCTTCTGCCTGTGCCCCTTGCTGCTGCCCCACAGCCTGTATCCTGACATTGTTCCTGCCTATGCATCTGCACCTGATCCATCTGCCTGTGTATGACCTGTCTCCTCTGACTCTGCCTCTGTCCCTATAGCTGCTGGACTGCCTGCTGCAAGTCTCTGCCTATATTACTCTGGCACCTGCTTACCACCTGTCTGCTTCCTTTTTGCTGTTGCCAGTGCCAGCGTGCTCCTGTCTCCTGCTCACTGGCATCCAACTGGCACTACTGCTCTGCTGTGGTCTACTGATGGTCTTCCCCTGCTTGAGCCAGACAGTCCATCCAGACCTGTTGTTAACAAGACCTACAGGCACTTGTGTCACTCTGTACTCCTGTGCCTCCTGTCTGCCCTATCAGGGCTCTAAGTCAGAGGTGTAAGAGAGGCCTGTTAGGTCCTCTGCTTCAGCCCCTCTTTCCCTCAGCTGGACTTTGACGGTCAATGGAAAAAACTCTCTCTGTCCGGACAGGTAGTCTATACACCATACACAGTATATGGTTGATCAAGAATACAGTTTATTTCCAGCTCTACAGAGTATATGCAATAATCAAAAAGGGGGTTGCATAGGGGGAACGCCCCATGAACAACCAATCACATTCAACATTTTGTTATACAATCAATATTGATCTGCAAGATATTCATTATATTTCTGCTTTCAGACCCAACGTCACAATTCCAATTCTAAGAATGTTCCACGCAATATATGTCCCAATGTTCTCAGCATGTCTGGTAAAACTTTCACACGTTAGCGTGAAAAAGAAAAAAAATAGCGTTAGAGAAAAAGAGTTAGAGTGACTTTCTACAGAAAAACAGAAAAACATCTTTGTACAATATTATTAAATCTTAAAGGGTAACTATACACTCCTTGCAATAACCTTAAAGAGTGATCCCACATTTCCTTACAAGGCCTTCCTCATCATGTCAGTCTCTTCTACCAGGTAGGTCACAAGTATTCTCAGATTTACTACCTTTGCACAAGCTACACTAGAGAGGCAGCAGGTGCTTATGAAACTTAAAAAGTGGCTGAGGAACCAGTACAGAAAGGAGGATTCTGGGTTCCTGGAGAACCAGCCAGATACTGGGTAGAGATGGACTACACCTAAATGAGAAGGGTGCAGCTCTGTTGGGGGGGGGGGGTGGGCAAAAAATTGCCGGAACTTTTAAACTAGGTGGTGGTGTGGGGGTTTCAGTGGAAGGTATTCCAGGCTGTAAGCAAGGATCAGAGGATGCTACCGTGGTCAGAGTGACTAGGACCAATGTGCATAATCTGACAGAATTCTTCTGCAGCCTCAGAGCATAAAAGGAGGCAATAATTTACAATGGTACAAATTAAAGGGCATATTCACAAATGCTAGGAGTTTGGTGAATAAAATGACAGAACAAGAACTACTGATACATGAGGAGGATTTTAACTTTGTGGGAGTATCAGAAACCTGATTTGACACAGCACAAATGACTGGCTTGTGACTATCCCGGAGTACTCCCTTTATCAGAGGGACAGGGTAGGTAGAAGAAGAGGATTAATTTGATAGTGATGACATTACTAACGAGGCAAGGGAGGAGTTGGAATATTTGTGGCTGGAGCTTCATGGGGAAAAAGCAAACAGAGAATTAATCTTGGTGCATACTACAGGCCCCCTAACCTAAAGAATGAAGAGGAGACCAACCTCCTCTTACAGATAGAAATGGCAGTAAGGGAGGGCAGTGTTATTATTATGGGGGAACTGCTCAGTCATCTAAGGCTCATAATTTTTTAGCTGTCTCATAGGATCATTTCATGTGTCAATCGGTGGATGCCCTTACTAGAAATAAGGCTCTGCTTGACCTACTAATTACAAACAATACAGAGCTGATTGCAAATGTAGAAGTAAGGTATAACTTACAGTGATCACAGTGTAATAACATTCACTGTAAATCATAGGAAAAGGAGGCACAAGGGTAGGACAAGAACATTCAATCTCAACAATGTGTCAGGAACCATGATTAAGACGGAGACAGAAAATGCAGTAAAAATCACACCTTTTTATAAAATGGTAACATTGGTACCAACAGTAAACGTAGTCAAAACATAGCCAGAGTACAGTAGCCAAAGCGGGTAGTCAGAACAAGCCAGTAAATCAGGAAGCCAGAGATCAGCATAGTCAAAGGCAGTAGACAGGATCAGGAACCACAAGGGATGGCAAGTCTTCAACAGGAACACAGCAGAGAGTCTGCAGATATGTTTGACCAAGACAAAGGCACCTTCTGTGCCATGAACCATGAAGTTTAAATAGGCAGAAGGGGATGGACTGACGAGCAGGAAATGATCACCAGGTGAGCCATTGTGGAACGATAAGTACTGGCAATTGACAGCTGAGCAACCTGAGCACTGAGAAGGGAGGACTGAGAGTCCAGCCCTGACATATTGCCAACTTTACCACACTGTGCTCCATACTTCAGGATATTAAATGGGAAGATATTCTAGAAACAAAGACCATGGAGGAAAATGGGAATGCTTTAAAGTGGTTGTAAAGGTTAAAGGTTTTTTACCTTACTGCATATTCTGCATTAGGGTAAAGAAAAGTTCATGTGCAGCTCCCCATCATCCCCCCAAATAGTTACCTGAGCCCGATGTTGATCCAGCACTGTGTCTGAGAGCAGCAGCTCCTCTTAGGCTTAGTAAATCACAGTCTGTGAGGAGAGTGTGGGGGTGGGGCTGAACCACACTGTGTGTGTCTATAGACACTCAGAGCTGGCTCGGGCGTGAGCCCGCACGAGTGCCCCCATAGCAAATAAATTGTTACGGATGTACTCTGGGGAAGAGGGCCAGGAGGGCCAACAGGGGACCCCAGAAAAGGAGGAGCAGGGCTGCTCTATGCTGCTGTGAGCAGGTAAGTATAACATGTTTGTTATTAAAAAAAATTACTGAACCTTTACAATCATTTTAAGAACATATTAATTATTGCCATCAGCCAGGGTATTCCAATGGGCAACAAATATAAAAGAATTAAAGTCAAACATGAATGGTTAAATTCAAGGGTAAAAAGGAATAATACAAAGAAAAAAATGATCATTTAAACAATGTAAGGCAAAGTGAGGAATCACCAGCATTTCAACAGTACAAGGAATGCAATAAGAAATTTAAAAGCGCGATCAGGGAAGCAAAACTAGACTATGAGAGAAAAATTGAGTTAAAAGATTTCCAACATTTAAAAAAAATATACTAATAGTAAAAAGTTAACGCTGGAGCATATTAGTCCCATAAGCCCCGGTTCACTCTGAAAGCCACCAGTCATTTTTTTTACATTTCTGTTGCTGAGAGCACCGTTGTGGTCTGCAGCCCCTGCCTGTAGCATATCAACTGAGGTACAACATAAAAAGAACCAGCCATTTAGATACCTTATGACTTTTCACCAGTGGGAGCAGCACCTAAATGAGACAAGCAAAAAGGTCTGCACTCCTTCTCCTCAAGGGAGCATAGCACCATTTTTTTGTGCCGCTAATGCGCCATTTGTCTCTTCCTCATCAATGGTGCATAGAAGCCAATTCAATTTTTTTTTTTTATGCTGCCATTTCTTACTGCTTCTGATGCTGCTTCTGATGTGCCTTTTTTCTTCTCCTCCTCTAGAGTGCAGAGAAGCTACTTTTTGTTTATAATGCTGCTTATGCATCCTTTTCCTTCATCTTCTCCGCTTCAGCTACTACCACCAAAGTTAAGCCAACTGAGTTTGTGGAATCATTTGATCACTGCTATTGCTATCACCAGGGAGAGTCCACAGGCCTCTGTAGTTTTTTCTTTTGGTCTTTTTTTAGCATACCAAAAAATATCTCCTAATTACCTTCATGCCCAGCATCTTAAAGCCAACTTTTTTTTGACAGTATTTACAGATTTTCTTTTTAAAAAGTTTTTGTTAGTATCATTTTTCCTTGTAAGGTTGTCCTTGCCCTGGTTAAGCAAACATGAGCAGAGACAGCAAGGTTGTAACTCAAACGCATATAAATTATCATATCTATGGACTACGGAGTGTCAAGGAAGTACCACTTACTGGGAGTGAGTAAATATGCGCTTGAAGTACTAGCCTGACCTGTTGCATATGCCATGTAAGAGAAGGCCTTTGTCACCTGTCATGTACCTGGATGGTGAGCCTGACATGAAGAGGAGGGCCTCTTGTACAGCTCTGGCTTGGGGGAAACTGATAGTGGAACAGTAGCTGCGAGAGCACAGCCAGGTATGAGTGCCTGTGATCAGTCCAGAAGTCAGCGCTGGTAGTAGCCAATACTTCACTGGGAGGATGCCAGGAAACAGGACCAGCTAACAGCAGGCAGAAATAGCAGCTACAAGCTATCAAAGTTTGATGTTTACCCCCAGGTCCTTGACAAACCCATTGAGAGGTCTGGCAAGATCCATAACCTCCTTTGACCTTACTTGGGGATACTGGCAGGTGCCACTAATATAGAAGGTAAAATAAAATACTGCATTCACTACCTGATAGGGTTATTTCCTGTATGTTTGATTGCCCTCTGGCCTACAGGAAGCTCTTGCTAAATTTCAGCAAATAATAGATGAGATCTTCAGACTTCGTCAGCACTTTCTGGCTGCCTACCTAGAAGATATAGTAGTCTTTAGCACTGACTGGTAACTTGATCTCCCCAGTGTACAGGCTGTCCTGATCTCTATACGAGAAGCAGCCTTAACAGCAAATCCATAGAATATGCACCATAGGACTGGAAGAGGCACAGTTCCTTGCTTACATTATTAGACAAGGCCAGAAAAATGCCAAATACATCAGTCAGAATTAGGTAATGACCCACTCCCATGAGCAAGAAGCCGGTTAGAACCTTCTTGGAATTTTGTCACCTTACAGCACCTTTGATAAACTAGACCAGGGATATGCAATTAGCGGACCTCCAGCTGTTGCAAAACTACAAGTCCCATCATGCCTCTGCCTCTGGGTGTCATGCTTGTGGCTGTCAGTGTCTTGCTATGCCTCATGGGACTTGTAGTTTTGCAACAGCTGGAGGTCCGCTAATTGCATATTCCTGAACTAGCCCAAAAGGTAAATGCTAAGTTGTGTAACTGGAGGCCCAATGCAGAAAAAGCCTTTCAGAGTCTGAAACAGATCCTTTTCCAACTGCTGATGTTGGTAGCACCAGACTTTCAGAAAGAGTTTATGGTCCAGACTGATGTTTTCATTGTAGATCTGGACACTGTTTTGTCACAGGTAGCGAGTGGAGAAGAACAGCATCTGAAAGTCTATTTGAGTTCAAAGCTGACATCAGTCAAAAAGAACTATGGCATTGAGAAGCAAAAGTGCCTGACTTTTAAATGGGCACTGGAGGCTTTGCAATACTTTCTTCTGGGATGTAGCTTTAGACTAATTACTGATCATGCACTTCTACACGGAGTGATAAAGGTCAGGGAACGAAATTGGTTCCTGACTCTCCAAGATTTCTCTTTTTATGTTGAGCATCAGGGGAGATTTGTCAGAAAATGGCAGATGCTCTCTCTCTAGAGCCCACTGTTTGGTGACTACTCTTTGGAAACAAGGGCACAAAGAGAGGGGGTGGGTATGTAACATCAGCCCCACTAGGTCAAGGGCAGTGTCATAGATGGGGCTTACCTTATGCTTAATTTTGGTATTTTATGAGATAAGGCAGTAGTAACCATAGGTCTGTTTAACAATATATTGTACAGGGGGTTAAGCACTGGGCTGCACCCCCTCACCTAGGATATAATTTAAGGTTTCTCTGGGATGAGTGGGGTGGTGTATTTTAGATAAAAGAGAGACTGCATGCAGTTTGGTGGAACAGCCTGCATGTCTAAGCAGATCGTCTCACAATTAGGAGACTGAATGTTGTATACTGGATTGTGCTGACACAGATCGCCTTGTGAGGGAAACTCTTTTGCTTTGTGTTGCAGCAACGATGAATACAAATGGGCCAAGAAGCCCTTAAATGAACTTTGACATCTGGACTACCTCTCTGCAAGCTCTCCACAATGTTTTACAATGACAGATAATTATGGATATGAATGATGACTATAGTTAGTTTTCTTGCTTTATCATATGTTAATTTACACATTCCTTACATTTAGTCTCCTTTGATATAGCTCAAAAGACAAATAAAATGTTCTATATTGGAAACATTATGAAATCTTATGTCTATATTTTAATGTTTGCATTTAATTGCAGTTACTACAAGCTGTACACTGCTGCAGAAAATGTGGCGCTTCATAAATAAGTGATAATAGCAATCAGTTTCTTTTGCCAGCTTATGAAAATTTTACACATGTAAATAAATATTTAAGTATATTTTGCAAGCTTTACAAAATGCATTCAGACTTGGAATGTATAGATTTACACACAGTTTAAGACAACAGGGGTATAAAACAGCAATGCTTTATGATTTGATGTTAGAGATTTCCAGCTGTGTAGTTTAGATAAAATGAATTACATTTTGTTATAAGGATTCCAAATATATACACTCTCAGTCATAATTAGTAGTTTGAGCTGCCGAAGAGCGCACCAGCGTAAGCTAGTGGTCTCAACAAAAAGGTTTGGGACTTTGTATGAAGCTCAAGGTTTGCAACACAACAGTGGGTGGGTTCATAAGTTGTTTAATAGTTCATATATATATATACAGAGGTACAAAAATAATTATATTAACACTTGACAAAACATTTAGACTGAGTACTGGCACTGGGTACAGTGGTCAACATACAGATTGCTAACGTTATTCGACAAGGCAAATATGATGGATAATAACATTTGAATCATTATATATGAACAAAATTGCTTGATATAACTAGGGGACCACCAGTTACTGGATAGGTAGAGAGTATTATGCAGTTAAGCCTGCTTGGTCTCCGGCCTCAGGGTTCCTGTGATGGTAAAACGTCCATATACAGAATAAAAAATTAAAGAAGGGGTGTCTGGTAGCTCGACGCGTTTCGTGGTTCTGGACCACTCATCAGGAGCAGACACGACACATTCCTGAAATTGGAATGATACAATAGGTCAGCATAGTTAAAATAAATATAAGGAAGCAAATAGATCCCCGCCCCGAGAGGCCGGAGACCAAGCAGGCTTAACTGCATAATACTCTCTATCTATCCAGTAACTGGTGGTCCCCTAGTTATATCAAGCAATTTTGTTCATATATAATGATTCAAATGTTATTATCCATCATATTTGCCTTGTCGAATAACGTTAGCAATCTGTATGTTGACCACTGTACCCAGTGCCAGTACTCAGTCTAAATGTTTTGTCAAGTGTTAATATAATTATTTTTGTACCTCTGTATATATATATATGAACTATTAAACAACTTATGAACCCATCCACTGTTGTGTTGCAAACCTTGAGCTTCATACAAAGTCCCAAACCTTTTTGTTGAGCCCACTAGCTTACGCTGGTGCGCTCTTCGGCAGCTCAATTGATAGGGATGGAAATACACGACCTTACCAGGCCGTACATTTCGCTCAAAGTCCCAAATTCCCTTCCCCCTTATTTTATATGTTCAATAGGGATGGAAGCTCATGGTCTGCTCTATTTAGCAATATTTTGACTAATCTGACGATTACCCTGCTCTTGATTGATCTTCTGAGAGTCTTGCCTGTTTTTATGCTGCCTTATCCCCCCTTAATTGTTACCTATGACACGCCACATTCCTGACCACACAATGGTCCAATGGTCTATTATTTTACCTATTTAATATTTACACTCTGTGTTCTTTTCCCATTGTTGGGTCAGTTGTCCGCCTGTTGACCCGTCTGGCCCCCACACTGTCCGGGAGCTGCGATGGGCACTGTCTGGCCTCCTTCCCCCCCCCTCCTCGGTTGTGACATGTGAGGGGGTGGGGGCGGGGCTCCGCCATTGCGCATCGACGTCAGGCCACCCGCGGCGGACGTGCGGCGCCTTTGATGACGCGGTCGTGCCCGCGGCGTTTGCGATTCCACGCTCGCAGGCTTGGTGGGGATGGCTCGGGCCACTACTGGCAATCTGTCGGTTTGCGTCCCGGCCCCTCCCCCTCCACATGGCCCTGCGTGCGTGACGTTGGCGGGCTTTCTCGCGGCGGCGTCCATATATGGGCGTTCCCTTGGCTCTGGGGGGGTATTGGTGCTCGGGGCGCTCTATTGGATGGCGGGTGGTCCCCATTTCACCACACCATTGTCTGGCAACACAAGGTAATCTCCCCATATTTAGTCATGTTTTTACTTTCTATCACTTTTTCTCTGCACACTGATTTTACACCCAGGGTGACAACCCTCACTTCTACACTGCAGATGTTCTATATATTTTTTATATATTTTTGTTTTATATATTTTATATTTTTTACTAATCACGTCCCCTTCTCCACATAGCAAGTATACACCCCTGTCACCTTTACACCCATTGACACTTGATGCCCCACTACAGTTTTTTAATTTCACCCCTCACATTACACCTCATCATTACACAACAACAATTGTTCACACTTTTTCCATAGTCATTTTTTTTCATTCATTACTGCCCGTCTCCTTAGAGTGCCCCGTGTCTCCTTGGCTCCCCGGTGGACGCCTGGTTGTGGTCGCCGCCGCGTGTTCGCCCGCCCCAGCTCCCGGTTGTGGTACCCCCGGACGGTCTCCCCATTTGGCCTTCAACCACCAACAATCATACTCCAGTGAGTACCCTGATCCTTCTGGGGGATCTATTTGCTTCTTTATATTTATTTTAACTATGCTGACCTATTGTATCATTCCAATTTCAGGAATGTGTCGTGTCTGCTCCTGATGAGTGGTCCAGAACCACGAAACGCGTCGAGCTACCAGACACCCCTTTAACTTTTTATCCTGTATATGGACGTTTTACCATCACAGGAACCCTGAGGCCGGAGACCAAGCAGGCTTAACTGCATAATACTCTCTAACTATCCAGTAACTGGTGGTCCCTTAGTTATATCAAGCAATTTTGTTCATATATAATGATTCAAATGTTATTATCCATCATATTTGCCTTGTCGAATAACGTTAGCAATCTGTATGTTGACCACTGTACCCAGTGCCAGTACTCAGTCTAAATGTTTTATCAAGTGTTAATATAATTATTTCTGTACCTCTGTATATATATATATATGAACTATTAAACAACTTATGAACCCACCCACTGTTGTGTTGCAAACCTTGAGCTTCATACAAAGTCCCCAACCTTTTTGTTGAGCCCACTAGCTTACGCTGGTGCGCTCTTCGGCAGCTCAATTGATAGGGATGGAAATACACGACCTTACCAGGCCGTACATTTCGCTCAAAGTCCCAAATTCCCTTCCCCCCTTATTTTATAATTAGTAGTTTGTTAGTACCAAGACTCAGTATTGGCTCTCAGAGTAATTACACAGATACACTATGACCAAAGACTAAAAGGAGAACCTATTATTGAAATCACAACTGTTTCATTAAGTAACCATCCATTTTACTGACATGATGCCAAAAACAACCTTCAGCTCATTTATAATATGACAATGTTGTCTCACCTGGATCTCCTACATTACTATCCTTATATTTTTTACTTTGAAGAGCACCCTTTGATTACTGCTTATATAAAGTATGGAAACTGATGTAATACATAGACATAAAATCACTATACATAGTAAGATAATACAGCCTGGCCACATTATTTTACTTATCTCTTCTGTGGGCTTATAAAGTGCTATATGTCCATATGAAACTAAAAATGCTAGTTGACATATACCTTATTGCACATATTCCTAAACCAAGAACCCAAAAACGCACTTGACAATAATTCTTTATAGAAGATAATACATTTTATTCAATGTAAAGCACATATTAAGAGATTGGAGATTGTCACTATAGTTAGAGAAACAACTAACTAGCTAGACAACAAATAAATTATGGAATTACACAATGGCTAGGATACTGCCTGTACTTCTCAGAAGTAAGGTTACCTTAAATTTTGATCAAAAATGGTGAATGGTTTGTGGGATAAAACATATTAGGAGAGACTGCAGGTACTTAATATGTACAGTCTTGAGGAAAGAATGGAACGGGATAACATGATTGAAACCTTTAAATACATTACGGGTGTTCTTAAGTTTTGGGGGGGGGGCAATATTTTTAATATGATGATAAAATCAAGAACACTTGAACATGACCATAAATTGGTAGGGAGGAAAGTTCAAAACTAGCCTCAGGAAGTATTTATTATACTGAGAGAGTAGATGATGCTTGGAACAAACCTCCAACAGAGCTAGTGTGTCAGAGAACAGTTACCGAATTTAACCACATAAATATATACTTAGATTAAAAAATAAAAATAAAAAAAGGGACAGACGTGATGGACTACCCTGTCTTTCTGCCATCAGTCTTCTTTATTTCTATCAAACCAAGAACTCTATTTGCAGAAATAAAACTCAAAATATGAAGAGATCCTCCACTATGGTCCACGGCAGACATTCAACCATTCTCCAGTCTTCCAATGGACAAACTGCCTTCTGTTAGAACTGATTATTTCAGATTTTTAACTCATCAGTCTAATGCCCCTGTTACCATATTTCTGCACCCCACCTGTTTATGTGTGTGTGTAGATGAGTTGCTTTGCTTTGCTTCCTTCTCTGTAGAAAATTCAGGGTCCTTGTGATTTCTGCCTGTTCAGAGCTGATAGCAGTGGTGGACATCTAGCAGTTTGCAGATCTGGAAATACCTGCCTGCTACAAAATTTCTGCTTGAGAGAGACCTGATGGAGGATGACCACCTTGTTTTATGTTATTATGCTTAATTTTGCCATGATGTGTGATGTGGCTACTACAACATCTGCTGAAACCTTACTTTTGTAGTATGGTTGCTGATTGCCTAGATGTATTTCCTCTACCCAAATATTTGTGTTTCAGTTTTAATCCACTTAACCAATTTATCATTAGTACCTGCTTGCTATATTTTCCTACAAATAACTCAGAATTTCTTATTTCAAAGAGGTCTTTTGCTATGTTAAATTACATCACTTTTTGCAAAGTGAATGTTTGGAAGCTTGGGTGTTTTCTATTGACACACTAGTGCAGAAGACAAACCATCTAAGGTAAACATGTTAGAGAACTATTTAAAGAGTCTAAGACCTTTGCATAGTACAATTACAGAAAATATGAACGCAAACAAGCAGGGAACAAAGAAGCTCCTTTCAGAGAGATTTCTACTGGGATTTATCCCCACACTGCAGAGCTCGATTGCTAATCAATCCAGTATGCTGTTCTGTTTCATATCATTCTTACCTTTACTTACAAACATTTTGATAAAAATAAAAGCCAAAGCTTAAGATTGCGTTTTGAGCCTGTCTCAATCACCCATTGACCCTGATGTTCAAAGAACAGGGAAGGGCCTAGCGTAGCTGGGGTCAATTCGAGGGGGGTTCCGTCAAGTTTGGGTGTTGAATATGAACCTTGCTGAAGTCAATGGGGATGAATGTATACCAGACTCTTATCCTACTTGAGGGTGTGCTATGAATGTTAATACCACAAAAAAAGCCTAGAGTTCCCTCAAAAAATACAAACCAGACTTATTCTTGAAGAGGGCATATGGTTGGCAAATGGACTCCAAGCATCTGGCATGTGATCCCCCTACAGGAATTTAAGGGGGAATGTAGAATCCCCAAAATCCATATGGCCATATTTGGTCTGTGATGTCAGCACTATCCCTACCCCCTTGTTTACATGGCTGAGGATTCCTGGCCAGAAAATGAAAGGGGACAGGTGATGTCCCTTGTTGCTAAGGAAACAAAAAATTATTTAAATACATAATTTGGTATAGAACTGTGTGCTAACAAACAGAATGCATGCCATGATCTGGTATCAACCTTTAAAAAATCATTCAAAACTGTGGAAAAACAAGGCAGGACCATTTGAAGGCATCATCATCATCCATCTAGGTCAGAAGGTATATGTATATAAAGTCAATGGGTATTTAATATGATCACAATAATAATGAGAAAATCCCAACTATTAAGAAACTTACCTTAAAGAAATTTCCATGATGATTACAAATATTAACTAGAAATGTACCCTTTCAGAAACACTTCCAAAATGCTTCCAAACTAGCCTTTAAAAAAAGAGAAAAGAAAGGCAAAGTTTCAATATAAAGGATTCCATCAAAGGTATAGTAAGCATCAAGTCTAGGTTTAGAATAACTGTTGTTTGTTGAGGCATCAGCAAAACCTTCCTTCCTTCTGTGGATCAACACTGAGTGAAAACTACCTCCCTTATATATCCCCCTCCAGATCGTTTGGCACCAAAAAAGATTTGGTGCCAAAAACGGTCTGAGGACATATAATTGGCCGGATTCAAAGGAAACCAGTCGCATAGGAAATGACACTAAGCTCCGGACATCACGGCGGCCACAGATAATTAGAAAGGAAGTGAGGGATTGTATAGAGTAATCCACAGACTTCCTGTAAAGTACTATGGTGGTCGGAAGGAGACAAAAAGGGTCAATCTAAGCAAAAGATGGAAAAATAAAGGCTAAACAAGCCTGTTGACAAAAAGTAAAAGTAAAACAGGGAATTCCTAATACTGCTGAGATAGTACTTCCAGATGGTCAAGTTTATAAACCTAATTTTTTCACAGACTGCAAAACAATCGGTGGGGTTTACTACATAAAATGCATTTGTAAAAACCAAAAGGCAATTCTTTCATAGAATAAGAGATCATGTAAAACTATTGCGTAAAAAGAAAATGAAAACTCCAATCAGTAGGCACATGGGCCACACAACGGTCTGGAGGGGGATATATAAGGGAGGTAGTTTTCACTTGCTATGTTTCACTTAGGCTTGATCCACAGAAGAAAGGTATTCTAACCTAGACTTGATGCTTACTATCCCTTTGATGGAATCCTTTATATTGAAATTTAGCCTTTCTTTTCTCTTTTTTTAAAGGCTAGTTTGGAAGAATTTTGGAAGTGTTTCTGAAAGGGTAGATTTCTAGTTAATATTTGTAATCATCATGAAAATTTCTTTAAGGTAGGTTTCTTAATAGTTGGGATTTTCTCATTATTATTTTGATCTTATTAAATACCCATTGACTTTATATACATATACCTTCTGACCTAGATGGATTATTAGATCTTCCTAAAACGTGCTATCCCTCTCTATGATGCCTTCAAATGGTCCTGCCTTGCTTTTACACAGTTTTGAATGATTTTTTTAGATCAGAGCATGCATTCTGTTTGTTAGCACACATTTCAATACCAAATTATGTATTTAAATAGTTTTTTGTTTTGTATTTATATGCATGTATTTTGTACAATTGTTTGTTTTCCCATATATATCTTTTTTATTGTAGTGATCAGTCCACACCTACAGTGTTCATTGCCAAAGAATCTCCTGAGGAAGCCTTAACAGGCGAAACATGTAGAGATAACAATTTACACTTATAGTGGTATCTGTTACTGATCAATTATTGACCAATTATGGATTTTTTAATTAAATAAAAATTTATACTTTTCTATATACATTTCTCTTTTTGTATATGTATGCGCTTGAAAAGTCCCAAAAACGTTCTTCTCTATATTTTCATTTAAGAGGGATTTGTTGCTTTCAATTGAGTCTTTCCTTGAGACTTGCTCTATAAACTTCATATTTTAAACTTGGTATGAATAATTTATATAAAAAATATATATAAAAAAATGGGGCGCTAGCATTAAAAATGATAAAAATCAATAGATACGTGTAAAAAATGTATGAGAGTACTCTAAGTAAATAATAAATGGTAAAAGAATGTGGCGCTTGCAAATGGTCAAGGACGCCACTCCGATTTTTTACTCGTATCTATTGATTTTTATCATTTTTAATGCTAGCGCCCCATTTTTATATATATATTTTTTATATAAATTATTCATACTGATTTTAGGTGTGTGAACACCTCGATGGTGGCTGCGGCAGTCATTGTTTTAGCTTTACATATTTGAATTTTATCCCCTATTGGTTTGCGCAGTTGGTCACCCCCTCTTTTACATATTTTAAACTTATTTTAAAATTCCTTTATTTAGTCAATTAAGTTTGATAAGTGCCTACATATAAGCTGGAAGTGACATTGACATATATAAAGCCTTTGTCTAAACAGTGTCATATAATATAATGTAATACTCTTCTACAAAGTGACTAATGTTTTAAGCGATGCATTTTTATTCTGTTATTGTATCAAGAATAACATTTATTATGTGGTTCCAGAAAAACACAGATTTATGTATCTGTTAAAATATTCAACACCAGGCTTCATTTACATAATGTTGTTAGTGAAAAATGAATTTAATTAAATATGCACCGAAATGGAGAGTTAGTAAAGATCATTAGGAAGGTTCTAATTTCTAAAAACAGTCATTTGCCATTTACTTTAATTAAGTATTGTGTAAGAGAAAGTGAGGTATGGGAAGGGGCAAAACTGATGCATACAGCAGGGATAAATAATGCATGGATTTAGGTAAGAAAATACTGCTGTAACCCATAACAACCAATATATAAACGTTTATATAGATTGTTGCAAGTTGTTTTCCTGGTTGGTTACACAAGTTTTTTTCATATCACATACATAATGAAGTTAATTTACTGAAGGAGTAGACCCTGTCCACTGTGCAAAATGAATGTTCACAGAGTTTATAAAATAATATGAAGCTAGCAAAGTACTTTTTCCCCTTGCATATGATTGGGTATTTAAAGTGAACACAGGATTAGCATAAAAAGGTGCTTATACACTTAAGACATTTTTGTAATACTGTAGATCTGTTTGGGACAGTAGTCAAGATAGTTTTAGCTGATATTCATAGAAAGGCTTTAAAGCCAAACTTCGAGCTCGCCGCGTTTGCCAGGTTAATATTAGTCTGCACCCCCTTTTGTTCTTCCTGTCCTAGCAACACTGGTTCCCCTCCTTTATTTTTCCTGCTGTCATAGGGACAGGAAGTGATTTCCCCAAATGGGTGATAAATAGCAAATAAAACTTGCCAAGTTGGGCTTTATCTTGTAAGAAGAACATCTTATAGCCTCAGGCAGATACCACGCATCCAATAAGAGAGGCTAACTCATATTTAACTTTAAAAGTAAAATTAGTTAAATATAATTTAATTCCATTGAGCATGTATGTATTTTTGCTGGTTTAACTTTAAGTAAATGTTATGAAGCTTTCACATTTTTCACATGCTTACCCTTCCATATTTTGCCCCCCCCCCCCACCCCAAACAACCATAAACTTAACACCTAATATACTCATGACTTTAAAACTGACATTAATACTTAATCCAGTCTTTCTCTAATCTTAATTCTTAAAGTGATACTAAAGTCAAATTTTCTTTTAGTTAAAAATAACAGACATGTTATACTTACCTGCTCTGTGCAGTGGGTTTGCACCAAGCAGCCCAGATCCTCCTTTTCTCAGGTCTCTCTTCAGTGCTTCTGGCCCCTCTCTTCTGTTGAGTGCCCCCACAGCAAGAAGCTGTCACAGCAAGAAGTCCATTGAGACACAGAGCCGTGGCCTGGCCACACCCCTTTATTCTCCTCATTGGCTGACTGACTTTGAGTGACAGCAGTTGAAGCCTATGGTGCTGCACTGCTGTCTCAGCCAATGAGGAGGGGAGTCCCGGGCAGCCGTGACACTCCTGAAACATTGCTGGATCGAGATGGAGCTCAGCTAAGCATTAGCTAAGTCTTTCTGTCCCAAAGACAATGATCCTCAGGAAATAGAGATGATGAATCTATCAGGCACAGAAACAAGGAAAAATAATTTTAAAAAATCCTAACCGTGTTCAAAATTTTGAGCTTTGGCTATAGATACAACTAACTTCTCCCTAACCTTAACTGTCAAACTAACACTACCTTAACACCTATAACATGATATCGGTAAGTACTTGTTATCACTATACAACTAAATCCATTCAATAGTTGAGTTGAACCTGGAAAATTATAACTATATCTGCAGTATATTCAGTATCTCACAAAAGTGAGTACACCCCTCACATTTTTGTAAATATTTTATTATATCTTTTCATGTGACAACACTGAAAAAAAACACTTTGTTACAATGTAAGTAGTGAGTGTACAGCTTGTATAACAGTGTAAATTAGCTGTTCCCTCAAAATAACTCAACACACAGCCATTGATGTCAAAGCCGCTGGAAACAAAAGTGAGCACACCCCTAAGTGAAAATGTCCAAATTGGGCCCAAGGTGTCAATATTTTGTTTGGCCACCATTATTTTCCAGCACTGCCTTAACCCTCTTGGGCATAGAGTTCACCAGAGCTTCACAGGTTGCCACTGGAGTCCTCTTCCACTCCTCCATGATGACATCACGGAGCTGGTGGATTTTAGAGACCTTGCACACCTCCACCTTCCATTTGAGGATGCTCTATAGATACTCAATAGGGTTTATGTCTGGCATCATGCTTGGCCAGTCCATCACCTTTATCCTCAACTTCTTTAGCAAGGCATTGGTCATCTTGGAGGTGTGTCTGGGGTCGTTATCATGTTGGAATACTACCCTGCAGCCCAGTCTTCGAAGGGAGAGGATCATACTCTGCTTCAGTAAGTCACAGTACATGTTGGCATTCATGATTCCCTCAATGAACTGTAGCTCCCCAGTGCCGGCAGCACTTATTTAGCCCCAGACCATGACACTCCCACCACCATGCTTGACTGTAGGCAAGACACACTTGTCTTTGTACTCCTCACCTGGTTGCCGCCACACACACTTGACACCATCTAAACCAAATAAGTTTATCTTGGTCTCATCAGACCACAGGACATGGTTCCAGTATTCCATGTCCTTAGTCTGCTTGTCTTCAGCAATCTGTTTGCAGGCTTTCTTGTGCATCATCTTTAGAAGAGGCTTACTTCTGGGATGACAGCAATGCAGACCAATTTGATGCAGTGTGCAGCGTATGGTCTGAGCACTGACAGGCTGACCCCCCACCCCTTCAACCTCTGCAGCAATGCTGGCAGCACCCCATATGTTTGCGTACAGGGGGGGAGACCAAATGCGCAAACCACCAGGGGGGGGGGAATCAATATAAAAATCTAGATAAAATTAGAAATGCCGCAGCCACCATTAAAGTGTTCCCACACCAATAGTAAATGAAAAAGTAAAAAATGTGGCGCTTGCAAGATAGATGAACAATACCAAAGATAGCAGTTAAAATGCACTAAATTAGAATTATGTAGAATAAATAGGATAATGGTAAAAATACCTTGTATAAAAAATATTAAAATGAGATCGAGCGCTTATAACAATAGATAAAGGATCCTGATAGAAATAATTCATAAAAATTCTATGAAAAAATGTGGCGCTTTAATCCAGGCCAAGAAACCAATCCTAAGGGGGAGGAGACTCCAAAGAATGGTTCCACAGAAGCGTCTACTTATTGATGTCAATATTCCAGTAGGTATAGCAGCAATGTAATGGACTGTGCTATACCAATAATGTATGAGATAATTCAAATAAATCAATCCAAGGTGAGGAAATAATACATAGATAAATTCGTGAAATGAATGAATAAATTACATATAACAATAAATGCTAAAATGTGAAAATATATATACGTGGTAGAGACGCCCAACAAAAATGCGTGTAACAATAAAAATTAATTAATGAATAGTACGCAAATAAACTAAGTGCTAAGGAATGTGCAAAATGAAATTATTGCAGATACTGCAAGTACTGCAAAGGTTAATAAAAAAAGTGCATTAATCCAATTAATGCAAAAAGATGCAAAAATAACAAAGGAATGTGTAAACAAGCATGTGAAGACAACAAACACAACCATATAAGAATGTGAAACTCCAAGTGGTGACTGTGTTTAATAAAATGTCCAGTGTATTCTAAATTAATAAGCTACAATAAAGTGTTCAGTGCAATCAGGATTGCCATTCACAATTAGAGTCCCATACACGATACAATCGACAACTCCTGTGCAGTGATTCCTTCTACCCAATGTGTACTCTTTATGTGGTGGTAGTGATCTCTTCCATGCAAGAAAAGTGCCGATCCAAAATGTTTTCCCCAGCCTCTTACCTTTAGGCAAGAGGGTAACAGCCTTTCAATGACAGGAAGAAAAGGAGACAGATCACTTCCGTGTGGTTTCTCCAGATACGTATCCTTACTGCCCTCTTAGACTCTCTCCATAGGTCCCGCAGACATGGGGGCAGAAAGAGGGAGACATTCCATTGTGCAGTATTCAAACAATACATTTTATTAAGGATAAAGTAGACTTACAGTTGGTAAAATACAAATACAGGCAGCGGTAATACACAGCACGACCCCGGCCCAGATCGTACTTAGGTCACCTGACTCTGACTCCTCACACGTATCGCCACGCCCACGTGGCTTTCTCAAAGGACCCCATATGTTTATTTCCCAAAGACAACCTCTGGATATGACGCTGCGTACGTGCACTCAACTTCTTTGGTCGACCATGGCGAGGCCTGTTCTGAGTGGAACCTGTCCTGTTAAACCGCTGTTTGGTCTTGGCCACTGGGCTGCATTTCAGTTCCAGGGTCTTGGCAATCTTTTTATAGCTTATGCCATTTTTATGTAGAGCAACAATTCATTTTTTCAGATTTTCTTAAGAGAGTTCTTTGCCATGAGGTGCCATGTTCAATTTCCAGTGACCAGTATGAGAGAGTGAGAGTGATAACACCAAATTTAACACACCTGCTCCCCATTTACACCTGAGTCCCTGTAACACTAACAAGTCATATGACACCGGGGAGGGAAAATGTCTAATTTGGTAATTTTCACTTAGGGGTGTACTCACTTTTGTTGCCAGTGGTTTAGACATGAATGGCTGTGTGTTGAGTTATTTTGAGGGGACAGCAAATTTACACTGTTATAAAAGCTGTACACTCACTACTTTACATGTAGGAAAGTGTAATTTCTTTAGTGTTGTCACAGGAAAAGGTCTAATAAAATATTTACAAAAATGTGAGGGGTGTACTCACTTTTGTGGGATACTGAATACTGCTGTAGAGCATGGGGTTATACTGCATGGAAAAAAGAAGATACTTTAATGGTAAGTGATTTTATTTTACTTTAAGGTCATATTGTTGCTGTAATATCAGAGTTTGCTTCTGTCAGGGTTGTGTATTCTTTTGTTCAATGTTTTACCCTAGTTTATCCAAATTCCCTTTGAAGTGCTATTGAGCAAGCAAAGAGGATTAACATCTCCAGTATCACCTGCACATTTTTAGTACCATAGATGAAAGGAAAAGCACAATATTCATGCTAATATATTAATTAAACATTTTATTTCTTTAATATGCAAATGCATCCTATGGGTTTCAAGACATCAAATAAACTATTAACGTCTGAAACGGGCACTTTACAGCCTTTTCATGAATAAGGAAGATGATTTAAAGATTGAAGTAATTTTACATCAGCTTGTAATTAGAAACTTGTTGAAGTAACTAAGCAAACTTCGGAGTAGCATTTATGATGTATTAATATTAATCTATATAGAGAGTGTTTATTGTTTATTAAAATAGTTCAGCACAGAAAATGGGTTATCTCTGGGTAGAATGGCAGCAGAAGACTTTGGGAAAACATGTGCTTGTTTATTATGTGAACAAAAGGAACACCTGAACAATAAAGTAAACTCTTCACAATATTGGGTATTGAGCATGTAAAAACTGCATGCCAAAATTATTAGAATATTCAGAGGTATAGGCAGCAAATGTTAAATGGTAAAAGCTGAGCTCCGACTCAACTGTTTCCATCAATCCATTGTGGTCACTGTTCCCACATTAAAACCGCTCTAAACCCTATCCAAAACCAAAAGATCAGCTCAGAAGTCCATATAACATTTATTCTTGACAATGGTGTCACAACCTGTAGAAGCATGGTAGCCATCACATTTTGGTGCCCAAAAAAATCCCCCTTCATGAGAAATTACGTTATCAGGCTAAATAAATAAAATAAAAAGCTTTGACATAGTTCAGGAGTTATGGCCTAAGCTGGGACAGCTCTTCGGTCCTCCTCAGGGCTGCAGGACTCCAAACTTGCTCAGCCTATTCTCAATAGGCCCTGCTGGAGGAACAGTGCAAGTTTTCCCTAAAGACAGTGTAATGGATGAATCCAGAATTACAGCTTCCAGTCCTGAAAAAATCCAGGTGAGAATTAACTTTTTATATTATTACATGGGATTAACAGAAAAAATAAGATTCCCACTGAAAATGCAAATGCCCTGTAAATAAGATTGCAACAAAAGTAAGGGAGAAGTCATTACTGTTCACAATAAATATTGAACAAAAATTCAGATGTCATTGCATAACACTGAAATAAATACATCAAGAATACTAAGGTCACTAAGGACACAGGCTTATGCTTTTCTGAAGAGTATTTTCTAAACCTCTGTACTTATCAGTTTCCTACTCATTATATATTGCATCAGAGTGTTTGGAATGTAAGATTATTCCTTTGAAAATCCCCAATGATCTTTCCTCACTTATTCACCACAAAGCAGAACATTTCAGACACTGTGATAAATAGCATGCATGAACTTATGTATGGACATGTACATTTTGTGCATCCCTGGAGAAAATTGTGATAAATAACTTTTAATGAATATACCTCACAAATGTACATACTTTTTCTAGTATTATTAGCAGACTTAACCCCTTAGGTACTGGCACTTGTTAACCCGTGCGTGACCTATATCAATGTAAAAGTTGATCTAAACCATATATATAACAAGAGAAGAGGGTTTTTTTTTATAATAGGGGCACCACTTGTGAAATATGAAAACCTTTATTGAGAGACCAAACAATTATGGACTTTTAAGTAGGGATGAGCCGAACACCCCCGGGTTCGGTTCGAACCAGAACCTTCGAACGGACCGAAAGTTCGCGCGAATTTTCGAACCCTATACGTTATAATGGACGCGAACGTTCGAAATCAAAAGTGCTAATTACAACGGCCAATATGCATGTTAATGTCATAAAACAGGTTTGGGGACCCGGGTCCTGCCCCAGGGGACATATATCAATGCAAAAAGAACTTTTAAAAACTAACGTTTTTTCGGGAGCAGTCATTTTAATGATGCATAAAGTGAAAAAAAAAAGTGAAATTTTCCTTTAAATATGGTACCTGGGGGGTGTCTAAAGTATGCCTGTGAAGTGGCATGTGTTTCCCGTGTTTAGAACTGTCCTTGCACAAAATGACATTTGTAAAGGAAAAAAAAGAAGCCATTTAAAACCACTTGCGGCTTTAGGTTTGTTCTTAAGTAGAATCTGAACAGGTACATTATGAAGTGTAGCTCCATCCAAAAAAAATCTATTTTTAAGCTTTTTGGAGAACATAGGGAGGGGTTATCACCCCTGTAACATTTGCTGTCTTTGCACATCTGTTCAGAACATGTCACCTCACTTTCCGTCCCAATGACAAATGTTTTTGGAAAAGTGGGGTTTTAATTGAAACAAGGATTGGTGATAAAGTATCAGTAGAGAGGAGATACCTTTTTCCCAAATTAAATCTAACAGGATAGAATTTCCCTTCCTAGGGGTAGATTTCCTCTCACTTCCTGTTTTCTCTTTCCATTTGCAAGTAGGAGTCGTTTGTAAGTTGGATGTTTGAAAGTAGGGGCCTGGCGTATATACTCTGCAGAAATTTGCCCTATTAGATGTTGGTGTAGCCACAAGACTGGTGGGCACAGGAATGGGCCCTGCTATGAGTTAATAGATCAAGATTTGTAATTGCATGCACCTGTTGAACAGGGCAGAAAAATTGGGGGTGGTGGTGGTGGTGGACGGTGTTGCCACAAGACTGTAAGCTCTCACAGTTACTCTTGGTGGGCGCAGGAATGGGCCCTGCTGTGAGTTATTAGATCAAGATTTGTAATTGCAAGCACCTGATGAACAGGGCAGAAAAATTGGGCCTTTGGCGGTGGTGGTGGACGGTGTTGCCACAAGACTGTAGGCCCTCATAGTTACTCTTGGTGGGCGCAGGAATGGGCCCTGCTGTGAGTTATTAGATCAAGATTTGTAATTGCAAGCACCTGATGAACAGGGCAGAAAAATTGGGCCTTTGGCGGTGGTGGTGGACGGTGTTGCCACAAGACTGTAGGCCCTCACAGTTACTCTTGGTGGGCGCAGGAATGGGCCCTGTTGTGAGTTATTAGATGAAGATTTGTAATTGCAAGCACCTGATGAACAGGGCAGAAAAATTGGGCCTTTGGCGGTGGTGGTGGACGGTGTTGCCACAAGACTGTAGGCCCTCACAGTTACTCTTGGTGGGCGCAGGAATGGGCCCTGTTGTGAGTTATTAGATGAAGATTTGTAATTGCAAGCACCTGATGAACAGGGCAGAAAAATTGGGCCTTTGGCGGTGGTGGTGGACGGTGTTGCCACAAGACTGCAGGCCCTCATAGTTACTCTTGGTGGGCGCAGGAATGGGCCCTGCTGTGAACTATTAGATCAAGATTTGTAATTACCCGCCCCTGTTAAACAGGGGCTGAAAAATTGTGCCTTAGGCACTGGTGCTGGTGCCACAACACTGCAACCCCTCACAGAGACTGTACTTGGAGCACAGCAGTCACACGTGTTGCGAAGCATTTTTTTAAAAAATTGGAAGTACACGCCCCTGTTAAACAGGGGCTGAAAAATTGTGCCTTAGGCACTGGTGCTGGTGCCACAACACTGCAACCCGGCCCTCACAGATACTGTACTTGGAGCACAGCAGTCACACGTGTTGCGAAGCATTTTTTTAAAAAATTGTAAGTACCCGCCCCTGTTAAACAGGGGCTGAAAAATTGTGCCTTAGGCACTGGTGCTGGTGCCACAACACTGCAACCCGGCCCTCACAGATACTGTACTTGGAGCACAGCAGTCACACGTGTTGCGAAGCATTTTTTTAAAAAATTGTAAGTACCCGCCCCTGTTAAACAGGGGCTGAAAAATTGTGCCTTAGGCACTGGTGCTGGTGCCACAACACTGCAACCCGGCCCTCACAGATACTGTACTTGGAGCACAGCAGTCACACGTGTTGCGAAGCATTTTTTTAAAAAATTGTAAGTACCCGCCCCTGTTAAACAGGGGCTGAAAAATTGTGCCTTAGGCACTGGTGCTGGTGCCACAACACTGCAACCCGGCCCTCACAGATACTGTACTTGGAGCACAGCAGTCACACGTGTTGCGAAGCATTTTTTTAAAAAATTGGAAGTACACGCCCCTGTTAAACAGGGGCTGAAAAATTGTGCCTTAGGCACTGGTGTGGTGGCATGGATCATTGAGGAGGAGGAAGAGGATAGTCAGTGAACATAAGAGGACAGTCACTCAGCATCAGCATAGGCAGTCTTGAAGGGATGTGACATTAAAAATTATTCGGTTATATCCGCCTCAGGTGCCTGGTAGCTGGTGGTGATCCAAGACTGATTCATTTTGATGAATGTCAGTCGATCAACCGAGGCGGTGGACAGGCGCACCCTATGATCAGTCACAAATCCTCCAGCAGCACTGAATGTGCGTTCGGAAAGAACGCTGGAGGCAGGACAGGCCAGTAGCTCAATTGCATACTGTGCAAGCTCTGGCCAGTGATCCATCCTCAGGACCCAGTAAGCCAGAGGATTTTCGGTGGGAAAGGTGTCCAAGTCTGACCTTGCCCCAAGGTATTCCTGCACCATGTATATCAGACGCTGGCGATGGTTGCTGGAACCGATCATACCTTGGGGCTGCGGACTAAAAAATTGTCTGAACGCATCGGTCAGACGTCCACCTTCCCCACCGCTCCTTCTGCCACTGACCGAAGCCTCAGCAACTCGTCGCCCAGGACCAGGAGTTTGTAGCCTCCCAGTTTCTGGGAACGCGTTGCACAGACCTTTCTGCAAGGCCTCCCTGAGATGTCTCATCCTCTGCTCCCTCTGCGACGGCAAGATAAGGTCCGCAACCTTACCCTTGTACCGCGGATCAAGGAGAGTGGCCAGCCAGTAATGGTCCCTCTCCTTGATCCGAAGAACACGAGGATCCTTCCGCAGGCTTTGCAGGATCAGGGAGGCCATGCAGCGTAGGTTAGCTGAGGCATTCGGTCCGGAGTCTTCTGGGTCACTGAGGATGACATGATCGCCAGCCACCTCCTCCCAGCCACGTACAAGTCCACTGGTTTGTTGGGACTGTACATCATCCCTAAAAGACTGCTGCTGCTGATGCTGAGTGCCAGGCTCCACCTCCATGCTCACACAATCCTCCTCCTCCTCCTCCTCCTCCTCATCCTCTTCCTGTGTGATGGGTGGGACAGAAGGAACACTGTCCGGATAAAGGGGGCCTTGAGAGGCAAGGAAGTCCTCCTCTTCCTGCCTCTGTTCTGCCTCAAGTGCCCTGTCCATTATCCCACGCAGCGTATGCTCCAACAGGTGGACAAGAGGGACAGTGTCACTGATGCATGCACTGTCACTGCTCACCATCCTCGTGGCCTCCTCAAATGGTGAGAGGACAGTGCATGCATCCCTGATCATGCTCCACTGACGTGGGGAAAAAAAACCAAGCTCCCCTGACCCTGTCCTGGTGCCGTAGTCGCAAAGGTACTCATTGATGGCCCTCTGCTGCGTGTGCAGTCGCTGCAGCATGGCCAACGTTGAGTTCCACCTGGTGGGCATGTCACATATTAGGCGGTTCTTGGGCAGGTTCAGCTCCTTTTGCAGCTCAGTCAGCCGAGCACTGGCATTATAAGATCGGCGGAAATGCACACAGACTTTCCTGGCCTGCCTCAGGACATCCTGTAAGCCTGGGAACCTGCCCAAGAACCGCTGCACCACCAGGTTGAGGACGTGAGCCATGCAGGGCACATGGGTGAGCTGCCCCTGTCGCAGGGCGGAGAGGAGGTTGGTGCCATTGTCAGAAACGACCATTCCTGGCTTAAGCTGACGTGGCGTCAACCACCTCTCGGCCTGCCCCTGCAGAGCTGCCAGAACCTCTGGCCCAGTGTGGCTCCTGTCCCCCAAACACACCAGCGCAAGCACGGCATGGCATCTTTTTGCCTGCGTACTTGCGTAGCCCCTTGTACGCCTACGGAGCACCGCTGGTTCCAAGGACAGAGCACTGGAGGAAGAAGAAGAGGAGGGGGTGGAGGAGAGAGGTGTGTCACAACCAGTAGCAGTAGTCGCGTTTTGGAGGCGTGGTGGCGGAACAACCTCCAACACTACTGCACCTTGTCCTGCATCCCTCCCAGCTGCCAATAGAGTGACCCAATGGGCCGTGAAAGAAAGGTACCGTCCCTGTCCATGCCTGCTGGACCATGAGTCAGCGGTAATATGCACCTTACCGCTGACCGCCCTGTCCAGCGAGGCATGGACATTGCCCTCCACATGCCGGTAGAGAGACGGAATCGCCTTCCGCGAGAAAAAGTGGCGTTTGGGAACCTGCCACTGAGGAACCGCACATTGAACAAACTCACGGAAGGGGGGCCGAGTCTACCAACTGAAAAGGCAGCAGTTGAAGTGCTAGCAATTTAGCAAGGCTAGCATTCAACCGCTGGGCATGTGGATGGCTGGGAGTGTACTTCTTTCTACGGTCCAGCAGCTGGGGCAGGGAAATTTGCCTGCTGCAATCGGACGTCGGTGTACTGCAAGTACTTGGTTGTGACACACCTAATTCTACACCTTCAGTCCTCTCAGAGCAGCTTTCAGAGAGGACTGAAAGTGTAGTGGGGATGGAGATCCCAGCTGAGGAGGAGCAAGGAGAGGTCCGCTTAGTTCTTTGGTGTGGGTCTTTTATGTGTGCCTGCCAACGAGCTGCATGGCAGGTCGCCATATGTCTGGTCATGCTTGTCGTGCCCAAGCGGCTGATGTTTTGGCCACGCGAGATACGCTTGAGACAAATATTGCAAATAGCAGTGGTGCGATCTGCTGCACTCGTCTCAAAAAAGGCCCACACCAAAGAACTTTTCTGATAACGTGCAGAGGCAGCGCCCTGCACAGGCGGAGCTCTGCGGTGTTGTACAGTTGCTGTGCTGGCCTCTACCTGGCCTCCAGGGGGCATCCTGCCTCGTTGGACATGTGACGCCGCATCCTCCTCCTCCTCGTCCTCCTCCTCATCCTCTCTCCCTTGAGGCACCCACGTGGAGTCAGTGACCTCATCATCCCCTCCCTCTTCACCACTAGAGCAAACCTGGCAGTAAGCTGCAGCTGGTGGAACAGTACTGCCAGATTCCTCAAGCTGGGTATCGTCATCCGAGCCTTCGAATCGTTGGGCATCCTCCTGGAGCATGTACCCAACACTGTGCTCAAAGAGTTCGGGGGACTCCTCAGGAGGACATGGTGGGTCTAGGGAAGGGGTGGCTGATGATGCTCTGTCAGTACCCTGAGCCTGGGAGAGAGAGGATGAGGAGGATGAGGAGGGCTTGGTCATCCATTCTACCAAGCCTTCAGCATGATGCGGCTCCACATGTCCAGCTGCCGAAAACAAAGACGCGCGTGTCCCATGGCCACGTGCTGATGACGATGCACGACCACGTCCACGTCCACGGCCACGTCCACTAGAAACAGAGCCTGCCTGCCCTGTGTTCTTGGCTCTGCACGCTCTGCCTCCCCTTGGCGGTCTTCCAGCCATTGTAGTCGGTAGTCCTGTGGGTGCTGCTGAGAAGAATATATAGGAGCTCTGTGTGATGCCACTAACACACTAGAAGTCCTATGGGTGCTTCTGCAAAGAAAATAGAGGAGCTCTGTGTGATGCCACTAACACACTAGAAGTCCTGTGGGTGCTGCTGAGAAGAATATATAGGAGCTCTGTGTGATGCCACTAACACACTAGAAGTCCTATGGGTGCTTCTGCAAAGAAAATAGAGGAGCTCTGTGTGATGCCACTAACACACTAGAAGTCCTGTGGGTGCTGCTGAGAAGAATATATAGGAGCTCTGTGTGATGCCACTAACACACTAGAAGTCCTATTGGTGCTTCTGCAAAGAAAATAGAGGAGCTCTGTGTGATGCCACTAACACACTAGAAGTCCTGTGGGTGCTGCTGAGAAGAATATATAGGAGCTCTGTGTGATGCCACTAACACACTAGAAGTCCTATGGGTGCTTCTGCAAAGAAAATAGAGGAGCTCTGTGTGATGCCACTAACACACTAGAAGTCCTGTGGGTGCTGCTGAGAAGAATATATAGGAGCTCTGTGTGATGCCACTAACACACTAGAAGTCCTATGGGTGCTTCTGCAAAGAAAATAGAGGAGCTCTGTGTGATGCCACTAACACACTAGAAGTCCTGTGGGTGCTGCTGAGAAGAAATATATAGGAGCTCTGTGTGATGCCACTAACACACTAGAAGTCCTATGGGTGCTTCTGCAAAGAAAATAGAGGAGCTCTGTGTGATGCCACTAACACACTAGAAGTCCTGTGGGTGCTGCTGAGAAGAAATATAGGAGCTCTGTGTGATGCCACTAACACACTAGAAGTCCTATGGGTGCTTCTGCAAAGAAAATAGAGGAGCTCTGTGTGATGCCACTAACACACTAGAAGTCCTATGGGTGCTTCTGCAAAGAAAATAGAGGAGCTCTGTGTGATGCCACTAACACACTAGAAGTCCTGTGGGTGCTGCTGAGAAGAATATATAGGAGCTCTGTGTGATGCCACTAACACACTAGAAGTCCTATGGGTGCTTCTGCAAAGAAAATAGAGGAGCTCTGTGTGATGCCACTAACACACTAGAAGTCCTGTGGGTGCTTCTGCAAAGAAAATAGAGGAGCTCTGTGTGATGCCACTAACACACTAGAAGTCCTGTGGGTGCTGCTGAGAAGAATATATAGGAGCTCTGTGTGATGCCACTAACACACTAGAAGTCCTATGGGTGCTTCTGCAAAGAAAATAGAGGAGCTCTGTGTGATGCCACTAACACACTAGAAGTCCTGTGGGTGCTGCTGAGAAGAAAAATATAGGAGCTCTGTGTGATGCCACTAACACACTAGAAGTCCTATGGGTGCTTCTGCAAAGAAAATAGAGGAGCTCTGTGTGATGCCACTAACACACTAGAAGTCCTGTGGGTGCTGCTGAGAAGAATATATAGGAGCTCTGTGTGATGCCACTAACACACTAGAAGTCCTATGGGTGCTTCTGCAAAGAAAATAGAGGAGCTCTGTGTGATGCCACTAACACACTAGAAGTCCTGTGGGTGCTGCTGAGAAGAATATATAGGAGCTCTGTGTGATGCCACTAACACACTAGAAGTCCTATGGGTGCTTCTGCAAAGAAAATAGAGGAGCTCTGTGTGATGCCACTAACACACTAGAAGTCCTGTGGGTGCTGCTGAGAAGAAATATAGGAGCTCTGTGTGATGCCACTAACACACTAGAAGTCCTATGGGTGCTTCTGCAAAGAAAATAGAAGCCACTAACACAAAATAAGAGCTCTGTGTGATGCCACTAACACACTAGAAGTCCTATGGGTGCTTCTGCAAAGAAAATAGAGGAGCTCTGTGTGATGCCACTAACACACTAGAAGTCCTGTGGGTGCTTCTGAGAAGAATATAGAGGAGCTCTGTGTGATGCCACTAACACACTAGAAGTCCTATGGGTGCTTCTGCAAAGAAAATAGAGGAGCTCTGTGTGATGCCACTAACACACTAGAAGTCCTGTGGGTGCTTCTGCAAAGAAAATAGAGGAGCTCTGTGTGATGCCACTAACACACTAGAAGTCCTGTGGGTGCTGCTGAGAAGAATATATAGGAGCTCTGTGTGATGCCACTAACACACTAGAAGTCCTATGGGTGCTTCTGCAAAGAAAATAGAGGAGCTCTGTGTGATGCCACTAACACACTAGAAGTCCTGTGGGTGCTGCTGAGAAGAATATATAGGAGCTCTGTGTGATGCCACTAACACACTAGAAGTCCTATGGGTGCTTCTGCAAAGAAAATAGAGGAGCTCTGTGTGATGCCACTAACACACTAGAAGTCCTGTGGGTGCTTCTGAGAAGAATATAGAGGAGCTCTGTGTGATGCCACTAACACACTAGAAGTCCTATGGGTGCTTCTGCAAAGAAAATAGAGGAGCTCTGTGTGATGCCACTAACACACTAGAAGTCCTGTGGGTGCTGCTGAGAAGAAAATATAGGAGCTCTGTGTGATGCCACTAACACACTAGAAGTCCTATGGGTGCTTCTGCAAAGAAAATAGAGGAGCTCTGTGTGATGCCACTAACACACTAGAAGTCCTGTGGGTGCTGCTGAGAAGAATATATAGGAGCTCTGTGTGATGCCACTAACACACTAGAAGTCCTATGGGTGCTTCTGCAAAGAAAATAGAGGAGCTCTGTGTGATGCCACTAACACACTAGAAGTCCTGTGGGTGCTGCTGAGAAGAATATATAGGAGCTCTGTGTGATGCCACTAACACACTAGAAGTCCTATGGGTGCTTCTGCAAAGAAAATAGAGGAGCTCTGTGTGATGCCACTAACACACTAGAAGTCCTGTGGGTGCTTCTGAGAAGAATATAGAGGAGCTCTGTGTGATGCGACTAACACACTTCAAGTCCTATAGGTGCTTCTGGGAACAAAATAGAGGAGCTGTGTGTGATGGGACTAACACACTAGAAGTCCTGTAGGTGCTTCTGGGAAGAATATATAGGAGCTGTGTGTGATGGGACTAACACACTTCAAGTCCTATAGGTGCTTCTGGGAAGAAAATAGAGCTCTGTGTGTGTGATGGGACTAACACACTAGAAGTCCTGTAGGTGCTTCTGGGAACAATATATAGCTCTGTGTGTGTGATGGACTAACACACTTCAAGTCCTATAGGTGCTTCTGGGAACAAAATAGAGGAGCTGTGTGTGATGGGACTAACACACTAGAAGTCCTGTAGGTGCTGCTGGGAAGAAAATAAAGCTCTGTGTGATGCCACTAACACACTTCAAGTCCTATGGGTGCTTCTGAAAAGAAAATAGAGCTCTGTGTGTGTGATGGGACTAACACACTTCAAGTCCTGTAGGTGCTTCTGGGAAGAAAATAGAGCTCTGTGTGTGTGATGGGACTAACACACTTCAAGTCCTATAGGTGCTTCTGGGGAACAAAATATAGCTCTGTGTGTGTGATGGGACTAACACACTTCAAGTCCTATAGGTGCTTCTGGGAACAAAATATAGCTCTGTGTGTGTGATGGGACTAACACACTTCAAGTCCTATAGGTGCTTCTGGGAACAAAATATAGCTCTGTGTGTGTGATGGGACTAACACACTTCAAGTCCTATAGGTGCTTCTGGGAAGAAAATATAGCTCTGTGTGTGTGATGGGACTAACACACTTCAAGTCCTATAGGTGCTTCTGGGAACAAAATATAGCTCTGTGTGTGTGATGGGACTAACACACTTCAAGTCCTATAGGTGCTTCTGGGAACAAAATAAAGCTCTGTGTGTGTGATGGGACTAACACACTTCAAGTCCTATAGGTGCTTCTGGGAATAAAATATAGCTCTGTGTGTGTGATGGGACTAACACACTTCAAGTCCTATAGGTGCTTCTGGGAACAAAATATAGCTCTGTGTGTGTGATGGGACTAACACACTTCAAGTCCTATAGGTGCTTCTGGGAACAAAATATAGCTCTGTGTGTGTGATGGGACTAACACACTTCAAGTCCTATAGGTGCTTCTGGGAACAAAATATAGCTCTGTGTGTGTGATGGGACTAACACACTTCAAGTCCTATAGGTGCTTCTGTGAACAAAATATAGCTCTGTGTGTGTGATGGGACTAACACACTTCAAGTCCTATAGGTGCTTCTGGGAACAAAATATAGCTCTGTGTGTGTGATGGGACTAACACACTTCAAGTCCTAGGTGCCTCTGGGAAGAAAATATAGCTCTGTGTGTGTGATGGGACTAACACACTTCAAGTCCTATAGGTGCTTCTGGGAACAAAATATAGCTCTGTGTGTGTGATGGGACTAACACACTTCAAGTCCTATAGGTGCTTCTGGGAACAAAATAAAGCTCTGTGTGTGTGATGGGACTAACACACTTCAAGTCCTATAGGTGCTTCTGGGAACAAAATATAGCTCTGTGTGTGTGATGGGACTAACACACTTCAAGTCCTATAGGTGCTTCTGGGAACAAAATATAGCTCTGTGTGTGTGATGGGACTAACACACTTCAAGTCCTATAGGTGCTTCTGGGAACAAAATATAGCTCTGTGTGTGTGATGGGACTAACACACTTCAAGTCCTATAGGTGCTTCTGGGAAGAAAATATAGCTCTGTGTGTGTGATGGGACTACACACTTCAAGTCCTATAGGTGCTTCTGGGAAGAAAATATAGCTCTGTGTGTGTGATGGGACTAACACACTTCAAGTCCTATAGGTGCTTCTGGGAAGAAAATATAGCTCTGTGTGTGTGATGGGACTAACACACTTCAAGTCCTATAGGTGCTTCTGGGAACAAAATATAGCTCTGTGTGTGTGATGGGACTAACACACTTCAAGTCCTATAGGTGCTTCTGGGAAGAAAATATAGCTCTGTGTGTGTGATGGGACTAACACACTTCAAGTCCTATAGGTGCTTCTGGGAACAAAATATAGCTCTGTGTGTGTGATGGGACTAACACACTTCAAGTCCTATAGGTGCTTCTGGGAACAAAATATAGCTCTGTGTGTGTGATGGGACTAACACACTTCAAGTCCTATAGGTGCTTCTGGGAACAAAATAAAGCTCTGTGTGTGTGATGGGACTAACACACTTCAAGTCCTATAGGTGCTTCTGGGAACAAAATATAGCTCTGTGTGTGTGATGGGACTAACACACTTCAAGTCCTATAGGTGCTTCTGGGAACAAAATATAGCTCTGTGTGTGTGATGGGACTAACACACTTCAAGTCCTATAGGTGCTTCTGGGAACAAAATATAGCTCTGTGTGTGTGATGGGACTAACACACTTCAAGTCCTATAGGTGCTTCTGGGAACAAAATATAGCTCTGTGTGTGTGATGGGACTAACACACTTCAAGTCCTATAGGTGCTTCTGGGAACAAAATATAGCTCTGTGTGTGTGATGGGACTAACACACTTCAAGTCCTATAGGTGCTTCTGGGAACAAAAATATAGCTCTGTGTGTGTGATGGGACTAACACACTTCAAGTCCTATAGGTGCTTCTGGGAAGGAAATAAAGGTCTGTGTGATGGGACTAACACACTTCAAGTCCTATAGGTGCTTCTGGGAACAAAATATAGCTCTGTGTGTGTGATGGGACTAACACACTTCAAGTCCTATAGGTGCTTCTGGGAAGAAAATATAGCTCTGTGTGTGTAATGGGACTAACACACTTCAAGTCCTATAGGTGCTCTGGGAACAAAATATAGCTCTGTGTGTGTGATGGGACTAACACACTTCAAGTCCTATAGGTGCTTCTGGGAACAAAATATAGCTCTGTGTGTGTGATGGGACTAACACACTTCAAGTCCTATAGGTGCTTCTGGGAAGGAAATAAAGGTCTGTGTGATGGGACTAACACACTTCAAGTCCTATAGGTGCTTCTGGGAACAAAATATAGCTCTGTGTGTGTGATGGGACTAACACACTTCAAGTCCTATAGGTGCTTCTGGGAAGAAAATATAGCTCTGTGTGTGTAATGGGACTAACACACTTCAAGTCCTATAGGTGCCTCTGGGAACAAAATATAGCTCTGTGTGTGTGATGGGACTAACACACTTCAAGTCCTATAGGTGCTTCTGGGAACAAAATATAGCTCTGTGTGTGTGATGGGACTAACACACTTCAAGTCCTATAGGTGCTTCTGGGAAGGAAATAAAGGTCTGTGTGTGTGATGGGACTAACACACTTCAAGTCCTATAGGTGCTTCTGGGAACAAAATATAGCTCTGTGTGTGTGATGGGACTAACACACTTCAAGTCCTATAGGTGCTTCTGGGAAGAAAATATAGCTCTGTGTGTGTGATGGGACTAACACACTTCAAGTCCTATAGGTGCTTCTGGGAACAAAATATAGCTCTGTGTGTGTGATGGGACTAACACACTTCAAGTCCTATAGGTGCTTCTGGGAACAAAATATAGCTCTGTGTGTGTGATGGGACTAACACACTTCAAGTCCTATAGGTGCTTCTGGGAAGAAAATATAGCTCTGTGTGTGTGATGGGACTAACACACTTCAAGTCCTATAGGTGCTTCTGGGAACAAAATATAGCTCTGTGTGTGTGATGGGACTAACACACTTCAAGTCCTATAGGTGCTTCTGGGAACAAAATATAGCTCTGTGTGTGTGATGGGACTAACACACTTCAAGTCCTATAGGTGCTTCTGGGAACAAAATATAGGAGCTCTGCCTGCCTGCCACGAACACACTACAAGTCCTATAGGTGCTTCTGGGTAACAAAATATAGGAGCTCTGCCTGCCTGCCACGAACACACTACAAGTCCTATAGGTGCTTCTGGTAACAAAATATAGGAGCTCTGCCTGCCTGCCACGAACACACTACAAGTCCTATAGGTGCTTCTGGTAACAAAATATAGGAGCTCTGCCTGCCTGCCACAAACACACTACAAGTCCTATAGGTGCTTCTGGTAACAAAATATAGGAGCTCTGCCTGCCTGCCACGAACACACTACAAGTCCTATAGGTGCTTCTGGTAACAAAAATATAGGAGCTCTGCCTGCCTGCCTGCCACAAACACACTACAAGCCCCTCTTTCTCAATCAATCTTTGTAACTGAATCTATCTAACTCAATCTCTGTAAGTGAATCTCTCTACCTAACTAAATCCAGCAGAGTGTCACAGAATCAGCCTGCTCAATCTGCGCCGGAACAGCATGTGACCGGCGCAGACGGCGTGGCGGCCTTTTATAGGGGGGGGCGTGTACTACAGCCCCTGAGCTGTAATTGGCTACAGGCGTCCTGCCTGTAGCCAATTATGGCTCTTCGAGTTTCCGGGGCTGTGATTGGCCAAGCATGCAGGGTCACAGTGCATGCTTGGCCAATCATCAGCCAGCAATGCACTGCGCCGGCCGCGCCGGCCGCAATGCATTGCGGGGCCGCTCGCATCACACGAACGTGATGCGAGCGGCCAAAATAGTTCTGGGCTCGCCGAGCGAGCGAACGCCCGGTGCTCGATGCGAACGTGGGTTCGCATCGAGCACCGGGCCCATCCCTACTTTTAAGGTACCCAACCAGACCTTTACATATAAAGCCAATTAGCTTTTATTAACATCACAATATAATATAGTATATCATAATATATACATAATATAATATATACATTACTCATACAACAAATTTGTATATTGCATTGTTTTTATACTTATAGTTATTTGAATCTGACGCCGACAAGCTCTCCATATAATCATACATTTTGTCAGATAAGATATTGGATTTATGTACCAACAATATACATTGTAATTTTGGCAATAGGATGGAGAGTTCTTATGATGCGTTTTCTAGAAATGCAGCTAGAGACATCTCCATCCTTTCACCTGCTTTGTACATTTACAATGTACAGTATATTTCATAAAGAGTTCAACATGTAGTGTAATCTCAGAAGTTGTTTTAAGTCTTTTTAAATCTGCAACTTTCATTAAAATAATACTTGGTGCTACTTCCATGAATATCCTTGTTCAGTTACTCCTTATTACAGGATGACAATATATTATCACTGTCAGTAGGCACCCGTAAACCATGATGGACAGCCAGTGCTGGAGCAAATGCATGTAGACATTAAGACCCCTTTCACACTGGGGCCGTGGCCGCGTTTGCGGTAAAGCACCGCTCATTTTAGCGATGCTTTACCGTTGTTTAAGAGGCACTTTTCGGCCACTTTTAACACCAAAGAAGGGATTAAAAACTCCTGCGATTTTAAAACCCTGCCCATTCATTCCAATAGGCAGGGCTTTTTGGGAGCGCTAAATACAACTTCCCCAAAGATGCTGCTTGCAGGACTTTTCATTACGTCCTGCAAGCACACCGCCCGAGTGTAAAAAGTCACACTTGAATGAATAGGAGTCGGTTTTCAGGCACTTAACAGAGGCTATTTCCAGCGATAAAGCACCAGAAAACCGCCCCAGTGTAAAAGGGGTCTTAGTAGCTGAAAGAAGATATAGTAGATCAGCAGTAGGAATGAGCTCCAGGTTCGGTCCTGAACTTTGGCTTTTCGGGTGTTGCATAGTAAAAGTAAAATAATGGAAAGAATTATGAAACAACAGGGAAGGAGGGGGTAATTTTAGACAACTGAGGGAATAAATAGGACAAAATTATTATGAAACTAATTACTATACGGTTTGTTTTAGCTTTTGTTAGAATCAGATTACAGCATAGGTATGTGATCTGCAGTGACAGGCTGCAAAAGTGTAATGTTTTGGCTGCTGCAATGACAATTCAAGCAGGAGATGATGATGCTTGAAGGCTGATACTTCAGTTGGCAAGTTGACAAAAATGTCAAAGTAGCAGAGCTCATACTGCCCTCACAGAGGAAGCAAAAAAAAAACATCTGGAGGAGGGGCTGCATTGAAGCAAATGAGAGCAGAATGCTAAAAAAAACCAGTAATGGCCATTTTCTAAATGAATACGCTATGGATTAAAATACAAATAAGGCGGACTGGGCACTGCCCTGGGGGGACAAGTACCAAAAACACATGAAATAAACATTTCAGTTTAGCCAGGGAGAAGCAGTTTTAGTAATGCTTAAAACAAAACATTAACAATGAGAAATTATAAATTGTAATCAGGCATGAAATGCAAAAAGAGTGCACCTCTGCCCTAAAGGGACACCTTGGTACCTTAGAGGATGAGTGGCAGCCTCTGCAGAGAGATGTCAGACATGTACAATCAGTGGCCTCTGCTAATGTGTCCTGCCTGGAGGACATGGAAAATCGCTTACATCAGAATAATGTGCATGCGGTGGGCATCCCTGAACGGGCTGGGGCAAAAATCAAGTGGCATTTATTGAAGCCTAGCTCATGGATACCTTTGGCCAAGATGCTTTTTCGCCCATGTTTGCGGTGAAGAAAGCGCACAGGGTCCCAGCACGGCCGCCACAACAGGGTGCCCCAACACACCCCTTTTTGTTCCGTCTCTTGAATTACAAAGACCATGAGGCCATACTGAATAAAGCTAGATTGGCGGGAATCCTTAAAGTGGATAACATCAAAGTTTCCTTATTCCTGGATTTTTCAGCTGAGGTACAGCTGCAGAGATCCAAATTCATATATATATATAAAGAAAAGGCTGTGTCCCCTTAATGTTCAATACTTTATGTTATATCCTGCAAATCTGAAGGTCATTGCCAATGGCACCTCACATTTCTTTGAAAATCCTGTGGCTGCAGTGCACTGACTTGACAGAGAGCAACAGCACCTGGCACAACAACCTCCTTAGGAACAGTGAGATGTCTCCGGTACTCTTCCTTGTTTCATGAGTGATTTGTTGTTAATTAGCAACCCGACGGGGACTACTCTAGCAGTTTAGTTTCCCTACTTTGCACAAAGTAAATGTTCTTTTACCTTAGTTCTGGTTCTGTAGCACAAACTGATTTCTGGCCCCAGGGCTACATTTGTGCCCCCCAAGGATGGTCCTCCGCAGACTCTTTCCCCTATATATTTGGGATGTTTTTATTTTTCTAGGGCCCAGTTGGCCAAAAACTGTACTAACTCTGACCTTATATATGTGATTCTACCTTTTTCTCTCACCATAACCCCCTTCTATCCACAGGTGGGACATTTAAAGATATCTACATTACTAATTATGATCCAGGCATCCACTAATTGGCGTAATACTCTCATCATTGATCTCTCTGTGAACTTGCTCATGTTCAGGCTCACATTGCATGTACCTCAGCCTAAGGCTTGATTTTGGTAATGTGGCAGTTATATCCTGTGGTGGAGAGGAGCCCTTAGGCCTATCCTCCCTTTCCAACAGTGTTCAGGATGTCACATAACACTGGGGGAACAAAATTAAGAGGGACGCAATTTTCAAATATTTCAGTAGATTACAGCCTCATTTGATCTGTCTCCAGGAGACACATCTGCAGCCCGACTCTGTCCATCTGCTGCGTTCTCGCAAATTCCCAACACTCCACGCACTCCCCTTATTCTAGAGGACTCAGTTTGTTGATGTCTGCCACTGTTTCATTTTAGTGTATTCAGCAGCGGATGACAGGGAGGGCAGATTTGTCTTTTTTATGCAAGTTAAATGGTTTCACATGTATTATTGCAGCCATATATATCCCCTGCCCTTCTTGGTGGACTCTCTTAAGAAACTAGCTCAATTTATGGCTTTGCATCCTGATGTGCCAGTGATGGCTTTGGATAATTTCAATAACACCTTGGATCCATACCTAGATAGATTGTCACTGATGCCCAGACCTGCTAAGTCTGCCACTGGTAAAATGATTTTTGCCTCCCTGCTCTCCGAGCTGGGACTTCATGATGTGTGGCAAGAGAGGCATGCTACTGTTAAATGTTACTCTTGCTACTCAGCCACACATGATTGACTCTCCCGTATTGACCTAGGTCTGGGGAATGCGGTGCTTTTGCAGCGTGTACAGGACTCAGCGTATAAACCCCACCTACTCTTTGATCATTCCTCCTATTGGGTTTGGCTAGATATTATGGTATCATTCAGTAGGAAACTGTGGAGAGTAAACCCCTTTTGTTTTACTTCTGGTCTCGAGTGCTAGTTGTTGGTTTAGTTGACGATCACAATATCTGTAATGTCTCCTGTCATTGCTCACTGTTTATCTATGTTTGGTATAATCTGTCATATATATTGCCTTTACCTAATTGACACAATCAATGTATGTATTGCAAGAGCAACTTAACAATAAAAAAGTTTTAATTTAAAAAATAAATTATCCAGGATGACTTTGTCTTGCTCCACATAAGGGGAGGCCCTGGCTAAGGCTTCTTCTGTCTGAAGGTTGATAATAAATATAACCTTTTTCCTCTCAGAAGAAAATGCAACAGGTTGCATCTGAAAATGCATAAGGCAATGATTAAGGAAACTTCTGTAATGGCGATGGTGTCCACTTAACCTTAGTGGTAGAGCATACGTGCATTAGTATCTACAGCAGCAGTCTCTCAGGAACATAAGTCCCACAATTGTTTATGTAGATCCAGGATGTCCTCTTGTAGCCCTTTCATCTTAATTTGTAATTTAGAAAAATGTTCCTAGTAGCTAACACCAAATGCTTGAAACTCAATGATTTGCTGTATGAGAGGATTCACAGTAGCGGCTACAGCAGCCTCTATGTTTTGGGTCAGAATATTCTGTCACAGTCTGGGATCAGACTTGGGGACCAGTGGCTGTAGCAGTAAAGACGGCCACAAGCAAGCAGCTGGAAATACATAAACAAATACCACTAGCCAGTCTTTCCCAGAGCTCCTGATGGTGGAGATGCATTTTGCTGCATGCTAATGCCAGGTCATGATTGATTGCCCTGCAGTGAAATAGTAAGTGGGGGTCAGGTAACAGATGAAACAGATAAGGAAAAAGTAGAAGTGCAGTCATTGAACAAGCCAAAAGACCAGTAACAAGTCGTAGCTGGATGAGATCAGACAGAAGCATTGTATCAAAGTTAAGGACAGCAGGTATGCAAGTAGCAAGATATCAGCTAGAGAGAGCACAGTAATCTAGCAAACAAGAAGTGCAGAGACATGGCTTAAATCAGGAAGAGTACAAGGCACAACAAACAGGCATCAGCCCTACCCAGAAAACCCATGAAAAGCCTGCTAAATGTGCAGAATGCCTCTTTAACCACTTGCTTACTGAGCACTTATACCCCCTTCCTGCCTAGGCCAATTTTAAGTTTTCAGTGCTGTCACACTTTGAATGACAATTGCACGATCATGCAACACTGTACCCATATGACATTTTTATCATTGTTTTTAACACAAATAGAGTTTATTTTGTGTTGCAACGATATCCCTCTAACAGAAGCCGGTTAACAGCTTTCTTCTTTTCTTCACACTGACAGTGTGAGGGAAAAAAGGCAATAACTGGCTTCTGTTTACTTCCATGATCAGCTGTCATTGGCTGAAAGTTGATCACGTGGCAAAGGGCCCGCTGTCATTGGCCCTTTATCTGATCTGTGATCAGTCAAGTCCCAAGGAGGGCCACAAGCAAGCAGCTGGGCTTGTGTTTCTACTTTGTTCTTTTTTTTTGTGGTTGTCCTGCAATGCTTTTCCAAGAAATATAATAATTTATTTCATGTATATACTGCATTTAAATCTATATAATCCAGCAGACTACTTCTAGAGATGATATCAAACATAGGAGTGCTAAAAGTAATTATTCCTTATGGCACACACAGAAAGTAACCAAGATAATGACAAATGTTAATATAATAAAAGACCTTCAATTCAAAGTCAACTTTTAAGCTACAAGGAGAAAGGAAGTTAGTTATATGTCTTTAATGGTATTTGATCTTTCATCTGAACTTGGTCATATTAATCCTCATATATTTATAGCTTCTTGGATGCGTGTTACATTATACATACAGTGACCATTAAAATGGTAAAAATGTAATCGATTAAAAGTGGTCCCTGTTCATTTATACTAAAAGAAATGTTTAAATTTCAAAGACTTTATAGTCAGAAAAGTGTGTGTTATATCATTAAATTATTATTGGTTAATCTATATAGTACATTTTATTGTATTTGCATAGATGATGAGTAGGTATGGGTTCTTTTGTACATACTTACAAAGGAAAAAATTCACCTTAGCCTAATTATATCAAGGAAAATCAGTAAGTTAAAAAAATGTACTTTATGTTTTTCTTCAGCTTCTATGAAAGCTCTGCTGAAAACCTCAACAGCTTAGCCAGCTTGAACCTCTGGTGGAATAGCTAATACAGTTTTCCAGCTGAGGCTCAGACTTTATTAGGTTCAGCAGGAACTGGCTGAATTTTGATCCTTGTGTAGCCCTCGGTTCAGCTGGCTGAATGAAAAAACTGAGCCATATATGGCCAGCTTCAGGTTAGCCATACATTGTATGGATCTCTGACAGTTCATGATGATTTATTGGTAGCCCTGTTGGCCTCCCTCCTGCCCTATCAAAGGAGCCTGCCAGTAAATTGTCAGCTGAACTGTGGCTGTCTCAAATCAGATGCAGCCTGTGAGTAGTTATACAGCTGCCACTGGCGGCTGTCAGAATACAATTGTCTGGCAGGGGAATCCACAATCTGTACTGTATAGTGATGATGGAAGAATCTGTTATATTTTTTTGTTAAATCAACAGGCTGAATGAAAAAAAATCTATCACTGTATGGTCAGCCTGTAGCCTGGTACACACTATTTTTTTTCATTCAACCCAGCAGGCAGGACAAAAAAACCCAGAAGAGCTTAGGAGGAGCTGCTGTACTAACAATCTGATGTTAGTACATCGTTCTCCCCGCTGAGCTATTGTGTTCTGACAAGGGGATGCCCCCCCTAGCCAGAACACACTGGTGCCGATTGGCAGTCCTATTTTGGTCATGCTCCTTTGACAGAAGTGGGCCATACAGCCAGCCTCTGTCGGACCGGCTGCGGTACACACGGGCCAAATATCAGATGGTTCCATTGAACCAGCTAATGCTGCCTGACATTCAGCCCACGTGTACTGCCCTTTAGGCATTTATGTAGATATGCTTGCTCCCAGGCCCCATTCTCCTGCAGGGAGGAACAATGATAATGCACATCTAAAAGATTTCTATGAGATACTCTCTTTCACACAACAGAACAATAGGATGTTTGCATCTCCATCTCTTTGCAGAATGCTCTGGAATTTGAAAATGTATAAAATAAATACATCACATTGGGGCCATTAGCTATAATACAATATGTACATTGGTTCTCAGTAAGTCATTAACTTTTTTACTATTGTTTTAATACTGTGGGAGTTTAAATCTTCAGGCACTGTACAATAATAAAGTAAACACATTGGCTTCAAGTCCCTCAAAGCAACCCTTTCTTTTTCTATTGTTTATAGAAACTGAAGACAAATACCTATACAGCTTGTTAATACCATATTAATGCAAATCCAGTCAACAGAAACTGTCTGACCCAGCGACTCAGCTATTTCCTCATTGCATGCTACCATCTTGCTTATCCCACAGCACAGAGAAAGTAAAACCAGGATGTCAATCACACCCCTAATGTCAAAGATATATCTGCCTTTCCTTTGTTTTGTGGGAGATATTAAAATATAATGTACAAATGTAACATGAGCTTAAAGGAAACATCTACTGAAAGATTGTAGGGGCTGCCAATGCTGATCTTCTTCTAAAAATACATTTTGCCTAGCTGTCTCTGACTGTGATAATCCATCATTCATTTAAAGTACAGGAAGATTAGATTGAGAGATGTCAGAAATGCTGATCTGCATTATTGTTCCAGGTTTACAGCCCACTGACTGAAAGTATTGAAGGTATTGGATCAACATGACTGTCAAGCACGTAGCATTTTCAGAAGGAGAGGTAAACAATGACAACCTTCTTGCTCTGACATTACAATTTTTTTTAAATAGTCAGTTCATCAATAATTGAACAGTCAGTGCAGACGTTATAATAAAGCACATCAGCCATATTCATCACAGGAGAATAATCCCTGCATATAAAGCAGGAAACATAAATTCTGGAGTAGTGCATTCTGCTTTTACCCCTTTTAACAATAACATAACAAAGAGGAATCTGTATAAAAGACATTGTTATTGTGATGTGTTCCTCTTACAAAGCAACAGAATGCTAGGAGTAATATGTGCAATACGATACATTTTTATATTGGTTCCAAGGACAATATTATCTATTATTTTGACCCTGGAAATACCAATAAATAATTTACCAAGAAAAGAATTTAGAAGCAATATGTGTAACATTTCTTTTTTTTTTTTTACATGCAATTTGATAAATGTTGTATGGTTCTCCAAATTACAGTAAACACTAAGAAACCAGAGAATTCCAACTACTTAATGTTAACTGTCTGTCAGTGTTTTGAAAAAGCATTTAAAGGAGATCTAAAGATGCACAATCCACAATACATTTTATAACATCAGCATTGTAATAGTAATATAAACAAAGAAGTCAAGGGAGGGTTGGGACTCTGTGCGAAAGGGTTTGGTCTGTCTGACCCAAATATTGAGAAAATATAAAAAACACCTGGTACCAAAGGTATGGTGAAGGACCCCTCGAGCACCGGGCGTTCGACCGCTCGGCGAGCCAAGAACTATTTGGGCGGTTCGCATCACATTCGTGTTTTGCGAGCGGCCCGCAATGCATGCGGCCGGCGCAGTGCATTGCTGGCTGTTGAGTGGCCAAGCATGCACTGTGACCCCGCATGCTTGGCCAAAAACAGCGCCGGCAGCGAGGAGAGCAAGAATTGTCTACAGGCAGGACGCCTGTAGCCCATTAAAGCTCAGGGGCTTTAGTACACGCCCCACTCGATAAAAGGCCGCCACGCCGTCGGCCCAGGACCCATGTCTTCCGGCTTTTAGAAGAGCAGTCTGCTGATTGATTTCATCTTTGCTAAACCATTGCTGAGTCATTCAATTCAATACTGATCATTGATGCTGATTGCACTGAGTGTGACATTATCTGCTGCTGGGGATGATCTGGTGTGTGCGTGCTGTTAGCCCAGCATTGCAGTAGCACCAATCACAGTGCGGTTAGAACAGCATTGCACCCCAACTTTCTGTCCCAACCTTCTGTCCCAACCTTCTGTCCCATCCCAGGCAGGCAGGCCGGGATTTATAGGAGCCATATTGTGTTTGTGTCAGCACACAGAGGAGCTAGTGTGTGTGTTCTCAGCACACATAGGACCTATAGTGTTTTTGTGTCAGCACTGATAGGACCTATAGTGTGTTGTGAGCACACATAGGTGCTCTATTTTTTTGTTAGCACACATAGGACCTATAGTGTGTTTGTCCCAGCACCCATAGGTCCTATCCCAGGCAGGCAGGCAGGCAGGGATTTATAGGAGCCATATTGTGTTTGTGTCAGCACACATAGGAGCCAGTGTGTGTGTTGTCAGCACACATAGGACCTATAGTGTGTTTGTGTCAGCACCCATAGGACCTATAGTGTGTTGTGAGCACACATAGGAGCTCTATTTATTTTATAGCACACATAGGACCTATAGTGTGTTTGTGTCAGCACCCATAGGACCTATAGTGTGTTGTGAGCACACATAGGAGCTCTATTTTTTTGTCAGCACACATAGGACCTATAGTGTGTTTGTGTCAGCACCCATAGGACCTATAGTGTGTTGTGAGCACACATAGGAGCTCTATTTTTTTGTCAGCACACATAGGACCTATAGTGTGTTTGTGTCAGCACCCATAGGACCTATAGTGTGTTGTGAGCACACATAGGAGCTCTATTTTTTTGTCAGCACACAAAGGGCCTATAGTGTGTTTGTGTCAGCACCCATAGGACCTATAGTGTGTTGTGAGCACACATAGGAGCTCTATTTTTTGGTCAGCACACATAGGGCCTATAGTGTGTTTGTGTCAGCACCCATAGGACCTATAGTGTGTTGTGAGCACACATAGGAGCTCTATTTTTTGTGTCAGCAGCACACATAGGACCTATAGTGTGTTTGTGTCAGCACCCATAGGACCTATAGTATGTTGTTGTCAGCACACATAGGAGCTCTATTTTTGTGTCAGCACACATAGGACCTATAGTGTGTTTGTGTCAGCACCCATAGGACCTATTGTGTGTTGTGAGCACACATAGGAGCTCTATTTTTTGTGTCAGCACACAAAGGACCTATAGTGTGTTTGTGTCAGCACCCATAGGACCTATAGTGTGTTGTGAGCACACATAGGAGCTCTATTTTTTTGTCAGCACACATAGGACCTATAGTGTGTTTGTGTCAGCACCCATAGGACCTATAGTGTGTTGTGAGCACACATAGGAGCTCTATTTTTTGTGTCAGCACACATAGGACCTATAGTGTGTTTGTGTCAGCACCCATAGGACCTATAGTGTGTTGTGAGCACACATAGGAGCTCTATTTTTTGTGTCAGCACACATAGGGCCTATAGTGTGTTTGTGTCAGCACCCATAGGACCTATAGTGTGTTGTGAGCACACATAGGAGCTCTATTTTTTTGTCAGCACACAAAGGACCTATAGTGTGTTTGTGTCAGCACCCATAGGACCTATAGTGTGTTGTGAGCACACATAGGAGCTCTATTTTTTGTGTCAGCACACAAAGGACCTATAGTGTGTTTGTGTCAGCACCCATAGGACCTATAGTGTGTTGTGAGCACACATAGGAGCTCTATTTTTTGTGTCAGCACACATAGGACATATAGTGTGTTTGTGTCAGCACCCATAGGACCTATAGTGTGTTGTGAGCACACATAGGAGCTCTATTTTTTGGTCAGCACACATAGGGCCTATAGTGTGTTTGTGTCAGCACCCATAGGACCTATAGTGTGTTGTGAGCACACATAGGAGCTCTAGTTTTTTGTCAGCACACATAGGACCTATAGTGTGTTTGTGTCAGCACCCATAGGACCTATAGTGTGTTGTGAGCACACATAGGAGCTCTATTTTTTGTGTCAGCACACAAAGGACCTATAGTGTGTTTGTGTCAGCACCCATAGGACCTATAGTGTGTTGTGAGCACACATAGGAGCTCTATTTTTTTGTCAGCACACAAAGGACCTATAGTGTTTTGTGTCAGCACCCATAGGACCTATAGTGTGTTGTGAGCACACATAGGAGCTCTATTTTTTGTGTCAGCACACATAGGACCTATAGTGTGTTTGTGTCAGCACACATAGGACCTATAGTGTGTTGTGAGCACACATATGATCTCTATTTTTTTGTCAGCACACATAGGACCTATAGTGTGTTTGTGTAAGCACCCATAGGACCTATAGTGTGTTTGTGTCAGCACACATAGGAGCTCTATTTTTTGTCAGCACACATAGGAGCTATAGTGTGTTGTCAGCACACATAGGAGCTATAGTGTGTTGTCAGCACACATAGGAGCTATAGTGTGTTTGTGTCAGCACACATAGGAGCTAGTGTGTGTGTGTCAGCACACATAGGAACTAGTGTGTGTGTGTGTGTCAGCACACATAGGAGCTAGTGTGTGTGTCAGCACACATAGGAGCTAGTGTGTGTGTGTGTGTGTGTCAGCCCAGTTCTTCTCATCTAAGGCAGCCTCTATCTGCCATAGGGCCCTGTTGCTGTCATCTAAGGCATCCATCTGCAGGAGTTAGTGTGTGTGCTGTGTGACTCCAGCACAATATACACTACCCACTACAATGGCTGGAAGACCGCCAAGGAGAGGCAGACAGTCCCGAGGCAAGAACACAGGGCAAGCAGGCTCTGTTTCTAGAGACAACAGTGCTGGTCGTGGACGTGGTCGTGCATCGTCATAAGCACGTGGCCATGGGACACGCTTGTCTTTGTTTTCGGCAGCTGGACATGTTGAGCCGCATAATGCCGAAGGCTTGGTAGAATGGATGACCAAGCCCTCCTCATCCTCCTCATCCTCTCTCACCCAGGCTCAGGGTACTGGCAGAGCAGCTGCCAACGCGTACTCAATGGCATCATCAGGCACCCCTTCCCTAGACCCACCATGTCCTCCTGAGGAGTCCCCCGAACTGTTTGAGCACAGTGTTGGGTACATGCTCCAGGAGGATGCCCAACGATTTGAAGGCTCGGATGATGATACCCAGCTTGAGGAAGGCAGTAGTGTGCGCGCAGAGAGAGGGGATGCTGAAGGACAGCAATCTGGCAGTAATGTTCCACCAGTTGCAGCTTACTGCCAGGTTTGCTCTAGTGGTGAAGAGGGAGGGGATGATGAGGTTACTGACTCCACGTGGGTGCCTGAAGGGAGAGAGGAGGAGGAGGAGGAGGATGCGGCGGCACATGTCCAACGAGGCAGGATGCCCTCCGGAGGCCAGCTAGAGGCCAGCACACCAACTGAATCACACCGCAGAGCTCCGCCTGTGCAGGGCGCTGCCTCTGCACGTTATCACAAAAGTTCTTTGGTGTGGGCCTTTTTTGAGACGAGTACATCAGATCGCACCACTGCTATTTGCAATATTTGTCTCAAGCGTATCTCGCGTGGCCAAAACATCAGCCGCTTGGGCACCACAAGCATGACCAGACATATGTCGACCGGCCATGCAGCTCGTTGGCAAGCGCACATTAAAGACCCACACCAAAGAACAAAGCCGACCTCTTCTTGCTCCTCATCAGCTGGGATCTCCATCCCCACTATATCTTCAGTCCTCTCTGAAAGCTGCTCTGAGAGGACTGAAGGTGTAGAATTAGGTGTGTCACAACCAAGTACTTGCAGTACACCGACGTCCGATTGTAGCTGGCAAATTTCCCTGCCCCAGCTGCTGGACCGTCGAAAGAAGTATACTCCCAGCCATCCACATGCCCAGCGGTTGAATGCTAGCTTGGCTAAATTGCTAGCACTTCAACTGCTGCCTTTTCAGTTGGTAGACTCGACCCCCTTCCGTGAGTTTGTGCGGTTCCTCAGTGGCAGGTTCCCAAACGCCACTTTTTCTCACGGAAGGCGATTCCGTCTCTCTACCGGCATGTGGAAGGCAATGTCCATGCCTCGCTGGACAGGGCGGTCAGCGGTAAGGTGCATATTACCGCTGACTCATGGTCCAGCAGGCATGGACAGGGACGTCATCTGTCTTTCACGGCCCATTGGGTCACTCTATTGGCAGCTGGGAGGGATGCAGGACAAGGTGCAGTAGTGTTGGAGGTTGTTCCGCCACCACGCCTCCAAAAGGCTACTACTGGTTGTGACACACCTCTCTCCTCCACCCCCTCCTCTTCTTCTTCCTCCATGGCCTCTTCGAGTGCTCTGTCCTCGGAACCAGCGGTGCTCCGTAGGCGTACAAGGGGCTATGCGAGTATGCAGGCGAAAAGATGCCATGCCGTGCTTGCGCTGGTGTGTTTGGGGGACAGGAGCCACACTGGGGCAAAGGTTCTGGCAGCTCTGCAGGGGCAGACCGAGAGGTGGTTGACGCCACGCCAGCTTAAGCCAGGAATGGTGGTTTCTGACAATGGCACCAACCTCCTCTCCGCCCTGCGACAGGGGCAGCTCACCCATGTGCCCTGTATGGCTCACGTCCTCAACCTGGTGGTGCAGCGGTTTTTGGGCAGGTACCCAGGCTTACAGGATGTCCTGAGGCAGGCCAGGAAAGTCTGTGTGCATTTCCGCCGATCGTATAATGCCAGTGCTCGGCTGGCTGAGCTGCAAAAGGAGTTGAACCTGCCCAAGAACCGCCTAATATGTGACATGCCCACCAGGTGGAACTCAACGTTGGCCATGCTGCAACGACTGCACACGCAGCAGAGGGCCATCAATGAGTACCTTTGCGACTACGGCACCAGGACAGGGTCAGGGGAGCTTGGCTTTTTTTCCCCACGCCAGTGGAGCATGATCAGGGATGCATGCACTGTCCTCTCACCATTTGAGGAGGCCACGAGGATGGTGAGCAGTGACAGTGCATGCATCAGTGACACTGTACCTCTTGTCCACCTGTTGGAGCATACGCTGCGTTGGATAATGGACAGGGCACTTGAGGCAGAACGGAGGCAGGAAGAGGAGGACTTCCTTGCCTCTCAAGGCCCCCTTTATCCAGACAGTGTTCCTTCTGTCCCACCCATCACACAGGAAGAGGAGGAGGAGGAGGAGGTGGAGGAGGATTGTGTGAGCCTGGAGGTGGAGCCTGGCACTCAGCATCAGCAGCAGCAGTCTTTTAGGGATGATGTACAGTCCCAACAAACCAGTGGACTTGTACGTGGCTGGGAGGAGGTGGCTGGCGATCATGTCGTCCTCAGTGACCCAGAAGACTCCGGACCGAATGCCTCAGCTAACCTACGTTGCATGGCCTCCCTGATCCTGCAAAGCCTGCGGAAGGATCCTCGTATTCTTCGGATCAAGGAGAGGGACCATTACTGGCTGGCCACTCTCCTTGATCCACGGTACAAGGGTAAGGTTGCGGACCTTATCTTGCCGTCGCAGAGGGAGCAGAGGATGAGACATCTCAGGGAGGCCTTGCAGAAAGGTCTGTGCAACGCGGTCCCAGAAACTGGGAGGTTACAAACTCCTGGTCCTGGACGACGAGTTGCTGAGGCTTCGGTCAGTAGCAGAAGGAGCGGTGGGGAAGGTGGACGTCTGACCGATGCGTTCAGACAATTTTTTAGTCCGCAGCCCCAAGGTATGATCGGTTCCAGCAACCATCGCCAGCGTCTGATATACATGGTGCAGGAATACCTAGGGGCAAGGTCAGACTTGGACACCTTTCCCACCGAAAATCCTCTGGCTTACTGGGTCTTGAGGATGGATCACTGGGCAGAGCTTGCACAGTATGCAATTGAGCTACTGGCCTGTCCTGCATTCAGCGTTCTTTCCGAACGCACATTCAGTGCTGCTGGAGGATTTGTCACCGATCACAGGGTGCGCCTGTCCACCGACTCGGTTGATCGACTGACCTTCATAAAAATGAATCAGTCTTGGATCACCACCAGCTACCAGGCACCTGAAGCGGATATAACTGAATAATTTATAATGTCACATCCCTTCAAGACTGCCTATGCTGATGCTGAGTGACTGTCCTGTTATGTTCACTGACTATCCTCTTCCTCCTCCTCAATGATCCATTCCTTGATAGCTTGGAAGAACATTTTTGTTTCTGGGTGCCACCACACCAGTGCCTAAGGCACAATTTTTCAGCCCCTGTATAACAGGGGCGTGTAATTAAAATTTAAAAAAAAAATGCTTCGCAACAGGTCTGACTGCTGTGCTCCAAGTACAGTATCTGTGAGGGGTTGCAGTGTTGTGGCACCAGCACCAGTGCCTAAGGCACAATTTTTCAGCCCCTGTTTAACAGGGGCGTGTAATAACAATTTTTTAAGCAATGCTTTGCAACAGGTCTGATTGCTGTGCTCAAGTACAGTATCTGTGAGGGGTTGCAGTGTTGTGGCACCAGCACCAGTGCCTAAGGCACAATTTTTCAGTCCCTGTTTAACAGGAGCGTGTAATTACAATTTCTTAATCAATGCTTCGCAACAGGTCTCATTCCTGTGCTCAGAGTACAGTAACTGTGAGGGGTTGCAGTCTTGTGGCACCACCACCAGTGCCAAAGGCACAATTTTTCAGCCCCTGTTTAACAGGGGCGTGTAATTACAATTTTTTCACAGCAGGGCCCATTCCTGCGCCCACCAACAGTAACTGTGAGGGCTTACAGTGTTGTGGCAACACCCTCCACCACCAACACCACCAAAGGCCCAATTTTTATGCCCTGTTCAACAGGTGCATGCAATTACAAATCTTGTTGTAATAACTTACAGTGTTGTGGCACCAGCACCTGTGCCTAAGGCCCAATTTTTCAGCCCTGTTTAACAGGGGCGTGTAATTACAACACCTTCCACCACCACCAAAGGCCCATTTTTCTGCCCTGTTCAACAGGTGCATGCAATTACAAGTCTTGATCTAATACCTCACAGCAGGGCCCATTCCTGCGCACCACCAAGAGTAACTGTGAGGGCTTACAGTCTTGTGGCAACACCGTCCACCACCACCACCACCACCAAAGGCCCAATTTTTCTGCCCTGTTCAACAGGTGCATGCAATTACAAATCTTGATCTAATAACTCACAGCAGGGCCCATTCCTGCGCCCACCAAGAGTAACTGTGAGGGCTTACAGTCTTGTGGCAACACCGTCCACCACCACCACCACCAAAGGCCCACTTTTTCTGCCCTGTTCAACACGTGCATGCAATTACAAATCTTGATCTAAAAACTCACAGCAGGGCCCAATCCTGCGCCCACCAAGAGGAACTGTGAGGGCTTAGAGTAATTTGGCAACACCGTCCACCACCACCACAACCAAAACCCCAATTTTTCTGCCATGTTCAACAGGTGCATGAAATTACAAATCTTGATCTAAAGACTCACAGCAGGGCCCATCCCTGTTCCCACCAAGAGTAACTGTGAGGGCTTACAGGCCCAATTTTTCTGCCCTGTTCAACAGGTGCATGCACTTACAAATCTTGTTCTAATAACTCACAGCAGGGTGTTGTGGCTACACCAACACCTAATGGGGCAAATTTCTGCAGGGTATATACGGCAGCCCCATACTTTCAAACAGCCAACTTACAAACGACTCCTACTTGCAAACGGAAGGAGAAAACAGGAAGTGAGAGGAAATCTAACCCTAGGAATGGAAATTCGATACTGTTAGATTTAATGTGGGAAAAAGGTATCTCCTCTCTACTGATCCTTGTTGCAATTAAAACCCCACTTTTCCAAAAACATTTGTCATTGGCACGGAAAGTGAGGTGAAATGTTCTGAACAGATGTGCAATGACAGCAAATGTTACAGGGGTAATAACCCCTCCCTATGTTCTCCAAAAAGGTTAAAAATAGATTTTTTTTGGGATGGTGCTACACTTCATCATGTACCTGTCCAGATTCTACTTAAAAACAAACCTACAGTCAGTGTCTTGTCTGCACCGCCTGTATACTTCTGTTCAGAGTATATAGGGTTGTCTTTATTTGGTTTTATTTTGGGTGCGGGGTCCCCCTTAATATCCATACAAGACCCAATGGGGCTTGGGTGGGGGGGGGGGGGGGTGATGGGGTATCCATGCCATTTTTCTCAAGGGTTTTCAGCCATATGGCCAGGACAAGACATGACATTAAAGCCGCAAGTGGTTTTAAATTGCTTCTTTTTTTCCTTTACAAATGTCCTTTTGTGCAGGGACAGTTCTAAACACGGTACAACACATGCCACTTCACAGTCATACTTTAGAAACCCCCCTGGTACCATATTTAAAGTAATATTTCACTTTTTTTTTTTCAATTTATGCATCATTAAAATGACTGCTCCCGAAAAAAGCGTTAGTTTTTAAAAGTTCTTTTTGGATTGACATAGGTCCCCTGGGGCAGGACCCGGATCCCCAAACCTATTTTATGACATTAACATGCTTATTGGCCGTTGTAATTAGCACTTTTGATGTCGAACGTTCGCGTCCATTGTAACTATTAGGGTTCGAAAATTTGCGCAAACTTTCGGTCCGTTCGAAGGTTCTGGTGCGAACCGAGCCCGGGGGTGTTCGGCTTATCATTAAAATGTGCAGCACTATGATACCCCTACACTATGACTTTCATTGTTCACTTTCATTGTTTTTGTTGTTTTTTTCACAGTAACCTTTAAAGATATTGTGCCGCAGACACTTTTTCTAAGTGTGCGCTATTCTGTAAATTTAGTTTTTTCCAGAACTGTAACTGAGTTTTGGGGTTAATTGTTCTAGCTCATTACTTTGGCATCAGTTTGGCTGGGCTGTACTAGAGTTTTGCCTGGTCATAGGTGAGGTGAGCACCTGTGACAGGCTGAGAACGCAGTCTGGTTGGACGCATTAGGTACCAATATTTCCTGGAGCCAATCAGTGGGTGCGTCTGGCCCCGCTGTGTATTCCGGGAAGGCGTATTTAAGATCCTGAGGTTACGTGCTTAGGGTTTCGGCTTGCTCTTTGATTGCTGGTTTCCGGTCCGGACCAGCCCCGCGAGGGGTCCCGGGCCCAGGAGTGTCTACTGGTCATCCTGACCAGCCCCAGAGGCCCTCATGGTCTTGGGTGGGGATCCATCCATTTCCAAGCCTCGGAACTGGCTAGTTCAAGGCGCAGTAACTGAAGGAGGATTCTGAAGTGTCCCGGTGTCCTCTCATGATTGGAGAGGCACAGCAACTCGACAAGCGACCAGGGGAGGACTCTTTGGAGGAGGGCCACGCACAAGGCTGGCTGCTCGGTAAGGTGATGTATAGACACTAGTTGAATCCACATTTCCTATGGTATCGCCGGATCAGCTGAAAGATACAGGTACCATAGGAAAAGTTCCTAACTCATCCTTCGGTTACAACCAAGTCTGTGGCAGAGACTTTTAAACGTTCACTTCAAGTTGCACAACCAAGTCTGTGGCAAAGACTTTGCTAATTCTGAATCACTTGTTGGCTGCTAGATCTACAAAAAAGGGTTTATCCAACAGTGAAGTGTCCAGTTGCGAGTGGCTACCCCCTGGATCATCTAGAGAGACATTTATTTGATGTCAGCAGCTCTAAATTGCCTGAGCTTTATCACCCATGCCCTGGATTCCCAACTGAGAGACTTTGTTATGTTTCAAAGTTTTTTTGCAAATAAAAATCCTCAAAAGGACTTTGAGTGTCAGTCTTAACAATTGCTGGGTACTAACCCCGGAAACCCCTAGACAACGAACGACAAGCTACAAGGAGGAGGTAATCGGTAAGCCTAGAAATCCATAGCCGCCCTGCACAGGGTTATTGGCGCTACAATATCAATGCTCCACGCTTTGTTTTTCTGACATATGAAGCACTGGAAAAATGGTTAACTGATGTAATATGGACACAAAACAGTGATTGATTCTAGGTACACAATTTAGCTGTACATTATGACATTGGAGTATGTTCTTCTTAGCAAAGCACAATTGTTAGTGATTGTTTGTATGTTAGCTGTAACTATTATTCCCATCTCCAAGCACATCTTTTATTTTGTGAATATGATGGTTATGTAGCTTGCTTTGCAGGCACATGGGTGTAAAGGTAATTGCAATGGAAGATTATAATAAAGACAAAATGGGCGGCTGCCTAGGGATTTTGACGCAACTAATCCCATTGATTAAATGGTTTAAAGAACAGTCATATTCCAGGCATGCTGGGGATGCTAACTGTCACATTGGTTATGCTTTTACCGCTTGCTGACCAGTGCACGATGATGTAAGTCGGCACAATGGCACGGCTGCGCAAATGGGCGTACCAGTACGTCCCCTTTAATTCACCGGCTAGTAGGAGCACGCCCGCCGTTTACCAAGTGACTCAATGTCTGCCAGTGTCACGCGATCGTGGCACGGAGAGGCAGAACAGGGAGATGCCTATGTAAACAAGGCATTTCCCTGTTCTGCCTAGCAACATGACAAGAATCTACTGCTCCCAGTGATCAGGAGCAGTGATTTCTGTCATGTTCTAGTGAGCCCATCCCCCCTACAGTTAGAACACAGTGAGGGAACACAGTTAACCCCCTGATCGCTCCCTAGTGTTTAACCCCTTCCCTGCCAGTGTCATTTACACAGCAATCAGTGCATTTTTATAGCGCTGATCGCTGTATAAATGTCAATGGCCCCAAAATAGTGTCAAAAGTGTCCGATGTGTCCGCCGCAATGTCGCAGTCATGATAAAAATTGCAGATCGCCGCCATTACTAATAAAAAAAAATGAATAACAAAAATGCCATAAATCTATCCCCTATTTTGTAGACACTATAAATCAATATAAGCTTATTGCATTTTTTTTTTTTTTTTACCAAAAATATGTAGAAGACTACATATTGGCCTAAACTGAGGAAGAAATTCGTTTTTTTATATATTTTTTGGGGATATTTATTATAGCTAAAAGTAAAAAATATTGCTTTTTTTTTTCAAAATTGTAGCTCTTTCTTTGTTCAAAGCACAAAAACTAAAAACCGCAGAGGTGATAGCATACCAACAAAAGAAAGCTCTATTTTTGGGAAAAAAGGACATCAATTTTCTTTGGGTGCAGCGTCGCACGACCGCATAATTGTCAGTTAATACAACGCAGTGCCGAATCTCAAAAAATGCTTTGATCAAGAAGGGGGTAAAATCTTCTGGAGCTGAAGTGGTTAAAACAAACTGTCAAACCATCAAATGGCTGGTGTCATAACTGATCACATGTAGCATCATGGCAATTGTTGCAAATTGAACAGAGGCTAAGAGATGGCAACTTTTTTGGAGAAAAAGGACAGGAAGGTTTAGTTTCACTTTAAAGTATTGTTTCACATTATCTGCCTTAGTATTATGACCACATATTGTAATTTGCAATGATTATGCTGTTGCATAAAAACCAGTATAAAATTCAAACACAGGATTCCAAATTCCTCAGCAGCTGCACATCAGAAGAAAAAAAGAAACACCTTTGCACATTGGCCCTTTTGCATGATATCATTAAACTGCCAGGGAGCCCATGAATTGAAAACAGCCCATGACCCATAGTACAATGAATCTATTGCTGGAGAAATGCACATATTCTTTAGTAAATCAGGATAGGTCAGTACACATCAAGACTATGACATATTTATTTGGCATACTTTACTAAACTATTTTGTATAGATTTATCATTTCTCAATGCCAGTTCATGCTTTATTTCCTCTCAAATTATGAAAATACAGGCAATGTTCTTCAAATTCAGCATCACAAAGTAAACTCTAGAGCCAGCAGCTTCTTTCTCAGGTTAGTTATCCATAATAAAAGAAGCCATGGCTCTGATAAATGTTCATATTTTCTTGAAGTATTGTTTTTTTTTTTTTTTGGCTTTCTGTCTGCTCTGGGCACAAATTGATTACAGAAAGTACATCTGAATATATTATGATTTTGGATGATTCTTATGTTTGCATCATGCTCAGTGAAGCATGTGTTCTAAAGGAATTGCTGGCATATGCTTAGTACCAGTGACTGAACATCTTAACTGAACAAGATCACCCTAGTTCCAACAGCAACTTCTGCACAACATAAAAGGCCAACATTTTAAAATAGAACCTGGTCTTTATGAAAGAATAATTAAGGGATGGCTGTTGTATAGTTTGTGTTGTTATAAAAAAAGTCAGATACAAGACACACAAAATAATGCAGCCCTGTAATTATGAATATACCAATACATGTGTAGCACTAACCCCGAAGGAGCTGCTGATTTGATTTGGGCCTGCACTCTGCTGATAAACCCCACTAACTTGTCTCAGTCCCCTTGACACAGCTGTGGTGCAATACAATACAGTACAATATAATATAATACAATATACCTGTATTGTAACCTCAGGATCCACTTGCTCCACCTGCTGGGAGAAAACAACACTCCACACAACTGGGTACTTAACCAAAAGATGTTTTACTGTAAATATATTTTCGAAAAGGTGATTACAGGAATTGTGCTGTCATCCCAACATAGAATGACAGCACAATGGATAGTAGTATAACAATTTCAAACAACATAAATACACGGGAGCTCCCCTTGCTTTTATAGCTATGCATGAGATCTCACTTGAAGTACTTAGTCTTTAGTCTTCTGATCTTCGCTAGCTAGAATAATTCCTTATGATTTGTAATCCAAGGGGTTAAAGTAAATCAAATTGAGTTAAAGATGCTCCTGGTATTACTTCAGTAACTATATTACAAGGCTTGAGATGCAAAGCAGATAGGCCTCATGCCTGCCTAGTGTCAGTTGTTATACTCCTCCTCCGTAAGACTATAGATCCCAGCGAGGCCTGTATATAAGTCTGACTATGTGCAAAAGTTAGTAAACTGTGGGCCACAACCCACTCACCAACTGGATCGGATCTCTGTATGGTAGCCTTGGTCCGGTGATTGTAACTCGCTTCTCCGTCAGCTGGCTCCATCACTCCGTTCTGCTCTGTTGGGTGAGCCCGGTCCTCCGATAGTCAAACAAGTGTCTCTGGATCTATCCAATCCGGTCACTGTATCTCTGGCACCATCAGGTCACTTGCACAAACGAGCAGGGTTGCGTTCCGCAATGGCTGTAGGCCTCTTCCTCACAGCTCCTCACAGGCATGCCATGCGATCCCAAGAGACCTAAAATGGCCGTTCAGGTCCATTGTATGTCCTACCCAGCATGCACTGTCAGAGAGGGTGTTCCTGGGTAGGTCACCAAGCATCCTGGGTAAAAAGGTCAACCTTCTAATGTAAATAACAGTCTCTTCCTGTATTTGTCCTTTGTGCTTTTTCTACAGTAATAATCATTCCAGTTCAATCCCAGTATTTGGCCACTAGATGGCGCCAAATACTAAGCCATAGAAGCGTCCATAGACTTTTGTTATAACAGGCTGACATACATTATTAGACAGGAAAGTCAGCGCTACACATGTATTTTTATAATGCTAGCAGTGTAAGTACCCACATTTGACCTGGTATCAATGCCTTGTAGTCTCTATAAAGCAGGGCTGTGGTGTGAGAGGAAGTAGCAGTAAAAAGAGCCAATCAGTTCATCTGCTGACAGGAATCATGCTAATAGGTCACAGGGTCAATTAAAAAATGACAGGCATAGGAAGAGGCAGGCCCTTCCGGAGGGGTGGAAGGGGTAGGGCAAGAGCAACAGGCTTGAGCCAAAGTGGGAAGTTGCAGAAGGTGCGTTTGATTATGTCAAAGGATGCACCAGACTTGGTTGAGTGGCTCACTCAGCCTTACTCTTCTGCACCCTCCTCATCCTCTCGATCTGCACCCTCTTCACTCTCTCTGCTGTGTGCACCCCAAAAGACACTACCACCAACACCACCACCACCATATACCCTCCGCTTGAGTCAATCCAACATCACAAGACATTTCCGATGTGCAGCCTTTCTTGGCATTGGATCAGGAAGAGGAGGTAGCAACAACCGCCACTCAGCAGTCAGTACCCAGATCAGCCCAAGGAGGTTGGTCCCCGCTGTTGCTGCCTACTCCAAGATCTCTAATTATATCGGTGGGGAAGGTGACGTTGATGATGATGTGTCTAGGGACGTCATGTGGGTGCCCACAAGAGAGGAAGCGGAGGGTAGTTCAGAGGGAGAGATGGACCAGCAGATAGGGAGGAGAAGCAGTCGTAACTTACATTGCACAGGAGAGAAAAACCAGACTGCTAATGTATCAGGAGCGAGGCATCAACCATGTACGATCACATCTGGCGCTCCCAGGACGCCGGCACATGGCTCTGCAGTGTGGGCTTTTTTTAACGTGTCCACTGCTGACAATAGTGTTGCCATCTGCAGCCTTTGCAGTCAACGCATAAGTCGTGGTAAGCCCAAAACTCACCTAGGGACGACCACCTTAAGAAGGCACGTGAGCTGCCATCACCGAGCCCAGTGGGAGCAACGCCGTCAGAATGCACAAAGCCACGCTCCAGGCTCCCACCATCCAGCCTCTTCTACTTCTCCTTCTCCTCTCTCCTCAGAATTGTCCTCCACTCCACCTTCCATCATGCCATCCTCACGTTTTTCTGGAAAAAGGCAGGCTTCTGTGGGCCAAATGTTCAAGCGTAAAAAAATGATGACGCCGGATAACCCTCTTGCCCAACGGTTGACCGCTGGCTTGTCAGAACTGATAGCCCGCCAACTACTGCCATATTAACTGGTGGACTCGGGGGCCTTTTGAAAATGTGTGGCCATTGGAACACCACAATGGAAGGTCCCAGGAAGGAAGTATTTCTCACAGAAGGGCATCCCAGAGCTATATGGCCATGTTCAGAGGCAACTGAATGTATCTCTGGCACACAGTGTCGGTGCCAAGATACATCTGACCACAGACACGTGGTCTAGCAAAAAACGGGGAAGGGAAGGTATATAACTTTTACTGCCCACTGGATGAACCTTCTGACGGCCGTCAAGCATGTAACCTGTGGCACCCGTGTAGATTTGGTTTTACCGCCACGGATTGCATGCAGGCCTGCCTCTTCTTCTCCTCCTCCTACTCCATCCTCCCTCTCCTCCTCGGCTGACTCCTCCTTTTCCGCTGCTACCGTCTCTTCCACTGTGCCGCCCAAGATCCCCAGAACATATTCGACATGCCAGGTGAGACGTTGCCATGCTGTGCTGTGTCTGTTGTGCCTGGAAGCCAAGAGCCACACTGGCCCTGCCCTCCTTTCCACTTTGCATTCACAGGCAGATCAGTGACTAACACCGCTCAATTTGACAGTTGGTAAAGTGGTGTGCGACAACGGTGCCAATCTGCTTAGCGCATTGAAACAGGGCAAAATTACACATGTGCCATGCATGACACATGTCTTAAACTTGGTCGTGCATCGATTCGTTGTCAAATACCCTTGGGTCCAGGACATCTTGAGGCAGGCAAGGAAAATCTCAGCCCATTTCAGAAGATCTTACACGGCCATGGCTCGCCTTGCTGACATTCAGCAGCGACACGATCTGCCGGTCAGACATCTTATTTGTGATTGCCCGACGCGATGGAACTCAACCTTCTATATGCTTGATAGGCTGCTCCAGCAGAAACGTGCAGTTAACGACTACCTGTACGAACAGGTTCTGGGGAGCTTGTTTTTTTTTTTCACGGCGCCAGTGGCTGCTCATGCTCGATGCATGCAGACTTCTGTAGA
>CM053026.1:132481259-132568646 GCA_028564925.1 Lithobates sylvaticus | reverse complement strand
GAAATCTTTAGAGCAGGAGATACAACTTTGTCCGTCGGACAATCCGATGTAAAATGTCCGATGGTGCCTACACACGGTCGGAATTTCCGACAACATTGTCCGATAGGACAGAATCCATCGGAAAATCCAACCGTGTGTATGGGGCTTAACTGTTATACTGTAATTGTTAACCATTATTTGCTTAGCAGGTACGCTATTCAGCTGCAGCGGGTTTATTTATTCTGACAGCAACAGCATTTGCTCCCACGATACATAAAGCCGTGACTCCAGCGCTCTAGGAGGTGATTTCACCACCACATTTAAAAAAAAAGAGCATATATGGCGAAGCCTGGGGGCAGGGATGGAGGAACGATTTTCTCCTAACATTAGGAGTGGATTGCCCCCATGCTTTGGCATATATTTTTTAGGCACAGCTTGCCTTAAAAAATGTTTTATTTTGACTATGTTTTATTGTATTTGCTTTGCAGGTATGGTAAGTCTTAAGCCCCATACACACGCTCGGATTATCCGAGGACCAGGTCCGTCGGATCATGTCCGTCATACTTTGTCCGATGTTGGTTTTGCGTACACACGGTCGAACAAAGTTGTCGGAAAATCCGATCATTCTGAACGTGGTGACTTTGTTGCCTACAACGGGACTACGTAGAGGCTAGTAGCCAATAGCTTTGGTCTTGTAATGTGATCTGAGCATGCGTAGCACTTTGTCCGTCGGACAACGGTACACAAGATTGGATTTGGTGTGATCGGACCGTGTTGTCGGAAAATCTATCCAGCAGGAGATAGGACTTTGTCCGTCGGACAATCCGACGTACACTGTCCGATGGTGCATACACACGGTCGGATTTTTCAACAACATTGTCCGATCGGACAGAATCCATGCGAAAATCCTACTGTGTGTATGGGGCTTTACTGTTATATTGTAATGTTACTTTGTTGTATTGTTAACCATCATTTGCTTAACAGGTATGCCATTCAGCTGCAGCACTGATTCATTTATCTTGACAGCAACAGCGTTTGCTCCCACGATACGTAAATCAGCGACTCCATCACTGTAGGACGTGATTTCACCACCACAGTAAAAAGAAAATGGTGCATGTATGCCCATCATTAGAGTGGGTGGATGAAGGGCGGTATTCTAATGGTGGGCATACCCATCGATCAATCTATTTTTTTCGCTCAGCCCACAGGCTGCATGAAAAAAAAGAACATTAAAATATATACCCAACAAGGACCAGCAATGTACTGGTATGTTGCTGGACTTTGAGTGGTTATACCAGAATGATTATCTTGGTATCATTCTTTTCAGCCAACCGTCGGCTTTCATGTAAAAGCAATCCTAGGTGCTAATTAGCCTATAGACTGCTTTAACAAGCAGTGGGTGTGTACATGAATGCCCCCCCCCCCCACCATCTTCCATGGGTTTCTCGTGCTCTCCTGTCCCAACAGGGAACCCTAGAATGCAGCTGGTGGTTCCACCAGCTGACCATAGAGCTGATCAGAGACCAGAATGGCTCCAATCATCTCTATAGCCTAAGAAACCAGAAGCTACAAGCATTTCAGGACTTAGGTTTCGCGGGATATAAACAGCGCAATTGGAAATTGGAAAGCATTTAATCACACCGATCTTGGTGTGGTCAGATACTTTGAGGGCAGAGGAAAGATCTAGGATCTAATAGACTCCAATTTTTTCAAAAAAAGAGTACCTGTCACCATGGGCATCCGCAGGTAGGGGCAAGGGGGGTCAAGTGCCCCCCCTGGAATTGAGGATCAGATCTTAAATTCAGCACATAGTTATATAGTAGTGTCGCTATTGGGGTGTAGGCAGCCTGCACCCAGGTGCCACCCGCCAGAGGGGTGAAACCATCAAGGTGCTTGTCAAGCCCCCTATCAGTGTAGTGTGACTTTGGCTCTTTTCCCTGCTCAGTCCAGCAGAGAACTTGGCTGCGCTGTGACAGGAGAAAGGCAAGGTTTCCCCCGCTCGCCCCCCTTTCTCCTGTCAGGGAGAAGAGACGCTGGCTCTCACCAGGTTCCCCGCCCAGCTTCCTGCCCGCCCTATTCCTTCCCTATTGCCCATAATTGAGGGCCAATCAAAAGAGACTAGGAGAGGAGAGCATCATGGGACATGTTGTCCAAAGATTGGCGGCCCCATTTTCTACAGGGGGGAGGCTACAGCTCGATCAAGAGAGAGATTGAGAGACTGCAGCCTGGAAAAAAGCTGAGGGAGAGAGTGCTACAGGACAAAGAATGAGGAGTGTACTGGGCAGAAGCCAGAGAGAGAACCACGTGGCCCAGCGCCACCAGAGAGAGAAAGACTGAGCCACTACCAGGGTACAGACATGCTACACTACTGACCAGAGTTGCCCCCGGGGAACCCAGAGTTATCGTCCAGCCGGAGAGATCACTGCTGTAGTTTTGCTGAGTCTGGTAAGAGGGCCTGTTGGTCATTATCCATTACTTATCTTAGGAACTGTACTACGTCTGCAGTCTCTGACAATGATAATGTGATAATGACATTTTCCAAACGGGGCGGTGGATGGGTGACCCTAAAATGATGCCCCCCCCTGAAAAAAGTTCTGCGGATGCCCATGCCTGTCACTACCTATTATAGGGGATATTTACATTCCCTGAGATAACAATAAAAAGGATAAAAAAAATGAAAAAATGAAACGAACAGTTTAAAAAATAAAACAAAAAAGTAAAATAAATAATAAAAAAAAGCACCCCTGTGCCCCCATGCTCACGCGCAAAGGCGAACACAAGCATCGGTCTGGTGTCATATGTAAACAGCAATTGCACCATGCATGTGAGGTATCACCGCGAAGATCAGATCGAGGGCAGTAATTTTAGCAGTAGTCCTCTGTAAATTTAAAGTGGTAGCCTGTACATTTTTTTAAAGGCTTTTAAAATGTATGTAGTTTGACGCTGCTGCACGCTTGTGCGCAGTTTTAAAGCATGTAGTGTTTGATATCCATGTACTCGACATAAGATCATCTTTTTTATTTCATTAAACATTTGGGCAATATAGTGTGTTTTGTGCAATAAAATGTAAAAAAGTTTTTTTTTCCCCAAAAGAATGCGTTTGAAAAATCGCTGCGCAGATACTGTAAGAAAAATAAGTTGCAATGACCACCATTTTAATCTGTAGGGCCTTTGCTTTAAAAAAATACACAATGTTTGGGGGTTCAAAGTAATTTTCTAGTAAACACAACAAAAAGTGTCAGAAAGGAACTTCAAGTGGTTAGAGTGGTTGATGTGTGACATAAGCTTCTAATGTTGTGCATAAAATGCATTGCCAGAACAGTTCAACCCCTCCCCCAAATGACCCCTTTTTGGAAAGTAGACACCCCAAGCTATTTGCTGATAGGCATGCTGAGTCCATGGAATATTTTATATTTTGCCACACATTTCAGAATAATTACAAACTTTTTTTTTTTGTGAATGCCCTGGATTAAAAGGGAGTAGTAAGGCAGTCATCAAGACCCATTTAGTAATAAAAGTATGGTAGCTTGCTTACCATAATAAAAACAATTACCATAGCTTTCTTTCCATTTTCTTTCTTTACCATCCCATTTCCATCTTATTGTTTCTTTTTCGAATCATGTAATATTTATTAAAGCTTTTTGAAAAAATTGGGTTGGGGGGGCCTCTATGTCCATTTTGCTTGGGGCCCCCAAATTCCTTCAAACAGCACTGACTATGAGTAATGGTAATTGACATCTGTTATAATGATGTTGTATGTAAAATAGCGGATGTTGTACTGATGTATTTTTAGGGAAAATTGTACTACTATTCTTGTGAAAAAAATAAATAAATAAAGAATTTATAAAAAAAAAGAAAGGGCTTCATCTTCAAGTGGTTAGAAGGGTGGGTGATGTGTGACATAAGCTTATAAATGCTGTGCATAAAATGCCAGGACAGTTCAAACCCCAAATTACCACTTTTTGGAAAGTAGACACCCCAAGCTATTTGCTGATAGGCATGTTGAGTCCATGCAATATTCTAAATGTTGCCAGAAGTTTTGGGAAAATGAAAATGTTTTTTTTTACACAAAGTTGTCACAAAATCATATATTGTTCAAACATGCCATGTGCATATGTGGAATTACACATCCTGAGTATGGGGATACCACATGTGTGAGACTTTTTGGAGCCTAGCTGTGTACAGGAAACCGAAAACCAATCATCGACTTTCTAAGGGCAAAAAATGTTGATTTCACTTCCTCACTACCTATCACAGTTACGGAGGCACTGAAATGTCCAGATAGCATAAAACTCCCACAAATGACCCCATTTTGGAAAGAAGACACTTTAAGCTTTTTGCTGAGAGGCATGTTAAGTATTTTGCTCTCATTTATTTTTGAAAATGAAGAAAGAAAAAAAATGTATATTTTTTTTTCTTTTTTTCAATTTTCAAAACTTTGACAAAAAGCGAAATCTGCAAAAGACTCAACATGCCTCTCAGCAAATAGCTTGGGATGTCTACTTTCCAAATTGGGGTAATTGGGGTAGGTTGTGCTACCTGGGCATTTCATGGCCTCCAAAACTGTGATAGGCAGTGAGGAGTGAAATCAAAAATTTACGCCATTAGAAAGCGCAAAGGCAGTGATTGGTTTTCAGGGGTTAGACTGCCAAAAAGTCTCACATATGTGGTATCCCCATACTCAGGAGAAGCAGCAGAATGTATTTTGGGGTATAATTCCACATATAACCATGCCATGTTTGAACAATATATCATTTAGTGACAACTTTGTGTAAAATAAAAGTTAATTTCTCAAAAATTGTGGCAAAATATAAAATATTCCATGGATTCAACATGCCTCTCAACAAATAGCTTGAAGTGTCTTCTTTCCAAAATGGTGTCATTTGGGGGGGGGGGGGGGTTATTAACCACTTGCTTACTGGGCACAATTTTCAGCTTTGAGCGCTGACGCACTCTGAATGACAATTTCTTATCATTTTTTTCACACAAATAGAGCTTTCTTTTGGTGGTATTTAATCACAGCTGGGGTTTTTATTTTTTGCTAAACAAACAAAAAAGATGTAAAATAAAATCCTGTTTTATAGCTTGTTATAAAATTTTGCAAAACAGGTAATTTTTCTTCTTCATTGATATGTGCTGATGAGGCGGCACTGGTTGGCACTGATAGGCTGCACTGGTGGGCACTGATAGGCTGCACTGATGGGTACTGATAAGGTGGCACTGATAGGCACAGATAAGGCGGCACTGATGGGGACAGATAAGGCAGGACTGATGGTCACAGATAAGGTGGCACTGATGGGCCCTGATGGGTGGCATTGATGGGCACTGAAGGGCACTGATAGGTGTTACTGATAGGTACTGCTGATAGGTGGCACTGATAGGTGGTACTGATAGGTGGCACTGATGGGCACTGATGGGCGCTGGTAGGTGACACTGATGGGCAGCACTGTTAATGAGGCACTGAATGGTGACACTGATACGAAAGAAAGAGGGGAATGTATATCTCCATATACTGGGACTTTAAATGAAGCGCACAAGGAAAGGGGGGTAGTGCGGCTCCATCCCTATATTGAATACAAAAATGTTAAAAGAGTGTGGGACTTTAAATGAGGCGGACTCAAACACAAATATACAAGTAGAAAATAGTAGGTTTAATGTACATAAATGTCAAGATTACACAACGTTGTGTGTGTCAAACAGTCACTCAATGCATGTACAAACGTCTTAGAGAATACATAATATACATATAATTGGGGTATAAAAACATAGTTTCCATAATAGGGGAACAGTTTTGCATAATTAATAAATGCAACTAATAATGTACAGTCAAAATTCATGAAGGTAAAGATAGAGGTGTGAGGGAGAGTGTCCTCACAGGCTCGACGCGTTTCGTCGATTAACCGACTCATCAGGAGCAGATAAAGAATATCTGTAAATAATGATAAGAAGTACTTAATCAAAAAAAGAGGGATGTGGGAAATAACCCATAATGTAGAAAATATATATAAAATATAAAAAACATATGTATATAAGAACAAAAAGACAAAAAATGGTGGAGTCTGCAAACTTACATCCCATTGGAAAACCTACTATTTTCTACTTGTATATTTGTGTTCGAGTCCGCCTCATTTAAAGTCCCACACTCTTTTAACATTTTTGTATGGTGACACTGATAGGTGGCACTGTGGACACTGATGGGTGGCACTGTGGGCACTGATATTACGTTTGGCTATTTCTAGATTTCTAGAGAGATATTTTTAACAACAATAACTGTCTGTAATTGTTAGCCAACCAGAAAGCTGCAAAAATTAGTGCAGCCTTACCCTCAAGTTTGTTGTATTTTTTAGGTCCAACTAGCTAATCTTTAATAATACCAGCCCATACCAGTACTTCCCCTCCACCTTGCTGGCATCTGAGTCGAAGTGGAGCTCTGTTATTTAACCAGCCACAGGCCCATCCATTTGGTCCATTAAGAGTCACTCTCATCTCATCAGTCCATAAAACCTTCGATAAATCTATCTTCAGATATTTCTTGGCCCAATCTTGATGTTTCAACGTATGTGTCTTGTTCAGTGGTGGTCGGGTTTTAGCCTTTCCTACCTTGGCTATGTCACTGAGCACTGAACACCTTGTACTTCAGGTAGATTGCAGTTCTATAATATGACAGCACTAGAGGATAAAGTGTTTCTGGTAGCTTCACGTTTGATTCTTCTCAAATCTTCGGCAGTTCATTTGCGGCTTTTTTTCTTGATACGTTTCTTGAGACCCTTTTGACTATTTGCAACAAAACACTTGATGGTTCTGTGATCAAGCCCCAATATCTTAGCAATTTCTAGAGTGCTGCATCCCTCTGAAAGATTAAAAAAAAATTCAGACTTTTCAGAGTCAGTTAAATCTCTTTTTTTGGCCACTTTTTCCTGAGGAAAAGATGCAGCCTAATAATTATGCACACCTCGATATAGGGTGTTGATCTCCTTAGGTCACGCTCTCCTTCATTTCACAAACACACATCACCTGATATGCTTAATTCCAATAAACATTCAAGTTTATAAAGCATGGAGTATGACAATATGCATAAAATTTATGACATGGTCAAAATACTTGCCTAAAAATTGTGAACACAGTGTATAATAAAAATCATTAGTCTTGTGTTAAACTTTTGTAAATTAAGTTGTTGACAGTTTAAAATCATTGCTGGAATTGCTACACTGTTTGAGTTCTTTGCATAAGACCTGGGGATAACCAATGAGTAGTAGTCATGTCAAACCTTAATATAAAACTCTTACAAGGCTGTAGACATTCAAAAATATACATGTTCTTAACAAACAGAAAAATGTGAGCTTTAACTAAGCCTTCACTGACCTTTATAGCTATAGGCACTGTGTAGCAAATCACCAAGATTTCACAGGAGAAGCTGTTTAGCCAGGGGAGGCCCATCCATTAGGGCACTCTGGCACCCCCTATCCATCGCCACCTCCCCCATCCATGCGTCCGGCCCCATTCAGGATGCCAGATGCATGGATTCCAATGCGGGTGGGTGATTTTTTGAAGCACTGATTAGAGCCAGAGGCTCTAATAGGCTTCAAAATAAGGTGGGCCGGGGGGCGGGAGAGAATGCGCTCACAGCCCACCCAGATGTGATATAACAGCAAATTAATATTCGCTATTGTAACACTGATCCTCTTCCCGGCCAATAAGGAAGCAGGTTTTGACACCCGTCACCCGATGTGCTGAAAGGATAGGCGATCCTATTGGATACCTAGGAGGAGGGGAGGAGCCACACGCTGGAAGCTGCCGATGGGGGAGAGGAAACGGAGCAGCTGTACGCTGCCCGCTACCCGCCTAGATGGGGTAAGTGCTTGACCGACTGTCAGGAGAACAGACTTCCCAGACGATCTGGCCGCATTCCTGCGCTCATGCGCGGCGGTCCCCTTTTTTTTCCTCCTGTGTTTGACCCTCTGCCTGTGACCCGAACCTGCCTCCTGTCTCCTTGCCTGACCCACTGCTTGTGACCTGGACTTGCCTTGTGTCTTCCCAAGACACCTCTTCTCAGCCTGTGCTGACACCCAGTGACTGTCTGTGTTTGACCCCCAGCCTGGCTCTGAGTACCTGTCTGCTGCACCAGTCTACCTGCCCTGTAACCTGGACTTGCCTTGTGTCTCTCAAAGACACCCCTGTTCAGCCTGTACGGACTTACAGCTACTGCCTGTGTTTGACCCCCAGCCTGGTTCTTGTGCACCTGTCTACAGCATATGTTGCCCGTCTGCCTACCCAGGCTCAGTCTTCACTCCCACCGGACCTTCACGCAAGTTCCACCTACCAAACGGGGGTGAGCCTGGGTTCACACTATAGCGAATTCGCAGCGGGGCAAAATACTGCGAATTCGCAGGACATTTGAAAAATCATTGTTTTCAATGGGGCACGTTCACACATGTCCGGTGCATGCGCAATGCGAATTGACGAAAAGACGCAACCGTCCTTGGTGCGTTGCGGGACGGATCAGGTGCGAATTCAGGCCCAATATCTTCTATGGGCACGCATCTGATTCGCACCTGGCTTGCGTTCTGAACAGAAATTCGCAAGTCATTGTAATACCTCTTTAGGGGAAGTCCACGCCCAATTTTTGAAAAAAAAAAAAAATGCCATGGATTCCGCCTCCAGAGGCATACCAGGACCTTAGGTCTGGTATGGATTTTAAGGGTACCCCTACGCCGAAAAAAACGGCGTGGGGGTCCCCCCAAAATCCACACCAGACCCTTATCCGAGCACGCAGCCTGGCAGGTCAGGAAAGGGGGTGGGGACGAGCGAGCGCCCCCCCCTCCTGAACCGTACCAGGCCGCATGCCCTCAACATGGGGGGGTGGGTGCTTTGGGGAAGGGGGGCGCCCTGCGGCCCCCCCCCCCCCAAAGCACCTTGTCCCCATGTTGATGAGGACAAGGGCCTCTTCCCGACAACCCTGGCCGTTGGTTGTCGGGGTCTGCGGGCAGGGGGGATTTCGGAATCCGGGAGCCCCTTTTAATAAGGGGGCCCCCAGATCCCGGCCCCCCACCCTATGTGAATGAGTATGGGGTACGATGTACCCCTACCCATTCACCTAAGGTGTAAAGTGTAAAGAAAAAAAACACACAATTTTTCAAAAATAATTTATTGCACTGCTCCGGGGGTCTTCTTCCGTCTTGGGGGGTCTTCTCGCCGGACTCCTCCGCTATATTACCTAGCTCTTTTACCGAGCGGAGAAGCCTGGCTTTCTTCTTTTTCGTCGCCGCCTTCGGGGGTCTTCCGGGGTCTCTTCTGTTCTTGCCGCAGTCGTCTTCTTCTTCTTCTTCTTCTTCTTCAGATGTTGACTCGTCGCTCTCTCTGGCCGGAATGGCAGAGCCGCGCTGTGTTGGAACTTATATAGGGACAAGGGGGCAGGGTCACATGCTCATGTCACATGGTGACCCCGCCCCCTATGATGTCACAGTCCCGGAGGATGCTGGGACTGTGACATCATATGTGGGCGGGGTCACCATGTGACATGAGCATGTGACCCTGCCCCCTTGTCCCTATATAAGTTCCAACACAGCGCGGCTCTGCCATTCCGGCCAGAGAGAGCGACAAGTCAACATCTGAAGAAGAAGAAGACGACAGCGGCAAGAACAGAAGAGACCCCGGAAGACCCCCGAAGGCGGCGACGAAGAAGAAGAAAGCCGGGCTTCTCCGCTCGGTAAAAGAGCTAGGTAATATAGCGGAGGAGTCCGGCGAGAAGACCCCCAAGACGGAAGAAGACCCCCGGAGCAGTGCAATAAATTATTTTTGAAAAATTGTGTGTTTTTTTTTCTTTACACTTTACACCTTAGGTGAATGGGTAGGGGTACATCGTACCCCATACTCATTCACATAGGGTGGGGGGCCGGGATCTGGGGGCCCCTTATTAAAGGGGGCTCCCGGATTCCGATAAGCCCCCCGCCCGCAGACCCCGACAACCAACGGCCAGGGTTGTCGGGAAGAGGCCCTTGTCCTCATCAACATGGGGACAAGGTGCTTTGGGGTGGGGGGCTGCAGGGCGCCCCCCTTCCCCAAAGCACCCACCCCCCCATGTTGAGGGCATGCGGCCTGGTACGGTTCAGGAGGGGGGGGGGCGCTCGCTCGTCCCCACCCCCTTTCCTGACCTGCCAGGCTGCGTGCTCGGAGAAGGGTCTGGTGTGGATTTTGGGGGGACCCCCACGCCGTTTTTTCGGCGTAGGGGGTACCCTTAAAATCCATACCAGACCTAAGGGCCTGGTATGCCTCTGGAGGGGGAACCCATGCCGTTTTTTTTTATAAAAAATTTGGCGTGGATTTCCCCCTCAGAAGTAGTAAAATGAGTTGCAAATTCAGCTAGCAGCGGCTTCGCACCTAAAACGCGGACAATCCGCAGAACAGTCGGCGTTTCACTGCGCAGTCACGCAGGGCCCTGAAATCGCAACGCACTAGTCTGAACCCAGGCTCAATCTCTAACTTGAAAACAGAGAAAGTGCTCTAGGAGAAGGGATCGAGGATCAAGGGAAGGTGAGCTACAGAGAGATAAAGACTTTAGCGCTTCCGTTATGAATTTGAGGATTAGTTTCTCTCAGTGTCTATAGTTATAGGGGTCTGTGAAGGATTACTAATAATATCTAAATGTCAATAGCCTGATCAAAGAGACAAGGGATTGTGAAAACAAAACATGATATGCTAGATGGTTAACTACAGTCATTTAGAAAAATCCCAGTAACATTATAGGTCTGGAATACATGAAGTTAAACATGTGAATAAATGGAACTTTTCTTTAATTTGGATGTGCTTTTTACATATAAATACAATCAAAATTACTACTGCAACAATGCACTTGTTTATTGAAAAATACAGGCCTATGGAGTGTATTGAAGGGTATCATGTATAAATAAAAGGGAAATGTCTTATACATACAATAGTCAACATAAGACAGATATAGGAAAACTTCCCAAGCAAGCTGTAGATTTTCACTCCTTTTTATCACTTATCTTTGGGTTTATCTTTTTCTTCTCCATTTTCACTCCACTCAGTCTGTACAAGCCAAAGGTTATATGTCAATGTGAATTCTGTGCAAGTAACACAGTACATGCCACATTCAATTCTGTACATGTCACAGGGTGTACAGTATGCCAAAATCAATTCTATAAAAGCAGCATCAAGTAGGACACATAGAGATGTGCCGAGCTGATAAAGAGGATCCTGATTAATTCCACAAAATGAAGAGTACAGGAATCACCAATATTGTGTCCAGCTACTGATACAAAAGTGGGGAATGAGGAACATAGGTTCACAAGGAGTGACAGGTAGTTAAACTTAATCTTACCTTTTCTCTTTCTCATTAACAGTAACAGTTTTTTTTTTTTGTCTTACCAAAAACACTTTGGTCTCATACAATGCATTATTTGACCAATTAATAAGACATTAACCACTTGAGTCCCAGGACATTTGGTAGATTGTTTTCGTATTGCTACTACTTGTTTTGCAATCAGCCTATACAATAGCTTGATATTGTATTTTGGGAACATGTAGTACTTTATTTCTCTTTCTTGTTTAAATTAAAGACTTATTTATTTTTTTAAATGAGAGAAAAAAAATTGAAAATAATGAAAAATGCAATTTTCTATTTCACATACAATTTTTTTTTAATTCAATGTTTCTGAAAAACTTAATAAAAACGTATTAAGTTTTTCAGAAATAAAAAGAGTATAATACAGAACAAAATAGAATGTACATAGTAGGATTAACTCCAAATTTTACATATATCCAAACAACATGTATATGCTTAAACTTATATCTTGTAGTGTTTGATGGGATAAGAGTAATGCCCCGTACACACGGTCGGATTTTCCGACGGAAAATGTCCTATCAGACAATGTTGTCGGAAATTCCGACCGTGTGTAGGCTCCATCGGAATTTTTCCGTCGGATTTTCCGACGGACAAAGTTTTATCTCCTGCTCTCAAATTTTCAGACAACAAAGTCCTATCGGACTTTTTCCGATCGTGTGTAGCGAATTCAAACGAACAAAGTGCCACGCATGCTCAGATCACATTACAAGACCAAAGCTATTGGCTACTAGCCTCTACGTAGTCCCGTCGTAGGCAACAAACGTTACCACGTTCAGAATGATCGGATTTTCCGACAACTTTCTCCGACCGTGTGTCGGATTTTCCGACCATGTGTACGGGGCATAAGTCATCTCAGAATTTCTCTTTGTTTAACAATGCACAGCGTAGAAGGTGAATCCCCCCTCAGGCACCCCTATTGGGTTCACACTGTGCCCTGGGAGGGGAGATTCAGTGTTCATCCACTGCGCTAGTGATTTATCCAATTAATTAGTATGTATGTGTTACTGTGATTCGGACAATAACGCTGTCTGGCTCGAATTAGTTGCACATAAAACCATAATGTAAGGAAAACAAAATCATATATAACAATGGAAAATAAAATAAATTAACATGTATAAAAACAAATGTGTGCACAGCTTCCAAAATTTAGCAGTACTTATAACTGTTTGTGTTATACCAGTCAAACCATGGTTTCCAAAGGGATTGTGAGATCTGGAAATTACCCTGGGATGAGGTGAACATGGTTTCATAAGTTGCATGTGTATTGGTAGGGATGAGCCGAACACCCCCGGGTTCGGTTCGAACCAGAACCTTCGAACGGACCGAAAGTTCGCGCGAATTTTCGAACCCTATACGTTATAATGGACGCGAACGTTCGAAATCAAAAGTGCTAATTACAACGGCCAATATGCATGTTAATGTCATAAAACAGGTTTGGGGACCCGGGTCCTGCCCCAGGGGACATATATCAATGCAAAAAGAACTTTTTAAAAACTAACGTTTTTCGGGAGCAGTCATTTTAATGATGCATAAAGTGAAAAAAAAAAAAGTGAAATTTTCCTTTAAATATGGTACCTGGGGGGTGTCTAAAGTATGCCTGTGAAGTGGCATGTGTTTCCCGTGTTTAGAACTGTCCTTGCACAAAATGACATTTGTAAAGGAAAAAAGAAGCCATTTAAAAACCACTTGCGGCTTTAGGTTTGATCTTAAGTAGAATCTGAACAGGTACATTATGAAGTGTAGCTCCATCCAAAAAAATCTATTTTTAAAGCTTTTTGGAGAACATAGGGAGGGGTTATCACCCCTGTAACATTTGCTGTCTTTGCACATCTGTTCAGAACATGTCACCTCACTTTCCGTCCCAATGACAAATGTTTTTGGAAAAGTGGGGTTTTAATTGAAACAAGGATTGGTGATAAAGTATCAGTAGAGAGGAGATACCTTTTTCCCAAATTAAATCTAACAGGATAGAATTTCCCTTCCCTAGGGGTAGATTTCCTCTCACTTCCTGTTTTCTCTTTCCATTTGCAAGTAGGAGTCGTTTGTAAGTTGGATGTTTGAAAGTAGGGCCTGGCGTATATACTCTGCAGAAATTTGCCCTATTAGATGTTGGTGTAGCCACAAGACTGGTGGGCACAGGAATGGGCCCTGCTGTGAGTTAATAGATCAAGATTTGTAATTGCATGCACCTGTTGAACAGGGCAGAAAAATTGGGGTGGTGGTGGTGGTGTGGTGGACGGTTTTGCCACAAGACTGTAAGCTCTCACAGTTACTCTTGGTGGGCGCAGGAAATGGCCCTGCTGTGAGTTATTAGATCAAGATTTGTAATTGCAAGCACCTGATGAACAGGGCAGAAAAATTGGGCCTTTGGCGGTGGTGGTGACCGGTGTTGCCACAAGACTGTAGGCCCTCATAGTTACTCTTGGTGGGCGCAGGAATGGGCCCTGCTGTGAGTTATTAGATCAAGATTTGTAATTGCAAGCACCTGATGAACAGGGCAGAAAAATTGGGCCTTTGGCGGTGGTGGTGGACGGTGTTGCCACAAGACTGCAGGCCCTCATAGTTACTCTTGGTGGGCGCAGGAAATGGGCCCTGCTGTGAACTATTAGATCAAGATTTGTAATTACCCGCCCCTGTTAAACAGGGGCTGAAAAATTGTGCCTTAGGCACTGGTGCTGGTGCCACAACACTGCAACCCCTCACAGAGACTGAACTTGGAGCACAGCAGTCACACGTGTTGCGAAGCATTTTTTTTAAAAAATTGTAAGTACACGCCCCTGTTAAACAGGGGCTGAAAAATTGTGCCTTAGGCACTGGTGCTGGTGCCACAACACTGCAACCCGGCCCTCACAGATACTGTACTTGGAGCACAGCAGTCACACGTGTTGCGAAGCTTTTTTTTAAAAAATTGTAAGTACACGCCCCTGTTAAACAGGGGCTGAAAAATTGTGCCTTAGGCACTGGGTGCTGGTGCCACAACACTGCAACCCGGCCCTCACAGATACTGTAACTTGGAGCACAGCAGTCACACGTGTTGCGAAGCATTTTTTTAAAAAAATTGTAAGTACCCGCCCCTGTTAAACAGGGGCTGAAAAATTGTGCCTTAGGCACTGGTGCTGGTGCCACAACACTGCAACACGGCCCTCACAGAGACTGTACTTGGAGCACAGCAGTCACACTTGTTGCGAAGCATTTTTTTAAAAAAATGTAAGTACCCGCCCCTGTTAAACAGGGGCTGAAAAATTGTGCCTTAGGCACTGGTGCTGGTGCCACAACACTGCAACACGGCCCTCACAGAGACTGTACTTGGAGCACAGCAGTCACACGTGTTGCGAAGCATTTTTTTTTTTAAATTGTAAGTACACGCCCCTGTTAAACAGGGGCTGAAAAATTGTGCCTTAGGCACTGGTGCTGGTGCCACAACACTGCAACACGGCCCTCACAGAGACTGTACTTGGAGCACAGCAGTCACACGTGTTGCGAAGCATTTTTTTTAAAAATTGTAAGTACACGCCCCTGTTAAACAGGGGCTGAAAAATTGTGCCTTAGGCACTGGTGTGGTGGCATGGATCATTGAGGAGGAGGAAGAGATAGTCAGTGAACATAAGAGGACAGTCACTCAGCATCAGCATAGGCAGTCTTGAAGGGATGTGACATTAAAAAATTATTCGGTTATATCCGCCTCAGGTGCCTGGTAGCTGGTGGTGATCCAAGACTGATTCATTTTGATGAATGTCAGTCGATCAACCGAGGCGGTGGACAGGCGCACCCTATGATCAGTCACAAATCCTCCAGCAGCACTGAATGTGCGTTCGGAAAGAACGCTGGAGGCAGGACAGGCCAGTAGCTCAATTGCATACTGTGCAAGCTCTGGCCAGTGATCCATCCTCAGGACCCAGTAAGCCAGAGGATTTTCGGTGGGAAAGGTGTCCAAGTCTGACCTTGCCCCAAGGTATTCCTGCACCATGTATATCAACGCTGGCGATGGTTGCTGGAACCGATCATACCTTGGGGCTGCGGACTAAAAAATTGTCTGAACGCATCGGTCAGACGTCCACCTTCCCCACCGCTCCTTCTGCCACTGACCGAAGCCTCAGCAACTCGTCGCCCAGGACCAGGAGTTTGTAGCCTCCCAGTTTCTGGGAACGCGTTGCACAGACCTTTCTGCAAGGCCTCCCTGAGATGTCTCATCCTCTGCTCCCTCTGCGACGGCAAGATAAGGTCCGCAACCTTACCCTTGTACCGCGGATCAAGGAGAGTGGCCAGCCAGTAATGGTCCCTCTCCTTGATCCGAAGAACACGAGGATCCTTCCGCAGGCTTTGCAGGATCAGGGAGGCCATGCAGCGTAGGTTAGCTGAGGCATTCGGTCCGGAGTCTTCTGGGTCACTGAGGATGACATGATCGCCAGCCACCTCCTCCCAGCCACGTACAAGTCCACTGGCTTGTTGGGACTGTACATCATCCCTAAAAGACTGCTGCTGCTGATGCTGAGTGCCAGGCTCCACCTCCATGCTCACACAATCCTCCTCCTCCTCCTCCTCCTCCTCCTCCTCCCTCATCCTCTTCCTGTGTGATGGGTGGGACAGAAGGAACACTGTCCGGATAAAGGGGGCCTTGAGAGGCAAGGAAGTCCTCCTCTTCCTGCCTCTGTTCTGCCTCAAGTGCCCTGTCCATTATCCCACGCAGCGTATGCTCCAACAGGTGGACAAGAGGGACAGTGTCACTGATGCATGCACTGTCACTGCTCACCATCCTCGTGGCCTCCTCAAATGGTGAGAGGACAGTGCATGCATCCCTGATCATGCTCCACTGACGTGGGGAAAAAAAACCAAGCTCCCCTGACCCTGTCCTGGTGCCGTAGTCGCAAAGGTACTCATTGATGGCCCTCTGCTGCGTGTGCAGTCGCTGCAGCATGGCCAACGTTGAGTTCCACCTGGTGGGCATGTCAGATATTAGGCGGTTCTTGGGCAGGTTCAGCTCCTTTTGCAGCTCAGTCAGCCGAGCACTGGCATTATAAGATCGGCGGAAATGCACACAGACTTTCCTGGCCTGCCTCAGGACATCCTGTAAGCCTGGGAACCTGCCCAAGAACCGCTGCACCACCAGGTTGAGGACGTGAGCCATGCAGGGCACATGGGTGAGCTGCCCCTGTCGCAGGGCGGAGAGGAGGTTGGTGCCATTGTCAGAAACGACCATTCCTGGCTTAAGCTGACGTGGCGTCAACCACCTCTCGGCCTGCCCCTGCAGAGCTGCCAGAACCTCTGGCCCAGTGTGGCTCCTGTCCCCCAAACACACCAGCGCAAGCACGGCATGGCATCTTTTTGCCTGCGTACTTGCGTAGCCCCTTGTACGCCTACGGAGCACCGCTGGTTCCAAGGACAGAGCACTGGAGGAAGAAGAAGAGGAGGGGGTGGAGGAGAGAGGTGTGTCACAACCAGTAGCAGTAGTCGCGTTTTGGAGGCGTGGTGGCGGAACAACCTCCAACACTACTGCACCTTGTCCTGCATCCCTCCCAGCTGCCAATAGAGTGACCCAATGGGCCGTGAAAGAAAGGTACCGTCCCTGTCCATGCCTGCTGGACCATGAGTCAGCGGTAATATGCACCTTACCGCTGACCGCCCTGTCCAGCGAGGCATGGACATTGCCCTCCACATGCCGGTAGAGAGACGGAATCGCCTTCCGCGAGAAAAAGTGGCGTTTGGGAACCTGCCACTGAGGAACCGCACATTGAACAAACTCACGGAAGGGGGCCGAGTCTACCAACTGAAAAGGCAGCAGTTGAAGTGCTAGCAATTTAGCAAGGCTAGCATTCAACCGCTGGGCATGTGGATGGCTGGGAGTGTACTTCTTTCTACGGTCCAGCAGCTGGGGCAGGGAAATTTGCCTGCTGCATTCGGACGTCGGTGTACTGCAAGTACTTGGTTGTGACACACCGAATTCTACACCTTCAGTCCTCTCAGAGCAGCTTTCAGAGAGGACTGAAGGTGTAGTGGGGATGGAGATCCCAGCTGAGGAGGAGCAAGGAGAGGTCCGCTTAGTTCTTTGGTGTGGGTCTTTTATGTGTGCCTGCCAACGAGCTGCATGGCAGGTCGCCATATGTCTGGTCATGCTTGTCGTGCCCAAGCGGCTGATGTTTTGGCCACGCGAGATACGCTTGAGACAAATATTGCAAATAGCAGTGGTGCGATCTGCTGCACTCGTCTCAAAAAAGGCCCACACCAAAGAACTTTTCTGATAACGTGCAGAGGCAGCGCCCTGCACAGGCGGAGCTCTGCGGTGTTGTACAGTTGCTGTGCTGGCCTCTACCTGGCCTCCAGGGGGCATCCTGCCTCGTTGGACATGTGACGCCGCATCCTCCTCCTCCTCGTCCTCCTCCTCATCCTCTCTCCCTTGAGGCACCCACGTGGAGTCAGTGACCTCATCATCCCCTCCCTCTTCACCACTAGAGCAAACCTGGCAGTAAGCTGCAGCTGGTGGAACTGTACTGCCAGATTCCTCAAGCTGGGTATCGTCATCCGAGCCTTCGAATCGTTGGGCATCCTCCTGGAGCATGTACCCAACACTGTGCTCAAAGAGTTCGGGGGACTCCTCAGGAGGACATGGTGGGTCTAGGGAAGGGGTGGCTGATGATGCTCTGTCAGTACCCTGAGCCTGGGTGAGAGAGGATGAGGAGGATGAGGAGGGCTTGGTCATCCATTCTACCAAGCCTTCAGCATGATGCGGCTCCACATGTCCAGCTGCCGAAAACAAAGACGCGCGTGTCCCATGGCCACGTGCTGATGACGATGCACGACCACGTCCACGTCCACGGCCACGTCCACTAGAAACAGAGCCTGCCTGCCCTGTGTTCTTGGCTCTGCACGCTCTGCCTCCCCTTGGCGGTCTTCCAGCCATTGTAGTCGGTAGTCCTGTGGGTGCTGCTGAGAAGAAAATATAGGAGCTCTGTGTGATGCCACTAACACACTAGAAGTCCTATGGGTGCTTCTGCAAAGAAAATAGAGGAGCTCTGTGTGATGCCACTAACACACTAGAAGTCCTGTGGGTGCTTATGCAAAGAAAATAGAGGAGCTCTGTGTGATGCCACTAACACACTAGAAGTCCTGTGGGTGCTTCAGCAAAGAAAATAGAGGAGCTCTGTGTGATGCCACTAACACACTAGAAGTCCTGTGGGTGCTGCTGAGAAGAATATATAGGAGCTCTGTGTGATGCCACTAACACACTAGAAGTCCTATGGGTGCTTCTGCAAAGAAAATAGAGGAGCTCTGTGTGATGCCACTAACACACTAGAAGTCCTGTGGGTGCTTATGCAAAGAAAATAGAGGAGCTCTGTGTGATGCCACTAACACACTAGAAGTCCTGTGGGTGCTGCTGAGAAGAATATATAGGAGCTCTGTGTGATGCCACTAACACACTAGAAGTCCTGTGGGTGCTTCTGCAAAGAAAATAGAGGAGCTCTGTGTGATGCCACTAACACACTAGAAGTCCTGTGGGTGCTTATGCAAAGAAAATAGAGGAGCTCTGTGTGATGCCACTAACACACTAGAAGTCCTGTGGGTGCTGCTGAGAAGAATATATAGGAGCTCTGTGTGATGCCACTAACACACTAGAAGTCCTATGGGTGCTTCTGCAAAGAAAATAGAGGAGCTCTGTGTGATGCCACTAACACACTAGAAGTCCTGTGGGTGCTTATGCAAAGAAAATAGAGGAGCTCTGTGTGATGCCACTAACACACTAGAAGTCCTGTGGGTGCTTATGCAAAGAAAATAGAGGAGCTCTGTGTGATGCCACTAACACACTAGAAGTCCTGTGGGTGCTTATGCAAAGAAAATAGAGGAGCTCTGTGTGATGCCACTAACACACTAGAAGTCCTGTGGGTGCTGCTGAGAAGAATATATAGGAGCTCTGTGTGATGCCACTAACACACTAGAAGTCCTATGGGTGCTTCTGCAAAGAAAATAGAGGAGCTCTGTGTGATGCCACTAACACACTAGAAGTCCTGTGGGTGCTAATGCAAAGAAAATAGAGGAGCTCTGTGTGATGCCACTAACACACTAGAAGTCCTGTGGGTGCTTCTGCAAAGAAAATAGAGGAGCTCTGTGTGATGCCACTAACACACTAGAAGTCCTGTGGGTGCTTATGCAAAGAAAATAGAGGAGCTCTGTGTGATGCCACTAACACACTAGAAGTCCTGTGGGTGCTTCTGCAAAGAAAATAGAGGAGCTCTGTGTGATGCCACTAACACACTAGAAGTCCTGTGGGTGCTTATGCAAAGAAAATAGAGGAGCTCTGTGTGATGCCACTAACACACTAGAAGTCCTGTGGGTGCTGCTGAGAAGAATATATAGGAGCTCTGTGTGATGCCACTAACACACTAGAAGTCCTATGGGTGCTTCTGCAAAGAAAATAGAGGAGCTCTGTGTGATGGGACTAACACACTTCAAGTCCTATAGGTGCTTCTGGGAAGAAAATATAGCTCTGTGTGTGTGATGGGACTAACACACTTCAAGTCCTATAGGTGCTTCTGGGAAGAAAATATAGCTCTGTGTGTGTGATGGGACTAACACACTTCAAGTCCTATAGGTGCTTCTGGGAAGAAAATATAGCTCTGTGTGTGTAATGGGACTAACACACTTCAAGTCCTATAGGTGCCTCTGGGAACAAAATATAGCTCTGTGTGTGTGATGGGACTAACACACTTCAAGTCCTATAGGTGCTTCTGGGAAGAAAATATAGCTCTGTGTGTGTAATGGGACTAACACACTTCAAGTCCTATAGGTGCTTCTGGGAAGAAAATATAGCTCTGTGTGTGTGATGGGACTAACACACTTCAAGTCCTATAGGTGCTTCTGGGAACAAAATATAGCTCTGTGTGTGTGATGGGACTAACACACTTCAAGTCCTATAGGTGCTTCTGGGAACAAAATATAGCTCTGTGTGTGTAATGGGACTAACACACTTCAAGTCCTATAGGTGCTTCTGGGAAGAAAATATAGCTCTGTGTGTGTAATGGGACTAACACACTTCAAGTCCTATAGGTGCTTCTGGGAACAAAATATAGCTCTGTGTGTGTGATGGGACTAACACACTTCAAGTCCTATAGGTGCTTCTGGGAACAAAATATAGCTCTGTGTGTGTGATGGGACTAACACACTTCAAGTCCTATAGGTGCTTCTGGGAACAAAATATAGCTCTGTGTGTGTGATGGGACTAACACACTTCAAGTCCTATAGGTGCTTCTGGGAACAAAATATAGCTCTGTGTGTGTGATGGGACTAACACACTTCAAGTCCTATAGGTGCTTCTGGGAACAAAATATAGCTCTGTGTGTGTGATGGGACTAACACACTTCAAGTCCTATAGGTGCTTCTGGGAACAAAATATAGCTGTGTGTGTGTGATGGGACTAACACACTTCAAGTCCTATAGGTGCTTCTGGGAAGAAAATATAGCTCTGTGTGTGTAATGGGACTAACACACTTCAAGTCCTATAGGTGCTTCTGGAAGAAAATATAGCTCTGTGTGTGTAATGGGACTAACACACTTCAAGTCCTATAGGTGCTTCTGGGAAGAAAATATAGCTCTGTGTGTGTAATGGGACTAACACACTTCAAGTCCTATAGGTGCCTCTGGGAACAAAATATAGCTCTGTGTGTGTGATGGGACTAACACACTTCAAGTCCTATAGGTGCTTCTGGGAAGAAAATATAGCTCTGTGTGTGTAATGGGACTAACACACTTCAAGTCCTATAGGTGCTTCTGGGAAGAAAATATAGCTCTGTGTGTGTAATGGGACTAACACACTTCAAGTCCTATAGGTGCTTCTGGGAAGAAAATATAGCTCTGTGTGTGTAATGGGACTAACACACTTCAAGTCCTATAGGTGCCTCTGGGAACAAAATATAGCTCTGTGTGTGTGTGATGGGACTAACACACTTCAAGTCCTATAGGTGCTTCTGGGAAGAAAATATAGCTCTGTGTGTGTGATGGGACTAACACACTTCAAGTCCTATAGGTGCTTCTGGGAAGAAAATATAGCTCTGTGTGTGTAATGGGACTAACACACTTCAAGTCCTATAGGTGCCTCTGGGAACAAAATATAGGAGCTCTGCCTGCCTGCCACGAACACACTACAAGTCCTATAGGTGCTTCTGGTAACAAAATATAGGAGCTCTGCCTGCCTGCCACGAACACACTACAAGTCCTATAGGTGCTTCTGGTAACAAAATATAGGAGCTCTGCCTGCCTGCCACGAACACACTACAAGTCCTATAGGTGCTTCTGGTAACAAAATATAGGAGCTCTGCCTGCCTGCCACGAACACACTACAAGTCCTATAGGTGCTTCTGGTAACAAAATATAGGAGCTCTGCCTGCCTGCCACGAACACACTACAAGTCCTATAGGTGCTTCTGGTAACAAAATATAGTAGCTCTGCCTGCCTGCCACGAGCACACTACAAGCCCCTCTTTCTCAATCAATCTTTGTAACTGAATCTATCTAACTCAATCTCTGTAAGTGAATCTCTCTAACTATCTAAATGCAGCAGAGTGTCACAGAATCAGCCTGCTCAATCTGCGCCGGAACAGCATGTGACCGGCGCAGACGGCGTGGCGGCGTTTTATAGGGGGGGCGTGTACTACAGCCCCTGAGCTGTAATTGGCTACAGGCGTCCTGCCTGTAGCCAATTATGGCTCTTCGAGTTTCCGGGGCTGTGATTGGCCAAGCATGCGGGGTCACAGTGCATGCTTGGCCAATCATCAGCCAGCAATGCACTGCGTCGGCCGCGCCGGCCGCAATGCATTGCGGGGCCGCGCGCCTCACACGAACGTGATGCGAGCGGCCAAAATAGTTCTGGGCTCGCCGAGCGAGCGAACGCCCGGTGCTCGATGCGAACGTGGGTTCGCATCGAGCACCGGGCCCATCCCTATGTATTGGTAGTCATTAGTATTTCTTTCAATGAGGGTGAGTCTTGGACTTGCCAATGCCTAACTATTACTAGTCTAGTGCTTAGTAAGACATGGGACACTATATAGCTTTGGGGAGTAGGTCGATGCCCAAGAATAAAATAGCTAGCCCTGGGGTTTTAGGGATATGATATTGGACTATAAGTTCAAGCAATTTGAATATCGTGTCCCAGAGATGAGATATTTTTGGGCATTCCCAGAAAATGTGGAAAATGGTGCCTAAACAGTTGCAGTTTCTCCAACATAATGGTAAGGCTTGGTTATCAAATTTAGAGGTTCTTTGTGGAGTTAAATACCAGCGCAGTATCATTTTTTGATATAGCTCCCATAAGTTTTTGGAAGTTAGTGTTCTCTTTAATACCTACAATTACAGGGATTCTACATAATCCTCCCCACAGTTGGCACTGTTAAGTATATAGATAGATCGATTTCCAAAGCAATATAGAAATATTGTCTTGCATATCTTTCCGGAAAGGTTTACAATTACGAACAAATGCAAACAGATCATAGCCCCTAATCTCTCAGAAGTGACTCATAGGGGGGTCTACTAAAACTGGTGCACACAGAATCTGGTGCAGCTATGCATAGTAACCAATCAGTTTCTAGGTTATATTGTCAAAGCCTATTTGAACAAGCTGTAGTTAGCAGCTTTTAGGTTACTGGTATGTTTTGGAAAATCAGGGTGCAGAATAAGATAGGGTATTTTTATTAAAATTCAGATATTAAGAAACGCATGTAATCTTGTAATTAATTAATAATTGCACAATTTTAGCTAAACACTGCTTTGTTTATGTCAGACCACACCATAACCCCTGTAAGAGGGAGCACCACATCCTAAAAAGGAGAGGGGGTCCTCGCCAACCACAGGGGAAGGGACTTTGAATGTGCCAACAAATGAGGAAAGACAAAAACATCAAGTATTTAAAATCATTGTTTTAATTATATCACATTAAAAAATAAAGGGCCATCCAGATAAAACCATATCATATAAAATGGTGTTGGATAGTCAATAATGAATGTTATAAACGTATAGAATCCATATGTTTCGTTATAATAGCTTCTTCAGGATTCACGCTTAGCGATGGACACTGCAAAAACAAAGACACACTTGCCAAAAATCAAAGAAAAACACAAAATATATATATACAGTATAATGCAGTACAAAGTCAATCGTCCTATTTAACCAGGAAGGACAAATAATTTCTTTTTTAAATAAAAATAAATATAAAATAAAAAAAATACAAAAATCGATATCTCTGTCTGGCTCACATCCTCATTTGTGCTGATTTACAATCCTATACATGTGTGGCAAAAAATAAAATAAAAATACAAGTTAATATAAAACTCAAAAGACATTTGTTCAGGCAACACAGAAGCAAATAAACAACTGCACGGCATAAGACATTTTTATTTTATTGTGGTCAAGTCCTGAACTAAATTTCATTAAAATGCTGTGGCTTTATCTAAAATACACATACACAACTTAAATAGTTTACAACAGAAAATTATAAAATTACCTCCTAAGGTACCAAGAGGACCAAACTGTTGTTTTTGCTCCTTCCATGACTCCTTTCTCTCTAGAGCCTCTCCAATCCTTTCAAACTCCTTACCCAAATATTTCTGGCTATCTCCAATTCTTTCCACCTATAGGTGCGGCCCAGTCTCCGAAGGGAGGGGATCATGCTCTGCTTCAGTATGTCACAGTACATGTTGGCATTCATGGTACCCTTAATGAATTGTAGCTCCCCAGTGCCGGCAGCACTCATGCAGCCCCAGACCATGACACTCCCACCACCATGCTTGACTGTAGGCAAGACACACTTGTCTTTGTACTCCTCACCTGGTTGCCACCACACATGCTTGACACCATCTGAACCAAATAAGTTTATCTTGGTCTCATCAGACTCAGACCACGGTACATGGTTCAAGTAATCCATGTCCTTAGTCTGCTTGTTTGCAGCAAACTGTTTGTGGGCTTTCTTGTGCTTCATCTTTTAGAAGAGGCTTCCTTCTGGGATGACAGCCATGCAGACCAATTTGATGCAATGTGCATAGTATGGTCTGAGCACTAACAGGCTGACCCCCCCACCCCTTCAACCTCTGCAGCAATGCTGGCAGCACTCATACGTCTATTTCCCAAAGACAACCTCTGGATATGACGCTGATCACGTGCACTTAACTTCTTTGGTCGACCATGGCGAGGCCTGTTCTGAGTGGAACCTGTCCTGTTAAACCGCTTTTTGGTCTTGCAGCTCAGTTTCAGGGTCTTTGCAATCTTCTTATAGCCTAGGCCATCTTTATGTAGAGCAACAATTCTTTTTTTTTTTCGTTCGTTCGTTGCCATGAGGTGCCATGTTGACCTTCCAGTGACTAGTATGAGAGAGTGAGAGCGATAACACCAAATTTAACACACCTGCTCCCCATTCACTCCTGAGACCTTGTAACACTAATGAGTCACATGACACCGAGGGGGGGGGGGGATTACTAATTGGGCCCACTTTGAAAATGTTCACTTAGGGGTGTACTGACTTTTGTTGCCTGTGGTTTAGACATTAATGGCTGTGTGTTGAGTTATTTTTTAGGGGATGGCAAATTTACACTGTAATACAATCTGTACACTCACTAATTTACATTATAGCAAAGTGTAATTTCCTTAGTGTTGTCACGTGAAAATATTTAATAAAATATTTAAAAAATATGATGGGTATACTCACTTTTGTGAGATACTATATATATGTTTGGGGGTTCTAAGTAATTTTCTAGCAATAAAATACAGATGTTTCCATGTAGGAGAGTAGTGTGTCAGAATAGGCCTGGTCCTTACATGTGGATGTTTGGGAGCTTCATAATAAAGTCTGCACTGAAACACTGACATTCCATGGATAAGACTTCACAAAGTATGATTGTTTTAATAAATCACATGAACCTTGAAACTCTGCTCTTGGATCTGCATAAAGTTTGAGTTTTATGTTTGTAAATATCCCCAAAAAAATGTAGAGATTGCAATCTGCATCATCAAACCAGGATTATGTGAAAAATACTGATCTGCGTGGTTTGTTAAGCTGATTTATAAACATTAGGTGGCTGAGTAAATCACAATATGATAAAATCAGTTATAACTTGAGAATCCAGACAAGAAACAAAAGGAGACAATGTTATTTATAAGCATTAACTGATTCACGCATCTCTGTTATCATGTTTATGCTGTAATTTATGGAATAAGGTACCAATGTTCAAGGTGCAGTCACCAATTATTCACTCTTGCAACTGTCAGAGAACAGTTGAAGGGTATTATTAAATACTCAGAAAATAAATGAGTATTGTATTGTTTCCATTTTACAAATGCAGACCATGTTTACTCATACAGAAGAGCTTTTCAATTAATTGTTTAAAGTGGTAAATTGGATTACAGTTAACCAAGCACGAAAAATTATTTTACATTGTGTGATAGTGCTATAATGAGTGCCATTCCTGCTATTATGTATGGTAAGTATTTTGAATAAGGAGGTACAATCTAGATGTTACATGTCAACTCACCCCATTGTCTCCTAACTGCCTCCTACATTTAAGAACATGCAAAGGCTGCACAATTTACACCCCTGTACTCTTTACTTTTCTTTCCTGTGACAAAAACAAAGCTATTTAGTCGAGAGTTGAGTGTGGTACCGTATAATACTGCAGTTATTTTGTTAAGATAAACACTAAAAACTGAACTGCAATATTTTAAAAATGTTTTCTCCTATCCATATTCAAAGTTTTAAAGCTGTACAGATGCAGTAACGAGAAATCAACGGTACACACAGGCTTTTTTTTTTTTCAACAGCTGAGCAAGGGAGATAAAGGAACAAAATGTGAAAATGAGACCAAAGCTCATTTGTATGAAATATTTCATATTGTCCTTATCTAAAAATATGTTCTATGTTTTAGTTCTGACCATAATTAATTAGGAATTAAACTGTGTACCAAAACACTATACATTTAATATAATTATTTCACTTGTTCAGCACTTAAAGCAGTAAAACAGAAACACATATAAAACACACCCAAATACATATAATGCACAACACAAAAACATGCTAAAAGGCAAGCAGTAACTCTAATCAGAAGCACAAATAATCTCTACAAATCTGCGATGCTCTCCAAATGTTTTTCATAGGGTTCTCATGGTGCAGCCTACATATATCATACCACATGGGCAAGAGAGACAATACATCTCAAACCTGGAGGAGCAGTTATGAAAGCCATTAAAGTGGAAAGTTCTCCCATTTGTCATAAATGATTTTTGGCCATGCTGTACATGTGCACAAGTAAGACACAGTGTTTTTTTGCAACAAAACATGCCAATTGATGGGATAAGAGTTAACTAGGTTCTTCCTGTAGATGGTTTGAGAGGTTTGATTTTGCCTTTTACATTAGGGGCCTTCCTGTAGGCAAATTTGGGGAAAGGCAGGAATGGGTGTTTTGAGATGAGGATCTTACTGTATTATGAACCAGTGTTTTTTGAATACACTCTCCATTTTTTGATGTTTGGTATGATATTTTGTAGTAAATCTGTGATTTAGGTCATCTTTAGGGATATACTAGGTATTCTAAGTGAGATAGGCCTGATCAACAAGGTCTTGGGGGTATCCCTTGTCCAGAAATGTTTTTTTAGGGAAGCACTCTGTATATTATAGTCTTCTAATCACATACAATTGTGCCATAAATGGCAGAATTTACTCTTTGGGACCTTTTTTCGCCCATCTCGGGTGATGGCAACTTGTAAAGTGCAGAAAGAAGTTCCCAGCCTTAAGTATGGTGTAATTCTTGCTATGATGGTAGAATCAAGGTGGCTGAGCTTCAGATCCAGGAAAAACAAAGAGAGATGGTATTTATGACTGAAGTGAAAGAGGCCCTAAATGTGTTAGCATTGCAGTAGGTGACAAAATCCTGTACAGACTGAGTGGAACTGTCCCAAATTATGATTATATCATCAATATAGCGGCCATAGGAGACCAGATGTGCTGCAAAGGGATTGTGATTAGGGGTGAGCGAACCCGAACTGTAAAGTTCGGGTCCGTACCGGACTTTAGGGTGTTCGGGTCCCGGACCCGAACAGTTGACTGTCTGTTCGGGTTCGGGTCCGGTGTTCGGGGATTTAATGTTGCTTTTTAAAATGTCTTTTAAAAGCACTTGCGGCTATATGAATTGATATTCATATAGCCGCGAGTGCTTTTAATACAGAGAACAGTCATTGAAGTCATTTATTTTTAAAAAGTTAGTCAAAAAAAGTGTTTGGGGACCTGGGTCCTGCCCCAGGGGACATGTATCAATGCAAAAAAAAACTTTTAAAAACTGACGTTTTTTCGGGAGCAGTGATTTTAAAGCGGTTCTGCACACATTTCATTTAGTAAATCTCTTTGCCTTCCAAATCAGGCAAAGAGTACTAAATGAAGTGTGTTTTTTTTTTTTTTCACTTACCTTGTAATCGATGACTTCCTGTCCTCTGTCTCTGCGGGGGTGGGCGGGGTCTCTGCGTCGATCGTCGTCACACCGCACTGTCTCCTGGGATCTGGTGTCATTGATCCCAGGAGTCTGTGCGGGCATCTTCCGAAATCTCGCGAGATTACGGCCACATCTTCCGAAATCTCGCGAGATGTCGGCAGATGTGCCGACATCTCGCGAGATTTCGGAGAACGTGAGCTGCACTTTGCCGTTACTGCGCACGCGCGAGCTCGGCGCAGTAACGGCGGTGCATGCTGGGCCATCTAAAGTGCCTGTGGGGTTTCACATGCCCACAGGCAAGATGGCCCCCAGCAGAAAAGCATCATATAAATAATTTTATTGGAGGAAAACCGGCTGCGAACGAGATGGAAGATGGAACACGTGAGTCCCCCAATTTACCTCGTAATCCTTGGCATATTCCCCAAAAAAAAAAAAAACACAGTGCAGAACCGCTTTAATAATGATTAAAGTGAAACAATAAAAGTGTAATATTCCTTTAAATTTCGTACCTGGGGGGTGTCTATAGTATGCATGTAAAGGGGTGCATGTTTCCTGGGCTTAGAACTGTCTCTGCAAAAAGTGTCATTTTTGCAGAAAAGAAAGCTATTTAAAATCACTCGCGGCTATATGAATTGTCGGCTCCCGTAATACAGAGAACAGTCATTCATTGAAAGCCATTCATAAAAAAAAAGTCATTGATAAAAAAAAAAAAAGCGTAGGGGTCCCCCCAAATTCAATAACCAGGCCCTTCACGTCTGGGATGGATATTAAGGGGGACCTCAGCCAAAAAAAAAAAAAAAAAATGGCGTAGGGTCCCCCTCTAAATCCATACCAGACCCTTGAGGTCTGGGATGGATTTTAAGGGGAACCCCAGCCAAAAAAAATGGCGTGGGGTCCCCCTCAAAATCCATACCAGACCCTTATCCGAGCACGCAACCTGGCAGGCCGCAGGAAAAGAGGGGGGGACGAGAGCGCCCCCCCTCCCGCCTGAACCGTACCAGGCCACATGCCCTAAACATTGGGAGGATGCTTCGGGGGTCTAAGACCCCCAAAGCACCTTGTCCCCATGTTGATGAGGACAAGGGCCTCATCCCCACAACCGTGCCCGGTGGTTGTGGGGGTCTGCGAGCGGGGGGCTTATCGGAATCTGGAAGCCCCCTTTAACAAGGGGACCCCCAGATCCCGCCCCCCCCCCTGTGTGAAATGGTAAGGGGGTACTTTACCCCTACCATTTCACCAAAAAAGTGTCAAAAATTGTAAAAATTACAGGAGACGGTCTTTGACAATTCCTTTATTAAAATCTTCTTTCTTCTTTCTTCTGGTCTTCCTTTCTTCATCTTCTCCTTCCGGCATCTTCTTCTTCCATCTTCTTCTTCCTCCGATCCGCTTCTTCTTGGCCTTCTCGTCCAGCAACGGTGTCTCTTCTGGGCCGCTCCGTGCAATGGGAGGCTCCCGCTGGGTGAGGCTTCTCTTCGGTATCTTCTTCCACGGCGTCGGTCTCTGAGGCTTCTCTCCGGTATCTCCCGTGACGTGGGGAAAGCCATAGGGAAGTCCCCATGACGTCCCCATGAGTCAGAGGGGGGCGGGGTTACCAGGTGGCCCCGCCCTCCGTTATAAAAGAACTGTCAGCCCAAGCGAAGCCTCACACACCGGGAGCCTCCCATTGCGAGGAGTGGCCCAAGAAGAGACCGACGCCCTGGAAGAAGATACCGGAGAGAAGCCTCAGAGACCGACGCCGTGGAAGAAGATACCGAAGAGAAGCCTCAACCAGCGGGAGCCTCCCATTGCGCGGAGCGGCCCAGAAGAGACACCGATGCTGGACGAGAAGGCCAAGAAGAAGCGGATCGGAAGAAGAAGAAGATGGAAGAAGAAGATGCCGGAAGGAGAAGATGAAGAAAGGAAGACCAGAAGAAAGAAGAAAGAAGATTTTAATAAAGGAATTGTCAAAGACCGTCTCCTGTCATTTTTACAATTTTTGACACTTTTTTGGTGAAATGGTAGGGGTAAAGTACCCCCTTACCATTTCACACAGCCCCCCGCCCGCAGACCCCCACAACCACCGGGCACGGCCCTTGTCCTCATCAACATGGGGACAAGGTGCTTTGGGGGTCTTAGACCCCCGAAGCATCCTCCCAATGTTGAGGGCATTGGCCTGGTACGGTTCAGGCGGGAGGGGGGGCCGCTCTCGTCCCCCCTCTTTTCCTGCGGCCTGCCAGGTTGCGCTATTTTTTTTTTTGGCTGGGGTCCCCCTTAATATCCAAACCTGAAGGGCCTGGTTATTGAATTGGGGGGACCCCTACGCTTTTTTTATTTATTTATTTTTTATTTTTTATCAATGACTTTTTTTTTATGAATGGCTTTCAATGAATTGAAACAAGGAAGGTTGCGCTAGATACTAGAAATTATGTGTGCAAATAATTAATAACAAAAAATGACAAATGACTGTGATTGTGTCTCACTCGATATGGGTAGGCAAAGTGACTGGAGAGAGAATAAAACTGCTATATGTCCATGATGGACAAAACCAGTCAGATGGCCCAACAAGTGTTTATACAAAAAGTGTAAATAAATGTCAAAATATTCAAGTGAGCATAATGATGACCCAACAGGTGATATACACTAAATTAATAGATAAAAATATCAAATGTGATAAACAAATGAATTAAATTATCAAAATGTCCAAGTGAGCTGGATATTGACCCAGCAAGTGATAAACAGCAAGTGATAAACAATAAATAAATAAATGAAGTAATATAAAATAAATGAAAATGTCCAAGTGAACTGAATAGTCAGCACAGCAGTGAGTGGCTTCCACGTGTTGAACACGGTGACTTTGCAGAAATTCAGATTAAAGTGACAAGTGCTTGTGGTAATCCCTCCACCAGAAAGATTGCAGGCTTACCAGACTGTAGAAGGGAACACGCATGTGGCTAATACCCAGCCAGGGCCTTGACTTCAGATGTAGCTCAATTGCACCCCTCGCGATATCCAGGGAACTACTCACTTCAGATATAGGTAAGCGTGAAGCTTATCACTGGTGGTGATGGATCATAGCTTCTGGGTTGTGAGAGCGAATTCAAGGATCTCCAGGAACGGGGGAGGTTAGCCCAAATATGAAAAAAGAGAAGGGGACACACCATGGGTGGAATCCGAGGGATTTATTAAAGTAAAAAGTGCCTATAGGCACAAAGGGAAAAACGAAAATCAATAAAATAAATTTAAAAATTTGCGGCCGGCCGGCAGCAGTACCCGCCCGTGCTATAGGACGTAAAGCGCGGTGACGTCAGCACGTCGCTCCTCCCTACGCGTTTCGTCAGAGAGTGACGTAATCATGGGACACGGGCGGCGTACTGACGCACCGCAAAGAGCCTCGATCTGGATGGTAAGATATCAAACCTTTGGTCTCCATCTTGGAGGCTGGCAAATCGAGGGAAAATACCCTAGTTAGGCAGGGCTTTAATAATTGGCTATATACTATGAAGTATACACAGTACGTTGTCCAGTATGGGGACTCACTAAAAAATTCCTTAAAAATTGTAAATAGGTTAGGGATCCGCAGACAGAATGCAACGTATGCCCGTAATTAGATATATGAAAAACTACATTACCCATCATTCTACCTGGCATCACCAAGATACGCCTCACGTCCTCCAAAGGGAAGCGGGCGGATCCAAGTGAGAATTGAAAGGTAAACACCAGAGCGGTCTTCACCGTCCAATCTCGTGTCAGGAAGAGGGGTGAATCGCAAAAGAGACAGTAGGTGGGTACTGCCAATAATAAAAATCTGAATAGACCACGAGTGGGGTTTAAAAATGGCAAAAAGATATCTGTGGTAATTTTCTTACAAAGAGAACTCCACAGAGCTATCTAATCACCCACAAGGAGGGTACAAATATAAATATGAAAAATAGTAATAATTGTCCATCATAAACCTCGTAAGTCATACCGGGGTGAGTGGACAACGATAAAAGTATCAAAAAGGGGAACTGTCATACCCGGCATCCTCCCGTCGTCTTGGTGCGACAACGCCACAGGTCGACTGGGGGAGCGGGGTGGTGTATGGGGCCATAACTGGGGTGCCTATGAGTGACATTCTACCTGTTAAGGATAGAGATCCCGGGGCAGCAAAGTAAAAGTCAGCATTATCCTCTACCTATACTAGCCCATTAAAGTGCTAGTACCAATTGACCAAACTCAAATGGATAAAAAATGTAACGATGGCAGGGGAAATAAGCTGATCTAATTGGACTTAATAAAAATGGCAAAAAATAGACAGGTATATCATCACGTCTCTAAATAAAGAATATTGAGGGACAGACGACCACTAGATACGTGTACTGGAAGAAGGTAATTGGTAAGATCCTAAAAGCAAGGTATTTTGAGGGGTATAAGGTTGTTATGAATAAACCATAACAAACCAAAAACAATCGATAGCACTCCCAAGTAGAGATATCCACTTGGTATGTCGAGGTTCCCTAATATAAGGAACGTATGTCTGTATTTGATATCCACGACCCAGATCAAGTTCACAGCATCATAACAACTCAATACGGATTTGTGCTCAAAAATAACAAAAACACGATGTAATCTAGGCATTGTCGATGAACGCATTTACATCAACATCGATGTTCAACCCTTGGGGGGTGTGTGTTTTTAATCTATGCACCCACGACATCTCTGACCTGGAAATGCTTCTGACGAGGTTACTTCCTCTCCAGTGTGGATTAAACTTCTCTATTCCCAAAAATAGAGTGTTAGAGGGGTCCCTATTGTGTGCGGTCAGATAGTGCTTAGAGACAGAGTGTTTAGTGTAACCTCTTCGAATATTATTTATATGTTCATTGAGTCGGACCCTGAGGGGGCGTTTAGTCCTGCCCACATACTGCAGGCCACACGGGCACTGCAGCAAGTAGACAAGTCCCTCAGTGGTGCACGTGATGAAAGACTCGATTTTATAGCTTTTAGATGTTACAGTGGAAGAAAAATTGATAGTTCTCCTAGTTCTACAGCTATTAATGGAACATACTTGACATCTGTTGCATTTATAATATCCGATCAGCTCTCCAAAGAAGTGGGGAGCTCCCATTGGAGGATTCAAAATGTTAGGTGCTATTTTATCTTTGAGTGATGGAGCACCCCTGAACACCACCCGTGGTCTGTCGGGAAGAATAGTATTCAGAAGTGCATCGTTCCCCAAGATATGCCAATGTTTTTGTATGATACGGCTAATGTTATGATATTGGTTGGAGTAGTTAGTGATAAAGGGAACTCCTGCCGTATCCCTCACATCATTAGTTGGCACTTTAACCTCCAACAGGGATGACCTATCCATCAAGGATACCTGGTGGAGGGTGTCTTGAAGGGATAAAGGGTCATAACCCTTATCAATGAATTTAGAAGTGAGGGTTTTAGCTTGTACTAAGAATTGGTTATATTCAGTACAGTTCCGCCTTAAGCGCATATATTGGCTCTTAGGGACAGAGCCGAGCCATGAAGGGTGATGGCAACTCCCCTTAGGGATGTAGGAATTCCTGTCTGTGGACTTGAAAAAGGTAGAGGTGACAAACCGACTGCCTTTAATTTCTATCCTCAAGTCTAAAAAATGGATTGCTTCCTGGCTCGCCTCAAACGACAGATGTATGCCTCTGTCGTTGTTATTTAGCTCAGCCATGAAGGTCTCCAGGGATGACTTAGTACCTTGCCATAGGAGGAGGACGTCATCTATATAGCGTGCCCAAAGGACGATCTCAAATCTCGATTGGGAATAGATGACGTCCTCCTCCCACTGGGCCATGAACAGATTCGCCAGGCTAGGGGCGTACTTAGCCCCCATGGCCACGCCCCTGTCCTGGCGAAAATATTGTCCATTGTACCAAAAGAAATTGTGTGTGGCCGCGAACTGTAGCAACTCCATAATAAATTTGATCTGCATTGGGATAAGTGGAGAGTTCTTATAAAGGAAATATTTTACTGCTCCCAGGCCAAGATGGTGGGGAATGATGGTGTAAAATTTTAAAATAATTGTGCTCCAGACAAAATTTGGCAGCAGCCATAAGGAAGTTGGATTGCCTGGAGTTGATGTCATAGTCACTAGAGATGAAATGGAGTGATTCTTAAAGGCCCGCCTCATGGGGTATAGAAGTATAGAGCAAACACACGTCCAGGGAAACTCACAGGTACGTGGGTTCCCAGATGTATGGGTGTATTCATTCTAGAAGGTGGGTACCATCCTGGATATATGAGGGAAGAGCTTGTGCTAAAGGCTTGAGAAAGTAATCAATATATAGTATAAGGAGTAACTGGTGGTAATACTCTCCATCAAGGCCACTATGGGAAGTCCCGGGGGATTTTTATGCCCCTTTGGGAGGTGGTAGAAGTTAAGTACATTATTTTATTGTCAAAAGAGTTCAATAAATTGGTATATTTTAATGCTGCACTTAGTCTGGCACCCCTCTGTCCTTTTTCCTTGTATTATTAGAGCTGCCTGCTTCACTCTAAGGGTGCTGCCCAATGACTGTTACTCAGTCATGCAACAGCCAACCAATTAATAACATTGTCCTTTGATTTTACAATAGCTTTCTTTTGGTGGTATTTGATTACCTCTGGGTTTTTTACGCTATAAAATGAAAAAAGACCTAAAAATTTTTTTAAAAAACAAATTTTTCTTTGTTTTTGTGATAAAATTTAGCAAATTATTAATTTTTCTGCATAAATTTTGACAATTTATACTGCATATCTTTGTAAAAAACATATGAACGCAAAAGAAACAGCAAGTGGTCACTAATGTATAAGAAACAAATAATGTTTGCAAACTAGTCAACAGCAGGCCGAGCCTGTAGCACCAAACTGAAACTGGATGCTAGGCTCAGGGCTGAGCATATATAGTCCTCATAGAGCTGAATGTCTCAATAAACAAGGCAAACAAATGTCCCAATATGATGTTCAACGGAGATGTATCATATGGTGAGCACCAATGCAAATGGATAAAAACAAAAAAAAAAAGGTATCCAGAAGAAAATCGAAGTGACTTTACACAGCAGGCTGCAGAGTGAATAAGACCACCACCGTAGGACACACTTATCTGCTTACCAGAGGTACGTGGTCCCTTGTTACAGGGGACCCGTATGGGCAGGTGGCTCTTAACCCCAGCCAGGGATACACCAGACTTTTATACTTTAGCGAATACTGATCGTCGGGATTATCGATAGTGAAGTCCTCAATGGGGATCAGCTCAAACCGAACAGAGTGCAGCATACAGGTACCGATAAAGGACGAAAATACTCACATAGTGTAAAACCTTCTTAAAATGTATTAAATAAAACAACGAAATGTGCACTTACATAGCGCAAAGTTGCATCAGGACAAAAGGCGAGCCGGCCAGTCTCGCTATACAGCCCGTGGTACCGGGAATGGGGATCAGCTCAAACCGAACAGAGTGCAGCATACAGGTACCGATAAAGGACGAAAATACTCACATAGTGTAAAACCTTCTTAAAATTTATTAAATAAAACAACGAAATGTGCACTTACATAGCGCAAAGTTGAATCAGGACAAAAGGCGAGCCGGCCGGTCTCGCTATACAGCCCGTGGTTCCGGGACTACGAAAAGGTTGCGGTAGCGTCAGGACGTAGCTCCTCCTCCCTACGCGTTTCGTCACTAGCCTAGTGACGAAACGCGTAGGGAGGAGGAGCTACGTCCTGACGCTACCGCAACCTTTTCGTAGTCCCGGAACCACGGGCTGTATAGCGAGACCGGCCGGCTCGCCTTTTGTCCTGATTCAACTTTGCGCTATGTAAGTGCACATTTCGTTGTTTTATTTAATAAATTTTAAGAAGGTTTTACACTATGTGAGTATTTTCGTCCTTTATCGGTACCTGTATGCTGCACTCTGTTCGGTTTGAGCTGATCCCCATTGAGGACTTCACTATGGATAATCCCGACGATCAGTATTCGCTAAAGTATAAAAGTCTGGTGTATCCCTGGCTGGGGTTAAGAGCCACCTGCCCATACGGGTCCCCTGTAACAAGGGACCACATACCTCTGGTAAGCAGATAAGTGTGTCCTACGGTGGTGGTCTTATTCACTCTGCAGCCTGCTGTGTAAAGTCACTTCGATTTTCTTCTGGATACCTTTTTTTTTGTTTTTATCCATTTGCATTGGTGCTCACCATATGATACATCTCCGTTGAACATCATATTGGGACATTTGTTTGCCTTGTTTATTGAGACATTCAGCTCTATGAGGACTATATATGCTCAGCCCTGAGCCTAGCATCCAGTTTCAGTTTGGTGCTACAGGCTCGGCCTGCTGTTGACTAGTTTGCAAACATTATTTTTCCACTTATTCACGTTGTGGTTTCACTTCTAGACATCCGATGTGGTTTCTTATACATTAGTGACCACTTGCTGTTTCTTTTGCGTTCATATGTCACTAAGGTAGACACACTGACTCTGTCAGGTGTTTACCAATATATATTTTATGTGTCACTATTTTTGTCACTTCACTGGTGTTATAAATAGAAACTGTATATATTTGTAATAAGATATATGTCATATATATAACATTTGTATACATTCACTTTTGATAGCGCAGCTCCCTTTTTTCCCACTGCTTTGTTTATGTCAGACCACACCATAACCCCTGTAAGAGGGAGCACCACATCCTAAAAAGGAGAGGGGGTCCTCGCCAACCACAGGGGAAGGGACTTTGAATGTGCCAACAAATGAGGAAAGACAAAAACATCAAGTATTTAAAATCATTGTTTTAATTATATCACATTAAAAAATAAAGGGCCATCCAGATAAAACCATATCATATAAAATGGTGTTGGATAGTCAATAATGAATGTTATAAACGTATAGAATCCATATGTTTCGTTATAATAGCTTCTTCAGGATTCACGCTTAGCGATGGACACTGCAAAAACAAAGACACACTTGCCAAAAATCAAAGAAAAACACAAAAAAAATATATATACAGTATAATGCAGTACAAAGTCAATCGTCCTATTTAACCAGGAAGGACAAATAATTTCTTTTTTAAATAAAAATAAATATAAAATAAAAAAAATACAAAAATCGATATCTCTGTCTGGCTCACATCCTCATTTGTGCTGATTTACAATCCTATACATGTGTGGCAAAAAATAAAATAAAAATACAAGTTAATATAAAACTCAAAAGACATTTGTTCAGGCAACACAGAAGCAAATAAACAACTGCACGGCATAAGACATTTTTATTTTATTGTGGTCAAGTCCTGAACTAAATTTCATTAAAATGCTGTGGCTTTATCTAAAATACACATACACAACTTAAATAGTTTACAACAGAAAATTATAAAATTACCTCCTAAGGTACCAAGAGGACCAAACTGTTGTTTTTGCTCCTTCCATGACTCCTTTCTCTCTAGAGCCTCTCCAATCCTTTCAAACTCCTTACCCAAATATTTCTGGCTATCTCCAATTCTTTCCACCTATAGGTGCGGCCCAGTCTCCGAAGGGAGGGGATCATGCTCTGCTTCAGTATGTCACAGTACATGTTGGCATTCATGGTACCCTTAATGAATTGTAGCTCCCCAGTGCCGGCAGCACTCATGCAGCCCCACCATGCTTGACTGTAGGCAAGGCACACTTGTCTTTGTACTCCTCACCTGGTTGCCACCACACATGCTTGACACCATCTGAACCAAATAAGTTTATCTTGGTCTCATCAGACCACGGTACATGGTTCAAATAATCCATGTCCTTAGTCTGCTTGTTTGCAGCAAACTGTTTGTGGGCTTTCTTGTGCATCATCTTTAGAAGAGGCTTCCTTCTGGGATGACAGCCATGCAGACCAATTTGATGCAATGTGCATAGTATGTACTGAGCACTAACAGGCTGACCCCCCCACCCCTTCAACCTCTGCAGCAATGCTGGCAGCACTCATATGTCTATTTCCCAAAGACAACCTCTGGATATGACGCTGATCACGTGCACTTAACTTCTTTGGTCGACCATGGCAAGGCCTGTTCTGAGTGGAACCTGTCCTGTTAAACTGCTTTTTGGTCTTGCAGCTCAGTTTCAGGGCCTTTGCAATCTTCTTATAGCCTAGGCCATCTTTATGTAGAGCAACAATTCATTTTTTTCAGATCCTCAGAGAGTTCGTTGCCATGAGGTGCCATGTTGACCTTCCAGTGACCAGTATGAGAGAATGAGAGCGATAACACCAAATTTAACACACCTGCTCCCCATTCACTCCTGAGACCTTGTAACACTAATGAGTCACATGACACCGAGGGGGGTGGGATTACTAATTGGGCCCACTTTGAAAATGTTCACTTAGGGGTGTACTGACTTTTGTTGCCTGTGGTTTAGACATTAATGGCTGTGTGTTGAGTTATTTTTTAGGGGATGGCAAATTTACACTGTTATACAATCTGTACACTCACTAATTTACATTATAGCAAAGTGTAATTTCCTTAGTGTTGTCACATGAAAATATTTAATAAAATATTTAAAAAATATGATGGGTATACTCACTTTTGTGAGATACTATATATATGTTTGGGGGTTCTAAGTCATTTTCTAGCAATAAAATACAGATGTTTCCATGTAGGAGAGAAGTGTGTCAGAATAGGCCTGATCCTTACATGTGGATGTTTGGGAGCTTCATAATAAAGTCTGCACTGAAACACTGACATCCCATGGATAAGACTTCACAAAGTATAATTGTTTTAATAAATCACATAAACCTTGAAACTCTGCTCTTGGATCTGCATAAAGTTTGAGTTTTATGTTTGTAAATATCCCCAAAAAAATGTAGAGATCGCAATCTGCATCATCAAACCAGGATTATGTGAAAAATACTGATCTGCGTGGTTTGTTAAGCTGATTTATAAACATTAGGTGGCTGAGTAAATCACAATATGATAAAATCAGTTATAACTTGAGAATCCAGACAAGAAACAAAAGGAGACATTGTTATTTATAAGCATTAACTGATTCACGCATCTCTGTTATCATGTTTATGCTGTAATTTATGGAATAAGGTACCAATGTTCAAGGTGCAGTCACCAATTATTCACTCTTGCAACTGTCAGAGAACAGTTGAAGGGTATTATTAAATACTCAGAAAATAAATGAGTATTGTATTGTTTCCATTTTACAAATGCAGACCATGTTTACTCATACAGAAGAGCTTTTCAATTAATTGTTTAAAGTGGTAAATTGGATTACAGTTAACCAAGCACGAAAAATTATTTTACATTGTGTGATAGTGCTATAATGAGTGCCATTCCTGCTATTATGTATGGTAAGTATTTTGAATAAGGAGGTACAATCTAGATGTTACATGTCAACTCACCCCATTGTCTCCTAACTGCCTCCTACATTTAAGAACATGCAAAGGCTGCACAATTTACACCCCTGTACTGTTTACTTTTCTTTCCTGTGACAAAAACAAAGCTATTTAGTCGAGAGTTGAGTGTGGTACCGTATAATACTGCAGTTATTTCGTTAAGATAAACACTAAAAACTGAACTGCAATATTTTAAAAATGTTTTCTCCTATCCATATTCAAAGTTTTAAAGCTGTACAGATGCAGTGACGAGAAATCAACGGTACACACAGGCTTTTTTTTTTTTTTTCAACAGCTGAGCAAGGGAGATAAAGGAACAAAATGTGAAAATGAGACCAAAGCTCATTTGTATGAAATATTTCATATTGTCCTTATCTAAAAATATGTTCTATGTTTTAGTTCTGACCATAATTAATTAGGAATTAAACTGTGTACCAAAACACTATACATTTAATATGATTATTTCACTTGTTCAGCACTTAAAGCAGTAAAACAGAAACACATATAAAACACACCCAAATACATATAATGCACAACACAAAAACATGCTAAAAGGCAAGCAGTAACTCTAATCAGAAGCACAAATAATCTCTACAAATCTGCGATGCTCTCCAAATGTTTTTCATAGGGTTCTCATGGTGCAGCCTACATATATCATACCACATGGGCAAGAGAGACAATACATCTCAAACCTGGAGGAGCAGTTATGAAAGCCATTAAAGTGGAAAGTTCTCCCATTTGTCATAAATGATTTTTGGCCATGCTGTACATGTGCACAAGTAAGACACAGTGTTTTTTTTTGCAACAAAACATGCCAATTGATGGGATAAGAGTTAACTAGGTTCTTCCTGTAGATGGTTTGAGAGGTTTGATTTTGCCTTTTACATTAGGGGCCTTCCTGTAGGCAAATTTGGGGAAAGGCAGGAATGGGTGTTTTGAGATGAGGATCTTACTGTATTATGAACCAGTGTTTTTTGAATACACTCTCCATTTTTTGATGTTTGGTATGATATTTTGTAGTAAATCTGTGATTTAGGTCATCTTTAGGGATATACTAGGTATTCTAAGTGAGATAGGCCTGATCAACAAGGTCTTGGGGGTATCCCTTGTCCAGAAATGTTTTTTTTAGGGAAGCACTCTGTATATTATAGTCTTCTAATCACATACAATTGTGCCATAATTGGCAGAATTTACTCTTTGGGACATTTTTCGCCCATCTCGGGTGATGGCAACTTGTAAAGTGCAGAAAGAAGTTCCCAGCCTTAAGTATGGTGTAATTCTTGCTATGATGGTAGAATCAAGGTGGCTGAGCTTCAGATCCAGGAAAAACAAAGAGAGATGGTATTTATGACTGAAATGAAAGAGGCCCTAAATGTGTTAGCATTGCAGTAGGTGACAAAATCCTGTACAGACTGAGTGGAACTGTCCCAAATTATGATTATATCATCAATATAGCGGCCATAGGAGACCAGATGTGCTGCAAAGGGATTGTGATCCCAGACACACCTGGCCTCCTACAGCCCTATAGTCAGATTGGCATAACAGGGGGCAACATTTTCCCCACCGCCATGCCTGTCTTTTGAAGCTAGTACTCATCCTCAATTTTAAAATAATTGTGCTCCAGACAAAATTTGGCAGCAGCCATAAGGAAGTTGGGTTGCCTGGAGTTGATGTCATAGTCACTAGAGATGAAATGGAGTGATTCTTAAAGGCCCACCTCATGGGGTATAGAAGTATAGAGCAAACACACGTCCAGGGAAACTCACAGGTACGTGGGTTCCCAGATGTATGGGTGTATTAATTCTAGAAGGTGGGTACCATCCTGGATATATGAGGGAAGAGCTTGTGCTAAAGGCTTGAGAAAGTAATCAATATATAGTATAAGGAGTAACTGGTGGTAATACTCTCCATCAAGGCCACTATGGGGAGTCCCGGGGGATTTTTATGCCCCTTTGGGAGGTGGTAGAAGTTAAGTACATTATTTTATTGTCAAAAGAGTTCAATAAATTGGTATATTTTAATGCTGCACTTAGTCTGGCACCCCTCTGTCCTTTTTCCTTGTATTATTAGAGCTGCCTGCTTCACTCTAAGGGTGCTGCCCCTGGTGCTGCTAGTCATTACCTGACATCATGGACTTTCTATTATCGACTCATTGTTTAACATTATGATGCTTAACCACGTGCTTACTGGGCACTTAAACACCCTTCCTGCCCAGACCAATTTTCAGCTTTCGGTGCTCTCACGCTTTGAATGACAATTACTCAGTCATGCAACACTGTAACCAAATTAATTTTTTGTCCTTTTTTTCCCACAAATAGAGCTTTCTTTTGGTGGTATTTGATTACCTCTGGGTTTTTTATTTTTTGCGCTATAAATGAAAAAAACCTAAAAATTTTTTTAAAAAACAAATTTTTCTTTGTTTTTGTGATAAAATTTAGCAAATTATTAATTTTTCTTCATAAATTTTGGCCACAATTTATACTGCTACATATCTTTGGTAAAAATAACCCAAATTAGTGGATATTATTTGGTCCTTGTGAAAGTTAGAGAGTCTACAAGCTGTGGTGCGAATTATACAAAATTGATCACATCTGATGTGCTGGTGACCTATCTCATTTCTTGCGACCCGAACAAGCCAGGAAAGTACAAATACCCCCAAAATGACCCCTTTTTTGAAAGTAGACATTCCAAGGTATTTAGTAAGAGGCATGGTGAGCTTTTTGATGTTGTCATTTTTTCCCACAATTCTTTGCAAAATAAATTTATTTTTTATTTTTTCCCCACAAAATTGTCATTGTAATAGGTTATTTCTCTCACATGGCATGTGTATACCACAAATGACACCCCAAAATAAATTCTGCTCCTCCTCCTGAGCATTACGATACCACATGTGTGGGACTTTTCCACAGCCTGGCCACTTAGAGAGGCCCAACATGCAGGGAGCGCCATCACGTGTTCTAGGAGCATAAATTACACATCTAACTTGTTGACTACCTAGTACACTTTTGAAGGCCCTGGAGCACCAGGACAATGACATGTGACACTGACGTGGCACTGATGACAGATGGCACTGATACGTGGCACTGATGACACGTGACACTGATGTGGCACTGATGACAGATGCCACTAATACGGGGGAACTGATGACACGTTACACTGATGACAGATGGCACTAATATGTGGCACTGATGACAGATGGCACTTATACGTGGCACTGATATCATGTGGCACTAATACGTGGCACTGATGAGAGATGGCACGAATACGTGGCACTGATGAGAAATGGCATTAATATGTGGCACTGATGACATGTGACACTGATGACAGATGGCACTGATACGTGGCATTGATGACACATGACACTGATGACAGATGGCACTGATACGTGGCATTGATGGCACGTGACACTGATAACAGATGGCACGTGACACTGACAGGTGGCACTGATGACAGATGGCACTAATATGTGGCATTGATGACAGATGGCACTGACAGTTTTTTACTGTGCATTTTGCTGCCTTTGTCACTCGTTTTTTTACATGGCAAAATGTGTTTTTCCTTATGTGTTTGGTGTGTCAATAACAATTAATGGTACTGAAAAAGTGCAACTTGGTAATTTTCGATGTATGAAGGTTTCCGTTCACTATACAATCTGATTATACAATCTCTGTACAATCTCCTTTAGAGGTAAACACACAGATCCATGGTCCTGTCAGAGGAGAGGAGACCGATGGTGTGTTCTCAGTACAGAGAAACACTGATCGGTCTACTCCCCTTGTGAATCCCCTCCCCCTACAGTTAGAATCACTCCCAGGGAACATATTAACCCCTTCAGCACCCCCTAGTGTTAACCCCTTCCCTGCCAGTCACATTTATACAGTAATCAATGCATTTTTATATCACGGATCGCTGTATAAACATGAATGGTCCCAAAAATGTGTCAATAGTGTCCGATATGTCCGCTGCAATATCGCAGTCACAATAAAAATCGCAGATTGCTGCCATTACTAGTTAAAAAAAAAATAATAATAAAAATGCTATAAATCTATCCTCTATTTTGTAGGTGCTATAACTTTTGTGCAAACCAATCAATATACGCTTATTGTGATTTTTTTACAAAAATATATAGAAGAATACGTTTCAGCCTAAACTGAGGAAAAAAAATGTTTTTTTATATATATATTTTGGGGATATTTAGTATAGCAAAAAGTAAAAAATATTGTTTTTTTTTTAAACTTGTCCCTCTTCTTTTGTTTATAGCGCAAAAAAAAAAAAAAACCGCAGAGGTGATCAAATACCACCAAAAGAAAGCTCTATTTGTGGGGACAAAATGATAACAATTTCAGCTGGGTACAGTGTTGTATGACCGCGCAATTGTCATTCAAAATGTGACAGCACTGAAAGCTGAAAATGGCTTGGGCAGGAAGGGGGTGAAAATGCCCTGTATTGAGGTGGTTAACCGCTTCCCGACCGCCTCCTGTAGATATACGTCAACAGAATGGCACGGGCAGGCAAAAGGACGTACCTGTACGTCCCCTTTAATTTGCCTGCCCGGGGGGCGCGCGCGCACCGCCAGCGGCGCGCGCGTGACCCGGTCGGGAGCTCCGTGACCCCGGCCGCGGGACCAGCTGACCCGATCGCCGCTGGTATCCCGCGATCGGGTTACGGAGCGGAAGAACGGGGAGAGGTCTATGTAAACAAACCTCTCCCCGCGCTTCCTACACTGACTGTCAGTGATCGGCGGTTCCCTGTTATCGGGAACGCCGATCAATGACGTCAGACGTACAGCCACGCCCCCCTACAGTAACCACAACACAACACGTCACACTGACTCCTCCCCGCCCCCTTGTGGTTAACCCCCTAACTACAACTGTCATTTACATAGGAATCAGTGCTATTTAAATAGCACTGATTTCTGTATAAATGACAAATGTCCCAAAAATGTGTCAAAAATGTCCAATGTGTCCGCAAAAATGTCGCAGTCACAATAAAAATCGCTGATCGCCGCCATTACTAATAAAAAAAAAAATTAATAAAAATGCTATAAAACTATCCCCTATTTTGTAAACGCTATAACTTTTGCGCAAACTAATCAATAATCGCTAATTGCGATTTTTTTTACCAAAAATATGTAGAAGAATACGTATCGGCCTAAACTGAGGAAAAAAAAATTTTTTTTTATATATTTTTTGGGGATATTTATTATAGCAAAAAGTAAAAAATATTGCATTTTTTTCAAAATTGTCGCTCTATTTTTGTTTATAGCGCAAAAAATAAAAACCGCAGGGGCGATCAAATACCACCAAAAGAAAGCTCTATTTGTGGGAAAAAAAGGACGCCAATTTTGTTTTGGAGCCACGTCGCATGACCGCGCAATTGTTAGTTAAAGCGACGCAGTGCCGAATTGCAAAAAGGGGCCTGGTCCTTTGGCTGCCAATTGGTCCGGGGCTGAAGTGGTTAAAGAAAGCTGTTTTTGGAATATTTGTGTATTTTTTTCTTAAATACATATTTTCCCCATATGGTTTATAATGATTGCTCCATTTGCTACCTGTGTTATTCCCATATATAACTTTGTGTTACATATTTGCTTACTTGAGGGTTTTGTGCTAATAAAAAGAAAGGCATCAGCTTAGTTTGTATAAGCTGCTTTGGTTCGTATTCACTTTATTCCTTGGAGAGCTGAATCCATAAAACTTATTATAACTGTTATGTTATATTGTGTAATTCACTCCCCGAGGAGTGTCACAGTGTAACAGATGTACTTGTCTTACCTTGTAACAATATATTTGCCCAGTGCTTTGCCATTTGGATTCCGTTTCTGCTTACATATTCCTTTGCTAAAAAGAAGAAGACAATGAATAAGTAGCAATAAATTATATAGTATGTTTTAGTGTTGTGTCTGCTTTGTCACTATAAAAAACTGCTATACATTAATCCACTCGATTGTCTGTTATATAAAAAAATAAGGTTCATAGATTTTACAGAGAAAGTAATTTATGGCACAGTTTTACTGGTCACCTGCGGTACATTCATATCATTTGTTTTTATTGATCTAAAGCCTTTTGGTCAGTGTAATCATAGGTTTCCTGCTACAGACCGTTTGTAATCATAGACTAATTATATGTGCTGAGGTATAGATTTTACTATGCTATTTTTTAGAACTGGTTTGTCTTCCTTCTGAATTACTAAGATAGATATTAGTCTATCTATCTATCTATCTATCTATCTATCTATCTATCTATCTATCTATACAGAAGTTATATAGCGCCAACAGTTTGCGCAGCACTTTACAATATAAAGGGAGACAATACAGAAACAATACAATTCAATGCAAGAGGGCTAATAGGGCACTGCTCCTGGGAGATTATAGTCTAACAGGGAGGGTCTGGTGGAACAATAGGTAATAACTGTGAGGGATGAACTGATGGGAGAAATAGAAGATTTGGTTATTATCTGAAGGCAGGGTAGGCTTCCCTGAAGAGATGAGTTTTCAGGGATCAGATGAGTTTTCAGTGGACAGAATAGGAGAGAGCCAAACAAATTAGGGTGCAAAGTTCCATGACGAGCATGGGAGAAGGAGATAATGGAGCTAGAGACCAGGAGTTCTTGGGAGAAACAAAAAGGACAGTGTGGGTGATATTTGGAGACAAGATTGGTGATGTAACTCAGGTCAGAGTTGTAAATGGCTTTGTATGTTGTTAATCATCTGCCCATCCTCCATTCATAGTTCCCGTTTCATTCATACATAGAAGCTGTAGTAATGACCATTATGAATGGAGGAACTGGTTATAAAGGGCAGGCACAGTCATGTACTCTTGAGAGCCTGTGACAACTCCTCAGTTCTATTATCCCCTGCCTCACCAGAAGATTACCTTGGTGAGGATGGAGGTGGCATTGGAGGACAGAAGATTTCTACTGAACTAGACAGAACACATCACAGTGAAGGTAAGTAATGCCCCTTGTTCTGATTTTGTATTTTTTTTGTAGGTAAACTTAGGCTTTAAGAAGAACTCCACTTTAAAGTGAATCTGTCAAGGGCAAAATATGAGTGAAGCCAGTGATGCTGACATCTTTCTGAAAGTACTCTAGCTTTTATGCTGATCTGCTGACTTTAATACTTTCTGGGTCACTGACCTGAAAAAATAATGTAGATAATACAGTCAGAAATGTTAATCTGCATATTTGCTATAGATCCATGACTCAAAGTATCAAAGCAATACTCAGAAAATTTGTGTTTTCAGAATTTTTTTTTAGAAATGGCAGCCTCTGCATGTCACCTGTGATGTTTTTTTTTTTTAAAGGGAAAATCTTTAAGAGCTAACAAAAATGTTAAATATTATCAACCGCTCACATATTCTATCTTGGCCTTATTTAACCACTTAACAACCGGAAGGATTTGCCCCCTTAATGACCAGGCCATTTTTTGCAATACGGCACTGCGTCATTTTAACTGACAATTGCGTGGTCGTGCGACTTTGTACCCAAACAAAATGAACGTCCTTTTTTCCCCACAAATAGAGCTTCCTTTTGGTGGCATTTGATCACTTTGCGCTATCAACAAAAAAAGGCTGACAATTTGGAAAAAAAAAACAATATTTTTAACTTTTTTCTATAATGAATATCCCAAAAAAAACTTAAAAAAAACAAAATTCTTCCTCAGTTTAGGCCGATATGTATTCTCCTACATATTTTTGGTAAAAAAAAATCGCAATAAGCGTATATTGGTTGGTTTGCGCAAAAGTTATAGTGTCTACAAAATAGGGGATAGATTTATGGCATTTTTATTATTATTTTTTATTTACTAGTAATGGTGGTGATCAGCGTTTTTTATAGCGGGACTGAAACATTGCGGCGGAACAGGTCGGACACTTTTGACACTTTTGCGGGACCATTGACATTTATACAGCGATCAGTGCTAAAAATAGCCACTGATTACTGTATAAATGTCACTGGCAGGGAAGGGGTTAACACTAGGGGGTGATCGAGGGGTTAAGTGTTCCCTAGAGAGGTGTTTCTAACTGTGTAACTGTGGGGGCAGTGTAGTGACTGGAGGAGGAGACAGATCACTGTTCCTAATGACTAGGAACAGCAGATCCGTCTATCCTCCCCTAACAGAACGGGAATCTGTTTGTTTACATTGACAGATCCCCGTTCTGTTTCTCTCAGGAGCGATTGTGGGTGGCCGGCGGACATCACGGCGCCGGCCACACGCATCGGCTCCGGCATTGTGCCGCCTCCTAGTGGTCCTAAAGTGGCCGATGTGCAATGATGGCGACTCATCCAGGAGAGCCAACCTGCCACAGTACAAATGCGGCGGCTGGTTCTTAACAAACCAACATATATCAAATGTTTAAAACAGAACAACTATATACATCAAAACAGTATTGTTTACCTCCCCCCCCCTTACCCGTACCCCCAACCTCCCCTCCCTTTGTCGGTCTCCTCTGCCCCTTCCCTCCTCTTCTTAATCTATTTCTACTCTTCCCTTCTAATACCTATTCAATCAATTTCTCTGTATATTTCCTAGTTTTCTTGAAACCGCTCCATTTTTCCCATATACTATTGAACCTTTCTACCTGACCCTCTTCCCTACTTCTCAGGTATCTCATTTTAAATATATATTCTATTCTTTCGAACCATTCTTTCATGGTGGGTTTTCCTGGGTCTAACAATTTTTTAGGGACTATCCCTTTCACTGCGTGCAATAGGTATGGTGTCAGGGTTCTCCTATAATGTTTTTTTGTACAGTTTGTGTTGTGAAATATGCATACCCATGGATCGTTTGGGGTTTCTGCTCCTGTAATTTCCCCTATATAACATTGTATTTCCTGCCAGTACTCTTTTATTTTTGTACATTCTCACCAAATGTGGATCATACTACTCCTTTCCCGCAACCTCTCCAGCATAGGGGGGATTTACAGTACCCTGCTGATATTTTTGAGCTTTCACAGGGGTTATATACCATCTCGCTAAACATTTGTAATTAATTTCTTTTGTGTTTATATCGGTCCTATAGTCATGTACCGCTCCCAGCACTTTGGTCACTTGTTGTTCTTCCAGTCATATTCCTTCTCCCATTTTCTTATGAATGGAGGTGCTCCCGACCCCACCATCTCCGTGAGTATTCTATAGATCTGAGATATTCAATGCTTTAGTGTTGACTGTAGATTACTTTATATTGGATTCAAGCTACTCTCAGATCTAATTGGTTGTGGTAGTGAAGTCACAAAATGCTTTAGCTGGAAGTACCTCCATTCATTTAGCTTTATGTTTGCACTTTTGTGCATTATTTCCTGCATGGATCTTCTTTTCCCTTTATTTACAATATCTTTTGTGTGTTTCCTATCCAATTTCCATAGAGCGCCCCTTTACCAGGTAAACAAAAAAATTGGCTCTAAAAGTTAAATTAATGGTGAATTATATTCCCATTTTTCTTGCCTATAGATTAAATCCCAAACTTTAACCACTTCAGTACAGGGCACTTTGGCACCTTCCTGCTCAGGCCAATTTTCAGCTTTCAGCGCTGTCACTTTTTAAATGACAATTGCGCGGTCATGCTACACTGTACCCAAACTAAATTTTTATCATTTTGTTCCCACAAATAGAGCTTTCTTCTGGTGGTAATTGATCACCTCTGCGGTTTTTATTTTTTGCTAAACTAATAAAAAAAGACAGAAAATTTTGGAAAAAAATTTCTTTGTTTTTTGTTAGAAAATTTTGTAAATAAGTATGTTTTCTCCTTCACTGATGGGCACTTATAAGCTGCACTGATTGGCACTGATAAGGCGGCACTGATGAGGTGGCACCAATGAGATGGCACTGATGAGGTGGCACTGATGGGCACTGATAGGCGGCACTGATGAACACTGATAAGCAGCACTAATAGGTGGCACTAATATGCTGCACTGATGGGCATTGATAGGTGGCACTTATGGGCACTCATAGGTGGAACTAGTGGGCACTGATGGGCACTGATAGGAGGCACTGATGGGCAATGAAACGCAGCACTGATGGGCATTGATGGGCACTGATGGCTGGCACTGATAAATTTCACTGATAGGCATCACTGGTGGCACTGGCACTGGCAGGCATTTTTCATTGCCACTGATTGGCAGCTGCCTGGGCACTGATTTGCATTTACCTGGTGGTCTAGGGTGGCATACCTGGTGGTCCAGTGTGGTGGCAATCCTTGGTGGTCCTGGCGGCATCCTGGTGGTCCTGGGTGGGCATCCGAGGGGGGGGGGTGCACTAATAAACAATCAGCACAGACCCCTGTCAGGAGAGCAGCTGATTGGCTCTTCTCTACTCGCGTCTATCAGATGCGAGTGAGGAAAATCTGATCAATGGCTCTTCCTGTTTACATCATGATCAGCCGTGATTGGACATGGCTGATCACGTGGTAAAGAGTCTCTGTCAGAGACTCTTTACCTAGATTGGAGTTGCGGTGTGTCAGACTGAGACGCTGCAACAACGATCGCCGCGATGCACGCCACCACTTGATATCCTGACAACGTCATATGACGTCTGGTCAGGATATCACAACCATTTGCCGACATCATATTGCTATATGGCAGGCGGCAAATGGTTAAAAAAAATTCTTGTCAAGTCGTGTGTGTCTATATCTAGTGTTCTGTATTTTTGTGCAATCCAAGTTCTTACTTAAATGTGTTTTACTCATTGTGTTCTCCATCTTAACCCATCTTTTTTCACTTTTTCTGTTAGTCTATTCTATCATCTGTGCTAATATTACTGCATTATAGTATCTTTTTATATCAGGTGCTGCCAACCCCCCATGTGTTTTATCTCTACTCAATAGTGAAAACTGTACCTTTGGCTTTTTGTCTTGACATATGTATTGTAATATCATTGTCCTTTCACACTGGGGCATCGGGGTGTCGGCGGTAAAGCCACGCTGCCCCATTGATTTCAATGGGTAGGAGCGGTTTAGGAGCGGTGAATACACCGCTGCATCACCGCTCCAAAGATGCTCCTAGCAAGACTTTTTAACCGTCCTGCTAGAGCACCACTCCAGTGTGAAAGCCCTCCGGATTTCACACTGGAGTGAAAAGAGCTGTTTTTTTCAGGCGCTATACAGGTGCTATTTTTAGCGCTGTAGTGCCTGAAAAACGCCTCAGTGTGAAAGGGACCTTAATGTCTTAAAGTATGTCTGAGGAAGTGTTATTGGTATCGTCTGGAATTTATACAATATTTTTGAGTGTAGTACCATTTTTACCATGTTTTTTCTTCCCATCCACGACAGTGGACATATTGCTATTTTCCCAATCTTTATTTTGATCTCATTGAGTAATGGAATATAATTAGCTCAATACATTTTCCCCAACAAGGTGGTTAGTTTTATTCTGAGTTATTTGAATTCCTTTCTCCCCCAAGGTAAATGGATATTCCCTCTGCAGTGCTAATTCCTCTTTTTTACTTAGGCTTATATTTAAGATTTTTAAATTGGAAAGTTTCCCATATCTCTTCAGTTCTTTTATTAGATTTGTGAGTGTTGTTCTAGGGTTGGAAATGTAGAACAAGATATCATCTGCGTATGCCGCGACCTTATGTTCATCTTCTCCCATCTTCACCCCACCACATCTGTGCTATTCTGTGTAGTTGCCAGTAAGGGTTTCAGCGACAGAAAATATAGTAGAGGCTACACTATCCTTGTCTTGTTCCATTGACCATCTCAAAGGATAGTGACATACTTCTGTTGACCTTTAACGACGCGGTGGGCTGATTATATACGTTTTTAATCCATTTTACCAATTTGGGTCCTATTCCCAGATTTTCTATTGTATCCATCATAAATCCCCAGTCTACCCTGATGCCTTTTCAACATCTATTGACAGAAGTAGAGCTGGGGGCCTTCCTCCTCTCCCTTTCTGTAAAAGTAATAATGTTCTTATATTATCTTTACCTTCTCTTCTTGGTATAAACCCTGTCTGGTCTTCATGGATCCATTCTGGCATCAGCTTTTTTAATATTGTCGCCAACATTTTTGCGTTCAATTTTGTATCTGCATTTAACAATGCTATTGGTCTATAATTAGAGCATTATGTTGTATCTTTTCCCTCCTTAGGTATAACTGTTACATACGCCAATAATAATTCTCCCCCCCATGTCCTCCCCATTCCCCAAATTATTCAGGTATACCCAAGTTTTTGGGATTAGTTCTTGTATATATCTTTTATAGCATCTAATTGTGAATTCATCGGGTCCAGGACTCTTTCCGGTTGCTGTACTATTTATTGCTTTTCTAATTTCTTCTTGTGATATTGGGTCTTCCAAGTCCTGTTGTTTTTCTTCTGAGCTTCTAGGCAGTTTTGCTTCTCTTAGATATTCCTTTAATTGTTGTTTACTAATTCTGCTTCTTGTGTCTCCTTTTCCCTTACTGAATAAAGGGTACTATAGTAACTTTGGAAAGCCTTTGCAATTTCTGAAGTTTCATACACCATTGCTCCTTTCTTATTTTTCATCTTTTATATATAATTGAATGATTTTTTTTTTTTTAACGCTTGCCGACCAGCCACTGCAGTTATACTGCGGCAACATGGCTCGGCTGCGCAAAACTCTGTCATGGTACGTCGCTACCATAGACGGCCACTAGGGGGCGTGTGGTCGTGATCACCGCTGGGCTCCCGCGATCACTCGGGGCACACGGAGAACCGGATCTGTGTGTGTAGACCCACAGTTTCCAGTTCTCTAGAGGGAGAACACACAGATCGTTTGTTCATACAGAGTATGAACAGCGATCTGTCATCTCCCCTGCACAGTCCCATCCCCCTTCAGTTATAACACACACTAGAACACACTTAACCCCTTCACTGCCCCCTAGTGGTTAACCCCTTTACTGCCAGTGAAATTTTTACAGTAATCAATGCAATTTTATAGCACTGATCGCTGGAAAAATGCCAATGGTCTCAAAAATGTGTCAAAAGTGTCCGATGTGTCTGCCATAATGTCGTAGTCCTGATAAAAATCTTAGATCGCCGCCATTACTAGTAAAAAAAAAAATAATAATAAAAAATCTGTAAAACTATCCCCTAGATGCTATAACTTTTGCACAAACCAATCAATATGTGCTTATTGCGATTTTTACCAAAAATATGTAGAAGAATACATATCGGCCTAAACTGAGGAAAAAAATTGTTTTTTTATATATTTTTGGGGGATATTTATTATAGCAAAAGGTAAAAAATATAACTTTTTTTTTCAATTTTTTTTCCCTTTTTTGTTTATAGCTCAAAAAATAAAAACCGCAGAGGTGATCAAATACCACCAAAAGAAATCTCTATTTGTGGGGAAAAAAAGACGTCAATTTTGTTTGGGAGCCATGTTGCACGACCGCGCAATTGTCAGTTAAAGCGACGCAGTGCCGAATCACAAAAAGTGCTCTGGCCAAATGGTCTGGTGCTGAAGTGGTTAAGGTTCTTACAAGATATTTTCCTGTTTTATTCCCCCATTTATATGTATCCTTCGCCACCTTATTGAAGACCTTTCTTACTTCTTGTTCCATTAGATCTTTTAGTTGTTCTCTTTCTATTATTAATGCCTGTTCAATTTCAGTGTCTACTTTCCTTTTATGTATCTGTTCCAGCTCATATATTTCTTGTATTACCCTTTCCATTTCTATTGTTTTTTCCCTCTTTTTTCTGGTACCTATAGAGAGCAGAGTCATGTAGTTTCTATATAGGTCCCCCCTGCCCTTCTGCTATTCCTATTCTGGGGTGGTGCTCTATCGAGCTCTCCAACTAAACCCACTCCTCCCAACAATTTGGGGGGACAGGTTTGAGCCCTGCCAGGTGTCCAGGTTATCCATCCTTTATCTTATTTTCCATCAATTCTCCTCAGCTCCTCCCCCCACCCCCCAGCACAAGTGCATATAGTTTCTCTAATCCCTTCTCTATTCCCTCCCTGTTTTATTATCTGTTTCAACCCATATTATTATTTCTTAGGGATCAGTTGCCACTGATCTTCTTCCTGAGTATTTGTTCCTACTTTCCTACTTAGTGTCCATCCAGGTATATCAGGTGTTGGGATTTCCAGTCTTTTACAGAATTCTTGTAGTTCTTCCAAGAATCTCAGTTTTGCCATATATCCTTTCTGGCCCACCAGGCAGGCTGGGAAGCCCCAATTGTACCGTATATCGTGATTTTGCATCAGATCCATGAGAGGTTTTAGCAATCTCCTTCTCCTAAGTGTCTCATGTGATAGAATCTGGAAAATCTGGAGTTTGGCACTTTCACTCTTTATTGGTGGCTTACCCTTCATATTTCCCCATATTTGGGTTTTTTCCTCATAGCTCTGGAATCTTATAATAATATCTCTTGGAACCCCTGTTGGTATTTTTTTTGGTCTTCTGATCCTGTGGACTCGTTCTATCTATTGACTCTGCTTCTTCTTTACCCAGTAATGGTTTAAATATTTTTCCCATCTTTCCACTAAATCTTCTCCATTTGTTGGTTCTGGTAGGCCTCGTATTCTCAGTTTTTTACTTCTGCTTGGATCTTCTTGGTCTTCCATTTTATATGCTATTTCCCTTTGTGCGAGTTTTAGCGTTTTCACTTCTCTTCTTAGTTCTTTTATTATCTGTACATGGCTGTCTGCTCTCATTTCTATATCTTTCAAGATATGACTCTTGTCAAGATATGACCCAGATCATTGTGTATTATTGCCATCTCAGTTTTTAGGGAATTTTCTAGGGCTACAAACATGGCCTGCCAATTCTAAATGTGTAGGGAGTAGGGCTTTCATGTAGTGGTCCTCCTTATGTGCCATTTCTGAGTCATTTTCTGGGTCTTGGTTTATTCTTGACTGGTTGGATATACTTATATCCAATACTGATCTATTTTGTCCTTTTTTATCCTTTACTTTCATTTGTTTTGCCCGATTTCCTCGTTGACTTTCCATTATCTGTTTCTCGGTTCCTCCTTCTTGGGACATATACTTTTTTTATTGATCCTGGACTTGAGCTTACTTTTGTTGATTTTGCAGCTGCCCCTCCTCTTGCTGGCCTCCCCCTCATGTCCAGTTTCTTTATATATATGTGTATTTATTTACAGTTTTCACCATCAGTCAGTCACTTTAACTTTTCTTCTAGTACTTATAGTATATGTGATAAATAGTAAGATAATAATAAGATAGCCAGACCTTAACAATACAAGTTAGGTAATTTTGCCATATTATAGTCCAAATGACAGTCTATGCACCCACAGAAAAAAGGGAAGAAAAAAAAAGGCGCCATTGAGGAGCTAGAAGATAAATAAATGACTTACCGCTTCTGTTGTGAAGTCTGTATTCTGTGTGGGGTCTGCTGCAGTTTTTGAGGGGGTAGAGGCGTGTCCAACTTTTACTGTATGGCACTGATAGGCACTCTGCATCAATAGGGGGTTGCTGGACCTTTCCGTCCTGTCACTGTGGGGTTTCTTTGGGAGTTTCTCCACTCTGTCTCTAGCCAAAGCCAATATCCCAGTGCTCCCACCGGGTCTCCACTTATCTGGCCGAGCTCTCTCACGCTGTACACCGAAGCAAAACAGCTCCACTCCCGCTCTCCCCATTCTCCCCAAGTGTTTCCGAGCTCTGGCGAGCATCTCCAAATACTCTAGAGCACTCCCACATTCTCCTTCACTCTGGGTCTCGGCTGAATCTTCCACTCTGATCCACCGGGCCCTTCTCCTGTCCTGTTGAGCTGCCGAGACACCACTACTCTCCAGCTTCCTCATTCGGTATAGGTTCATGTACCAAGCTAGCTTGTGGAGCTGGAGTTTTGCTTCTCTTAGATATTCCTTTATTTGTTGTTTACTAATTCTGCTTCTTGTGTCTCCTTTTCCCTTACTGAATATAGGGTACTATAGTAACTTTGGAAAAGCTTTGCAATTTCTGAAGTTTCATACACCATTGCTCCTTTCTTATTTTTCATCTTTTATATATAATTGAATGATTTTTTTTTTGAATGCTTGCCGACCAGCCACTGCAGTTATACTGCGGCAACATGGCTTGGCTGCGCAAAACGTTGTCATGGTACGTCGGTACCATAGACGGTCACTAGGGGGCGTGTGGTCATGATCACAGCCGGGCTCCCATGATCACTCGGGGCACACGAGTGTAGAAAAATACATATCGGCCTAAACTGAGGAAAAAATTAGTTTTTTTTATATATTTTGGGGGATATTTATTATAGCAAAAGGTAAAAAATATAGCTTTTTTCAATTTTTTTTTCTTTTTTTTGTTTATAGCTCAAAAAATAAAAGCCGCAGAGGTCATCAAATACCACCAAAAGAAAGCTCTATTTGTTGGGAAAAAAGGACGTCAATTTTGTTTGGGAGCCATGTTGCACGACCGTGCAATTGTCAGTTAAAGTGACACAGTGCCGAATCACAAAAAGTGCTCTGGCCCTTGGCCAGCCAAATGGTCTGGTGCTGAAGTGGTTAAGGTTCTTACGAGATATTTTCCTGTTTTATTCCCCCATTTATATGTATCCTTCGCCACCTTATTGAAGACCTTTCTTACTTCTTGTTCCATTAGATCTTTTTGTTTTTCTCTTTCTATTATTAATATCTGTTCAATTTCAGCGTCTACTTTCCTTTTATGTATCTGTTCCAGCTCATATATTTCTTGTATTACCCTTTCCATTTCTATTGTTTTTTCCTTCTTTTTTTCTGGTACCTGTAGAGAGCAGAGTCATGTAGTTTCTATATAGGGCCCCCCTGCCCTTCTGCTCTTCCTATTCTGGGGTGGTGTTCTATCTAGCTCTCCAACTAAACCCACTCCTCCCAACAATTTGGGGGAACAGGTTTGAGCCCTGACAGGTGTTCAGGTTATCCATCCTTTATCTTGTTTTCCGTCAATTCTCCTCGGCCCCCCCACCCCGCAGCAAAAGTGCATATAGTTTCTCTAATCCCTTCTCTATTTCCTCCCTGTTTTATTATCTGTTTCAACCCATATTTTTTCTTAGGGATCAGTTGCCACTGATCTTCTTCCTGAGTATTTGTTCCTACTTTCCTACTTGGTGTCCATCCAGGTATATCAGGTGTTGGGATTTCCAGTCTTTCTACAGAATACTTGTAGTTCTTCCAAGAATCTCAGTTTTGCCATATATCCTTTCTGGCCCACCAGGCAGGGTGGAAGCCCCAATTGTACCGTATATCGTGATTTTTCACCAGATCCATGAGAGGTTTTAGCAATCTCCTTCTCCGAAGTGTCGCATGTGATAGAATCGGGAAAATCTGGAGTTTGGCACTTTCACACTTTATTGGTCGCTTACCCTTCATATTTCCCCATATTTGGGGTTTTTCCTCATAGCTCTGGAATCTTATAATAATATCTCTTGGAACCTCTGTTGGTATATTTTTTGGTCTTCTGATCCTGTGGACTCATGCTATCTTTATTGATTCTGCTTCTTCTTTACCCAGTAATGGTTTAAATATTTTTCCCATCTTTTCCACTAAATCTTCTCCATTTGTCGGTTCTGGTAGGCCTCGTACTCTCAGTTTTTTTCTTCTGCTTGGATTTTCTTGGTCTTCCATTTTATATGCTATTTCCCTTTGTGCGAGTTTTAGCGTTTTCACTTCTCTTCTTAGTTCTTTTATTATCTGTGCATGGCTGTCTGCTCTCATTTCTAGATCTTTCAAGATATGACTCTTGTCAAGATATAACCCAGATCATTGTGTATTGTTGCCATCTCAGTTTTTAGGGAATTTTCTAGGGCTACAAACTCTAAATTTGTAGGGAGTAGGGCTTTCATGTAGTGGTCCTCCTTATGTCCTATTTCTGAGTCATTTCCTGGGTCTTGGTTTATTCTTGACTGGTTGGATATACTTATATCCAATACTGATCTATTTTGTCCTTTTTTATCCTTTACTTCTATTTGTTTTGCCCGATTTCCTCGTTGACTTTCCATTATCTGTTTCTCGGTTCCTCCTTCTTGGGACAGATACTTTTTTATTGATCCTGGACTTGAGCTTACTTTTGTTGATTTTGCAACTGCCCCTCCTCTTACTGGCCTCCCCCTCATGTCCAGTTTCTTTATATATATTTGTATTTATTTACAGTTTTCACCAGCAGTCAGTCACTTTAACTTTTCTTCCAGTACTTATAGTATATTATGTGGTAAATAGTAAGATAATATTAAGATAGCCAGACCTTAACAATACAAGTTAGGTCAGTTTGCCATATTATAGTCCAAATGACAGTCTATGCACCCACAGAAAAAAGGGAAGAAAAAAAAGGCGCCATTGAGGAGCTAGAAGAGAAATAAATGACTTACCACTTCTGTTGTGAAGTCTGTATTCTGTGTGGGGTCTGCTGCAGTTTTTGAGGGGGGTAGAGGCGTGTCCAACTTTTACTGTATGCCACTGATAGGGGGTTGCTGGACCTTTCCATCCTGTCACTGTGGGGTTGCTTTGGGAGTTTCTCCACTCTGTCTCTAGCCAAAGCCAATATCCCAGTGCTCCCACCGGGTCTCCACTTATCTGGCCGAGCTCTATCACACTGTACACTGAAGCAAAACAGCTCCACTTCCGCTCTCCCCGTTCTCCCGAGTGTCTCTGAGCTCCGCCGAGCATCTCCAAATACTCTTGAGCACTCCCACGTTCTCCTTCCCTCTGGGTCTTGGCTGAATCTTCCACTCTGATCCACCGGGCCCTTCTCCTGTCCGGTTGAGCTGCCGAGACACCACTACTCTCCGTCTTCCTCATTCGGTACAGGTTCATGTACCAAGCTAGCTTGTGGAGCTGGACATGGGGGTAAGGGTTTGGGATATTGGAGAAGAGCACCGGGAGTGGTCAGAATCAATGCCGCCACATGTAGACCGATGGTTTCACCTGGAACCTCCTAGCATGAGCTTTCTAGCAGCGCTATTCCTAGGCTCCTCCCCCCAGACAATGATCTCCCCAGATTGGCTATCTGTCAGGGCTGGGCTCAGCCCTTCCTTGTCTGAGCTGGCTGCTCATCCAGCTCCTATCTCTCCATAGTCACTCACCTGTTTATGATATCCTGCTCGTCAGTCCTGCCTACTTAAGCCGTCCAGCCCAGAGGATCTCTGCCTTCACCTTGGTCACATCTCTAGAGACACTCTCCTGTGTTCCTGTTAAAGACTTGCTTGGCTGACATTTCTTCTGGCTCCAGATCCTGCTTTGGCTTGTCTAACTATCCGTTGCGGTTTCTGAACTCTGGCTATGTTTTGACTATGTTTACTCTGTTTACCTTTTTTTATTATTATTAAACAAGTGAGATTTAACTGTACTTCTGTACTTTAAAAAAAAAAAATATGTTTTTAAAGGAGCAGTGATTTTAATGATGCTTAAAGTAAAACAATATAAATGAAAAATTCCTTTAAATATAGTGTCTGGGGGTGTCCCCTTATTCTGCATTTAAAGTGACTCATCTGTACTGTGTATAGAACCTCCTGCAGCAAATCTGGCATGTATAAAGAAAACAAATGACATTTAAATCGATTTTCCCTTCTTTATTTTGTAAACAACGGCTTGGGAAGCCAGTCTGTATGATGAGGCCACAATTTAGTGCACTCAGAACAAGATTAGATATTTGTTTTAGATAAATTCTGGTGTCTCTTTGGCAGACTTTGGATGAATATAACAAAGTTTTGCACCACAGTAAGCAAGCCTTATATGAAGAAGTCAAATTACAGTACACTCAGGCCAAAAGTAACAATTTTTTTTAGATAAAGTCTGGGCTTTGGGTGTTGGTGTTGCCTTCACACCGTAACCCTATAGAGGTATTCTTGATGAAAGCAAGAATTGGCCTTGCTGTAAAAAAATGAAAATGTTATGCCCCTGTCATACAGTTGCGTAAAAATTGGTCTTTTGGGTGTTGGTGGTGCCTTCACCCCATAAAATTCTAGAGGTACTCTTAAGGAAAGCAAGAATTGGCCTTGCTGTAAAACATTTAAGTTTGATGCCACTGTAAAACAGTTGCAGAAAAATTGGGCTTTGGGTGTTAATGGTGCCTTGACCCCATAACCTTCTAGAGGTACTCTTGATGAAAGCAAGAATTGGTCTTGCTGTAAAAAATGGAAATTTGATGCCCCTGTCAAACAGTTGCGGAAAATTGGTCTTTGGGTGTCGGTGGTGCCTTCATACCGTAACCTTCTAGAGGTACTCTTGAGGAAAGCAGGAATTGGCCTAGCTGTAAAAAAATGTATTTGCTGCCCCTGTCAAACAGTTGCAGAAAACTTGGGCTTTGGGTGTTAATGGTGCCTTCACCCGATAACCTTCTAGAGGTACTCTTGATGAAAGCAAGGACTGGCCTTGCTGTAAAAAAAAAAAAATGAAATTTGATGCCACTGTCAAACAGTTGCAGAAAAATTTGTCTTTAGGTGTTGGTGGTGCCTTTACCCAGTAGCCTTCTAGAAATACTCTTGATGAAAGCAAGAATTGGCCTTGCTGTAAACAAAAATGAAATTTGATGCACCTGTCAAACAGGTGCAGAAAAATTGGTCATTGGGTGTTAATTGAAACCTATACCAAAAAATTACTTTAGGATAAAATCAACACCCGCAAAGCTAGGCTGCCTGGACAGTCTTGCAGAGATTTGAGATCCCAATAACACTTAATCAGCGACATCAGCATCAGGGGCTTGATAGCTGCTGGTAATCTAAGACTGATTCATTTTGACAAAATATCAGCCGGTCAACGAAATATATGGACAGACATAGTTATTAATCTGTCACAAAACCTCCAACAGCACTGAATGCCCATTCAGAAAGCATGCTGGATGCAGGGCAGCCCAGTTCAATTGCATACTGGGCAAGTTCTGGCCAGTGATCTATTCTCATGACACAGAAACTCAGTGGATCATCTACTGGAAAGCTCTCCATGTCTGTTTTCGCCCCTAAATAATCTTTCACCATATGATGCAGATGCGGACGATGGGATTTTGAATCCATTGTGCTTTCTGACAGCTCTGGGCGATAAGGACTAAAAAAAATTTGAAATGCATCACTGAGGCGGCCCCCTTTTCCATCGCTCCTCCTTTGACCAACAAAAGCCTCAAAACTAGTTTTTTCATGACACTGTAACCTACCGGAGTCTGGAAAGGCGTTACATAAACTCCTCTTTAAGGTGTCCTCAATATATTTCATCCTGTGCTCCCTCTGGGAGGGCAGAATAAGTTTTCTATAGCAACATTTCAACGGTTTTTAATGTTCGCCATATAATGTTCCCCATACTCCCCTCTTTTTTTTTTTTTTATTTCACCATAGTTAAACCAAACTCAAGAATCACCAACAAAAATAGAGGTAATATAGTAAAGAAAGAAAAATAGTTACCATTAAAAGAAAAAAAATCTTTCTTCTTTTTTTTTTTTTTTTAAACAAAAAAAAAATTGTTAATGTAATAAAAAAAAGAATATAAATAAAAATAAATAAACAAATTAAAAAAAAAAGGCACAGATTTAATATTTAGTTAAACATCAAAAAAACTATTGAATTTGCCTTTAAACATTGCAGCTATACAAAAGGCAACACCCTCTCTCGGTGGTGATTAACATATTAATTGACTCTCAGTGCAAATCCATTTGCAAGTTAAGCAGGCCACAAGAAGTTGTATTAGAGAGAGCAGGACCTCTATTTAATGAAACAGACCACCCAAAAAAATGTTATTTTAGAATTTAGTTAGGCCTGACTGCAATTAATTCCATCCAAGGCTTCTCCTTAAAACAAACATAAAACTACGCTTTAAGGTCCTCTGTATTTCACAGTATTTTGCCAAGTCTGGGTCCTCCCTGGATTATTCGTTGATGTTTGTGTATGTACCCTAAAATACATACACTAAAATATGTACCCTAAAAACTCAAAAATCATCAACAACACCTCACTGTACCTCTCTGAGAGGTCCTAATGGACTAAACTAGTAGTGGATGCTTGGAACAGACTTCCAGCTGAGGTAATGAGTCCATCAACAGTAAGTACAGTCAAAAGGACCCACCCCCCCTATCTATACTCTGACAGACAAAAGTTATAGGAAAAACTTGGAGGGTTTGTAAGTACTTAAATTCTAAGAAGACAACATGTAGACATATAACCTCCACACATATTAACATCACATGAGTCAATTTGGAAGGAAAAACAAAACACAAGACATAATCCATAAAATGCCACAAGGTGCAAAGTAATGTATTATTATGTATTTTCCGAGTGTCAGAGTGAATGAAACTTCACTCTAAGCCATAGGAAAGGAAAAAGAATCAAAACAAAATCCCTACAGTTTCTCAGAGTTTTAGGGATCGAGATCTCATATATGTGCACAGGTTATTTATTTGCGAATACATATAAACTTGTAAAAGGTATAAACTGGTACCAGCATTGAGCTCATTACAAATGAAACTGTTTTTTTTTTTATTCTTATTGTCTTATGTTATTGTATATTGTATATTGGTATTGTATATATATATATATATTGTATATATAATTTTTTTTTTAATAAAAAACTGTGTTTATTTACATTTAGTTTTTTGTGTGAATGAATAGGGCTTTTTCAAGGTGGTCCCGTATCCTTGTTTTCACCGCCTTCCCTGGTATTATAGGTTTAAGACTTGTAGTTAGAAAAGAAGTCTCATTTTGTTTAACATGGTTTTGAGATATGTCATTTTTTTGAGTGTCCAGTAGGTGGAGCTGTGCATACTTGCACACTTAGTTTACATATTTTATATATTTGTTTATATTGACAATCTTATTGTGCATTTTGTAAAGTACACCTACTTGAAGTTGTAAAGATATGTTCATTGTTTCTGATTAGTGTGTGCTGATTCTTTCCTTTTTGGATGTGTCGGCTTTGTTTTTATACTTTCAGTCTTTGGAACGCATTTGTTTAGTAGTTCCGGCCACTTCTAGTTTTTATACACATTCGGTAATGAAAGTTTTGGCTGTGTGTATATATAACTGTGTGCATGTGTCCATTAACTACGCCTCTGACACCAACCTATTGGTTAAAATGCATCAGGTGATGCCTTGAGGATACAAGCACACTATGAGCCACGGCTACAATACTTTTTAAATGCTTGCTATTACTTTTTTAATAAACTTATCCAATACCCATACGTTCTTCACTATGCATGTCCTTATATTGATAGCTGGGACCTGTGCAAGACCTGTTATTGAATCCTAGAGAAAGAGAGCAGTTGCTGTGCCTGTAGTGTGGGGGACAAGGTCATGCTGAAGTTTGGAGATATCCTTATCTTCCTTATTCCGGGTCAGATAAGGGTTTAATATGGATTTTGGATAGTTTCTTTTTTACATGGAGTTTCCTGTAAAATGTTTTTTAGATTTTGGGGGAGGTAACTTTTAAAAAAATGTGTAGTGTTCACCCTTAAAACCCATAACAGACTTTCATGAAGAATAAGGGTTTTGGGGGGATCCCGCAATTTTTTTGGCATTTTTGATGCAGGATGTCCTACAACAAAAGTGAAATTTTACAAAGAAAAAATATCATTTGAGGACATGTAACCCTTTTTTCTGCCAGGCATCTCGTAAAGATGCCCCAAACCATACTATTTATGAAAGCACAAGACTAGTGGAAAAAAATATGGTGCCTTTTTAGGTTCAGTAGTAATTGCTCAAATGTTTATCAAAAGTGATATTTTTCATAAAGTGACACTAAAAGTATTATTATTATTATTATTACCCACAAATACAGCATAACCTACAAAATTCCTACTAAATCTAAAAGCTAAAACTGAGTTAATATTGAGTAAAAAAATTATACATATATATATATATATATATATATAGTTGTACATTTTAAATTGTGCCTTTTTGCAAAACATTGAAAAGGTATGCAATTGTAAATAGGCAACTAGCATTAGAAATCTAGCACTATAAATCTGGAGGTTGGCTTCACAACTATATGTTACCTGATCCATAGTGCTGTCTGTGCACTACATTGGTGTGCATTGCAAAAAAATTATGCAGGCATACATTTTGTTGCAATCCAGTGTGTCACAATGCATGTCAACATGTCACAATGTGCTGCCCACGTGGGGCTGAAGTGCATTGTGATGTGACGCACATTAGCACTTAAAGGTTATGCGAATCATACCATGTGCCCACTGATGTGACTAGGCCCTTGGGATGTTGGGGCACTACAGTGCTGCAGTGCACCAACACTCGTAATGTTCATTACCACTATGATTGTAGTGCATATGTGAATGTTATATGAGTGTAATTTGTGTGTGGGGCTCTGTTTAAGGCCTCATTCCCACTGCCATAAAGGGCTGTAAAGTGTCAAAAAGAGAATACTTCTGCACCCAGGGATCACAAGTGTTTGCATATAAACACAGGCAGCAGCCTGTATAAATCAATAATAGTCTGACAGATGCCATAGTTATATGCATGTAACCACACATCCAAACATTTACACTGGAACCTCGGATTGCGATTAACGCGGTTTATGAGCGTGTCGCAATACAAGCTATTTTTTTTTAATCCTGACTCGATTTGCAAGCATTGACTTGCAAAATGAGCAAGGTTAAAGCCGGTGGTGTGTGCATTTCTGTATTTGGCCAGAGTTTCGGGGGGGGTTGGTGGCTTCCAGTGATTCATGGAGAACTCGGAGATGCTCGGAGACACTAGGAAGTAGGCTAGTGCATGAGATATGTAAATCACCTGTCACTCACAGCAAGGGGGCATTTTTGACAAAGTTTTCAGCACTTTGTCAAGATTTTAATAACTGAACAATAAAAGAGGATTTATCAGGGCTGGAGTAAATCTGTGTGGCAAGACTGGGCTCAAATGAAAGGAAATCTTATTCTCTACATTATGACATAAAAAAAACTTTTCCTATAAGTTCGAAGTCACTGAAGCTACCCTGAGCTTATAACAAAAAAGAGAATGCAGCCGTCACAAGTCATATTGACCTGGAGAGCTGGAAGTGCTTCTATATGCCCTATGTCAGTGGGAGCAAAATGGATTACAATTTCCTGTTGGCTTCTTTTTTTGTTAAAAAAAAAAGCATGTAGACCCCTTAAGGCATAGGTGCTCAACCTGTGTCCCTCCAGCTGTTGCCAAACCACAAGTCCAATAATGCCTCTGCCTCTGCCTTTAGGAATCATGCTTGTAACTGTCAGTGGCATGCAATGCCTCATGGGACTGGCAGTTCCACAAAAGCTGGAGGGTCAGAGGTTGAGAACCATGCCTTAAGGGTTTGGTATGTATTTTGGGAGTTTTTCATGCCATTTTATACCAAAGAAAAAGAGTTGGAAAGGAAATGGTAACTAACTGCAATGTAAATGGTTTTATTTTTCTTTGTAAATGTCAGTGTAGCGGTTGCCCTGCGGCCCGCAATTTGCTTCCGATCCCTGCTGGAATGTACAGGCAGGCACAGGCTCTGTCTTCAGGGGATTTCTCTCCCTCCCTCTCCTCTTCACTGACTTGAGTAATGCGAGCAGTGCTCGCACAGACACAGCCGCCCGCTCTGCTCCCTCCCCGTTTCCTTATTGGCAGGTAGAGGGAGCCAATCAGCACAGCTCCAGTAGCAGCAAAGAATTCTCAATCTCAAACGGCCCCACATCCTTGTATGGAGCAGGAACTACAAAGCCCAGCATGCTCAGGCGAGCAAGGAGCTTAGGTCTCCATCTTGTTTGCCTGAGAGGAGTCAGTCACCATGAGGCAGGAGAAGAGACTGGATCCAGTGGAGAGGTGTTGCCTCCCGGGTCAGTACACTGCTTCTTTTTAGCCATCCACAGCCAGTCGGGGACATCCAGCATGAGAAGGGTAACCCAGATGCATATCCAGATGCACCTGCATCGACGTTGGGAAGCGTTCTAGTGTGACATGACCAGTCGGATTACCAGAAGAGCCTGCCAGTTTAAGTGCACCAACTATAGTGGCTAGCCGAAGAGCCAAGGCCTCATTCCTCTTCCAAGGGACTGAAGTTACTGGTGTTATACAGGCATGCACATGCATACTCAGGGCTCTGTGTGTGTAGTGGGCATGTGGGATAGTCTGACTTGGGAGTTAAGCTACTGAATGTTGAATTGGGTACATTGTTTATAGTTGGGCCTGTGGTGTCAAGTGACAGAAGAAAGAGGTCTGACATAAGAGAGAGTCATTCTTCTGCTCTCCTCCTGCCTGGAGCCGAATTTAAGTAGTGGTAGCCAATCTGATTTAAAGTTGCCATATTGTGATTTGTCACTATTTAAGTGCTGCTTCTGCTCTTGGGGTCATTTGCAGTTGTGGAATTACCTGAAAGCAGCCTGATATAATATATTGAGATATATTTCCCTTGATCTTAGTTACTATTCTTCAGTTAATTCATTAGATAACATACTATTATTGTCTGTTACTTCTCCACAGAAGCGTTATGTTTTATCATAACGTGTGTGTTTTCATTGGTCCTTGCACTTACACTATTGCCAGGTGTGCCAGAGGGGCTGAGACTGTTCTTAGGGTTGAGAGGCAGACTACAGAACCAAACATACTCAAGCGGCTCCTGCTGGGTCCTACATCAGTTTAACGGTAGTACATTGTATAAATTGTACAGATGTGCCATTTCAAAGGTGGTGAAAGGGCATCCACTAAGCAGTTTTTTTCAAGGAGTAGTGCAAGCGTAGGGCATTTTAAAGTTGCCTTTTAAGCAATATTTAACTAGCTGAGATCCGCGCTATAGCCAAATGACGGCTACAGCGCGGATCTGTTGTGCCGGGAGCACGTCATATGACGTCCTCCCCTTCTGTGCACTCCAGGGAGCGCGCGCGCGCCGCCGGGGGCACGCGCGCGCTCTCGCCGCGTCACTGGGCACCCGATGCGCGTGCCCAGCGGCCGCGATGTCCGCTGGGCACCCGCGATTGCCCGGTAACACAGCGGGACCGTGGATCTGTGTGTGTAAACACACAGATCAACGGTCCTGTCAGAGGAGAGGAGCCGATGGTGTGTTCTCTGTACAGAGACACACCGATTGGTCTCCTCCCCTTGTGAGTCCCCTCCCCCCACAGTAAGAATCACTAACAGGGAACATAATTAACCCCTCCCCGCCCTCTAGTGGTTAACCCCTTCACTGCCAGTGTCATTTATACAGCAATCAATGCATTTAAATAGCATTGATTGCTGTATAAATGACAATGGTGCCAAAAATGTGTCAAAAATGTCCGATGTGTCCGCCATAATGTCGCAGTCACAATAAAAAATCGCTGATCGCCGCCATTACTAGTAAAAAAAAAAAATAATTAATAAAAATGCTATAAAACTATACCCCTATTTTGTAAATGCTATAACTTTTGCGCAAACTAATCAATAATCGCTAATTGCGATTTTTTTTTACCAAAAATATGTAGAATACGTTTCGGCCTAAACTGAGGAAAAAAAATTTTTTTTTATATATTTTTGGGGGGGGGATATTTATTATAGCAAAAAGTAAAAAATATTGTTTTTTTTTTTTAAATTTGTCGCTCTTCTTTTGTTTATTGCGCAAAAATGCGTGATCAAATACCACCAAAAGAAAGCTCTATTTGTGGGGAAAAAATGATAACAATTTCATTTGGGTACAGTGTCGTATGAGCGCGCAATTGTCATTCCAAGTGCGTCAGCGCCAAAAGCTGAAAATTGGTCTGGACACGAGGGGGGTTTAAGTGCAAAGTAATCAGGTGGTTAAAAAGCTGTTCCCCACAACCCAGTATTTAAAAAAATATATATTGGTACATGGGCAGTGCCCAGCCACCAATGTCATTCCTTTGCCAATCCTTTGGCAATCCTGTCTGGAAAACCTCCCCCTACCTAAACCCAGATACTTAGCCTAACCCACCAATAGTTACATCGATTGACCTTGTATACTATTGGGTGACAACATAAAACAACCTACCACTTAAAATGTTTAATAGAAAAAGAGATATAATTCAGTTGACATAAAATATAAAATAATGTCCTAATTTTATTTTGTGCATAGGTGTTCAGCTTTGTTTATTTTTTGAGCCCACATACCAGTGTACCAGTTTATGGGATTACAACTGTCACTATACACTGGTTTGGGTATCTAAGAAACTGTGATTTTGAATCACTACTATTACATTGAATAATGTTCTCACAATCTGGGACCTAGAGATTGATATGATAATTTAAAAAATCCTGTTGGTTGATATGTGATTTGTCACAGTGCGAGGGCTAATTGTACTGTTGATGCTATGCCATTGATAATTTAACTACCAACAGGGTCTTGGAGGGTCTCAGTTCAGTGCCAGACTACTGTAAACCACCCTTCTGGACATCAGTAGTATAGGAATATTTAGAAAGGTGTTTGAGAAGGAGGGCTTTATAATAATGGCTACTACACTGTTCTCTGCAGGGACAAAGGACTTTATTTCAATATTTTGCCATTTTGTCAGTTGTATTAAGTTTTTAGTTAGTGTGTTTCAAACTAGTATTTTTATACAGTATGTGTTTACTTTACATCATGTGTACAGTCCTTGTTTTACAAAAAAACATGTATTACATAAGAAATGTGTCACCAAACACTATGGGCTAGCTAAAGAGAGAACACTGCACAAGTGCTTCCCTTTCAAACCAGCTGTCTCTCATTGAAACCTGGAACAGAGCTGTCCAATAAGGAACAAGTACCTACCCTGACTTATTCTTTTGCTTTTTACATTTCAGTTTGATCCGTGAACAACAGATGGTAAGGAGAAACACAGAAAAACATTTATAAGGAGCCAACATCATCAAATGCTGGATGCCTGTGGAAATATTGGAATAGAAATTGTTCATATGTAATACTTACCCGACTTAATTTAATGCAAAATAATTTTTGTAGTCCTCACCGTTTTTAATTACATAAAGAAATGATGTATGGATATCTTTAAACTCCCTTTAAAAGTAGAGTATAGTGGTTTTGTGCATATTTTTCCTCATTTGTATTTGTTATGGTGCCATTTGCTCCATCTGCATGGCCTGTAGTTATGACCTAGCATAAAATATACATAGAACATGTAGCTTCTGTAATAGTTTTTAAAGAAAGGTATTTTGCTGGCAGCTGAATATAATGAAAAAGCCAGTAAGCTGTAATTTGTTACCAAAATGTTTAGGTTTCTTTTTCAGAACAATGCATTTGATTATAGGAAAACTTGTTTGGAAAAAGACGTATGCTCTGTATCTTTGTTTCTGGCCAAAACCTCAATTTAGTTAAAATGTCCAATTCAAAGGTATGACAATATCAAAATTCATAGTCTTGTGTTGAATGCAGTTTCCAGGTTTTTATGTTCAATACGAGTAGGATACGGAGAAAAAAATAAAAAATGAACGTAAGAAATGCTCAATTTAGAGTAATGCGTGTATTTGATTTTAATACAAAAAAGGAAAATATCTATCTAGATGCATATCTACTGTGGAAAAACATTAAAAAGCATATGAAATAAAGGAAATTAAATACTGAATTTGATTGTCACATCTATTTGCCACACCTGTTATAGTAGTCCTTTAAGGCCATATAGAATAGACATGTGCATTCGTTTTCGTCCAAATGCATTTTCGTCCGAATTTTCGGGTATTTCAGTTATCATTTTAACAAACGATAACGAACGTGCAGGATCCAAAAAACTAAAGATCCGACATAAACAAATGCTTTATTTTTGTTTTCGTTGTGACAACAGTTTGATATAGATAGATTGGACATGACACTGACAATAGCAATCTGTGTCCATCGAACCTGTGGTCGAATGTGCCTAACCTTAGCTCTATTAGTCCAAGATTATTCTACATAGAGAGAAAAGATTCGACATAGAGAGAATAAGATTCGACATTATAGAGACAATAGCACAAAAGGTTGAATGTGCCTAACCTAACTCTGTTAGTCCAAGATAAATCGACATAGAGAGAAAAGATTCGACATGAAGATTCGACAAAGCAGTAGGCTATAGAAGAATTCTAATGTTGGTTGACTAGTAATAATAATTAATAAATATAATTATTACTAGTGTCATACAACATTAGAATTCTATTAAAGCTTGTTGGCGGAACATTCGAGCGGAAATGTACTATTGCAGCATCGTAATGTTTAGCTGCTCCGTCGAATCTTCTTAGAACATTCGACAGACACCATAAGCCTTCAATGACAGATTCAACCTTAATTATTTTGGATTTTCGGACGAATGCATTTTTTAACAAACTAAATAAATAAAAATGAATTTTGGGAGTAACTAAATAAATGTATTTTTTGGACGAAAACCAAATTCCGAAACAAAATATTTCAGTGGGCACATGTTTAATATAGAATAATTCAGGAACCAAAAACATTTTTATTATATTTACTGTACCCATTAAATCTAGAGGCACGTTAAAGCCTAAATCTAGCTACATACAGTATACAAAGCTGTGTTTCAGCAGTGGTACAGTGACTTCCAGTCCCATGCCCAGAAAAAATTTGAGTCAGGCAGGGTACTGCTTAGCCATTCATCAGAACCCTTTAATTTTTTTTAATGAATACAAGGCTTCCTCTAATTGGCTGAGATGGAAATTGTAACGTCACTCAGTTGCCTCTCCAATTCTATGGCAGGTTCAAAAACACTGCAAAAATATTGATCAATTCTCAAAGATTTGTGTCTCTATCTACTTTTTTGATTAGACATGAAGAATGTAAGTAACTAAAGGCATTGAAGAGTTCTGAGTTGCACAAATGATGCTATTGAGTCGGTAAATACAACCAAAAGAGAACGTGACTGTAAACTATAACCTGCCTAGAATGTAAAAATACCTTCCTGGCCTATCTTCAGCCAAAAAAGGATGCACTCGGGTTCTCTTAGGAGATAAAAGTATAATTTTTGTTGTGAAACACAGTGCAGTAAAATGCTCAGGTAAATATACCTAATCTGCTCTCTTATCTGAGAAAAGACAATGAAAAATAGCAAGTAAATGGTAATTTAAGGTGCTGTTTATGCTTTTATGACCTTGAAAAATAAAAAATAAACTCTATGCTGTCCTCACAGGGAAAGAATACCTTTCCGATGTGCAGTTTTGCCTTGCCCTAGTATTCCATCCCAAAATTGCCTTTATGAGCAACAAGAACTATTGAGCACTGTCCGTGATACTTTTTTTATCTGCACTAACATCCACATTTTTAGGACAAGCTTTTGGGGCGTGTGCCCTTCTTCAAGGTCCAAGCAGCACTAATACACCAATTTTTAGCAGAATGTTCAGTAGGACAATCCCTGAGAAAAAAATGCAAAAAAAGTAAAAAATCAATCACAAATGTACACAGCAATGGTAATTAAACTTGGCTAGTTAGTAAGACAGGCAGAGGGCAAGTGGAGTAACAGTCACAGAGGTGAGGTGGGGGGGGGGGGGGTCATAAAGCTGTTGAATAATGATTTAGAAAACCAAGGTCCACATTTAGTCCATTATCTTTTGTGTCAAATAGAATTATCATTCTTAGTTCAAAAGTTTTCCTTTCCTTAGTAGCCTTGAAGTTTCCTTTAAGGACATAAGTCATGTCTTCCATAGTGAGATGACCGCCAACCCGGGGACCTCGTTCTACCCAGTATTCAACAGGCCACTGCTTGTGCGGAAAACACTTTGTGATACCAATCTCAGTGCTATATTTATTAGGTGGAAACCCCTGCCAGCAACACTGCAGTGTTTCTGAGTCGGAATTTCCTATACTGATCCCCGGAATGTACATACTACTAGCCATTCAGTTGCCAGTGCACACTATACAGTGCCCCCCATGTCCACCAGGGGGGGTTACCCAATTATTTGGGTGCCTCACATATTGCCGCCCGTGATCCCGCCTGGGTCTTGACTGATGTATTAGGCCAATTCCTCCTGAGGAAGCAAATTTATTTGTGAAACATGTAGAAGAATTAACATTGGACCTACATCTTCAGAAGCTCCACTATACTGTGGGGTTCTTGTAAAGTCTGTATAAAATAACTTCTTTAGCTTCTGTATGTCATAATGTTTTTAAATCACTTGTTGTACTTGCATGTGAAAAATTGTTAACGTATAATAAAATATAATTTTTATATTCAATCGTTTCATCCCTGGGTACCGAGATAGTTCATTTTCATATTTGTCTTGGGGCATCTATTGGAATAGCTCCAGACAACCTTCTTTTATATCTTCCATAGTGTTGTCCTGGTTGTGAGAATTTAAATTATGCCCAATAGGTGTGCAGAAATCATCTACCTTATGTTCTTTGATGGTGTATCTTTGTGAATTCATCCTAGTTTTCCTTTTTGTGTCCTGTTTCACCAACATAACATCCTTCCCTGCATTTTTTGCATTGGACGAGGTACACCACATTACTAGAGGTATGATTCTGTGATATTGAAGGTCCCTTTTATGTGTGACACTTTTGGATAGATTGATTTGGATGTACAGTGTTTTTTGTTGCAGGTCTTGGTTCCTTTATTTATGACTTCATAATCAGAAAGAACTTTCCTGCTGATTAGTTTATGTCTGAGGTTGGGTGGTTACCTGAAAGCCAGTATTGGTAGTTGTTGAAATATTTGTTTCAGCATTTCATCCTCTGTTATGATAGGTTGGCAGTCTGTTATATCTTTTCTAGTACTGTATTATATTATACTAGAGGTACATGGTTATTTGTTTTTCCTCTTCAAGTTTTCAGGGCCATTTTTATGCTTGTATTGATAGTTTTGTCCCGGTAACCCTTCTTGTGCAAATAATCTGTTAGTATTCTGGTATGTTTATTTCTGTCATCTGGATATCAGCATATTCAGTGGTTTCTGATGGCCTGGCTGTGTATGATGACCTGTTTGATGTGTTGGGAGTGGAAGCTGGTACTTCTGTCAGTGGGTTTCCTGTATATTAAGGTGTGCAGCTTGTCATCTCTGATATATGCTGTGGTGTCTAGGAAATTGTCATGATTGAATAGTTCATTTTTAATTTGATTGATGTGTGAAACGTGTTGATCAATGGGTAAATTCGTTTTAGATTTTCTTCTCCTTCTGTCCATATGATGCAAATATCATCAATATAGCGATAGTATCTATATGTTTTTTGTTGTATGCTGTTCAGGAATTTATCCTCCAGCTTAGTCATAAATAAGTTTTATTATGGGTATGCCATTTTACTTCCCATAGCAGAAGCCACACAATGAAGATAAATATCATTATTGAAAGTGAGGTAGTTGTGTGTAAAAATGAATTCAATGAGCTGTGTAACATCCTCAACTCAATTTGTGGTTTGGGAAGGATGATAACAATCTGTGACATGCAGCAACATCCCTGTGAGGGATGTTACTATACAGGGATTCAACATCCATAGTGATTAGAAGTGTATCAGTACTGCTTGGACATTGAAGAAGAGGACACACTTTGAAAGCGTGTCCTGAAAATTTGGATGTTAGTGCAAGTAAAAACAGTATCATGGACAGTACTCAATTGTTCTTTTTGCAAGTGCACTATTATGGCTACAATCACCTAAAGCTTTTTGAGCAAGAAACAGTGGCCAGCAACTACAACATTTACTGCACAAACAAAACAGCAAGTGGGAGGGGATCATAGAGATTTGTCAATAGGGTGAACTGAGGTATGTCACCCCTCATCTTTATATTAAACGAGCTGACATTGATGCAGCAAGATAAATAAAAGCACAGATTGCCCTGACTCACATTAAACCTACTATAGCAAAAATAGTCTAAGGAGGTGCCACAATTTTATTTAATGAAGAATTGACTATAGTTAAAACAAAATAAAATGGCAAATACATTTAATTTGAAGAAAAGTCTAAGTCAAACTACTGCTAAAAATGTTTCCTCCCACTACTTATACCTACTATGCCTAACGTGTATAAGATATGTGTACTTACCTATTTTTAATCTGCTGCAGTCTGGTCTAAGGCTAAGGGAGTGCTCAAAAACTGATGAAAATTCCAGGAGCCCTGATGTAACCCACAGGCTCCCATTGCCCAGCTGTTGTTGGCACCCCCCCCCCCTTGCAGCAGCCATTCACAAACATGGGAGCCAGAGCTGTGGGATCAAGTGACCGGCCTGAAGTGGATTAAAAATAGGTAGGTACTCACATCGTTTTATACAGGTTAGTCAGGATAGGTAAGAGGAGAGGGTAAGAGAACATATGTAAGACTATTTATACTTAGGCTTTTCTTTCACTTTAACAAAAATGATAGTTGAATGAATATTTAGTTATATAGCTTTGTATTTGATATCCCCCAACTGTATCCGCATCTTAACCCCCTAACCTCACTCCTTACAAGGCACATTTACAGCTTCCTGTCCCCCTTGTAGCATCTCTCGCATCTCTCACCCCAACCTATCTTAACCCACCTATCAACTACAGGCCCTTTCTTCCCTACTCAACCTCCTCCTCCTCCGACACTACCTAACCTTACTTCAGCCAATACTGCCAACAAACGTCTCCCAAACATGCCATACCCTCTATTAAAATCATCTCCTTAAACACAGAGGCCTCAACATACCAGAGAAATGCTCCCAACTACTTCTCTCCATGCACAAAAACAGGAAACACATTTTAAAGAAAACTCCACTCCGAAACTCTCTAACGCCCGTTACCCAACTTCCCTACATGCAACCAACCAAGCTTCTAAATCCAAAGGGGTCTCCATCCTCTTTGCAAAACACTGCCCTTTTCAAATTTCAGATACATGTCTAGACGAGGAAGGACGCTACCTCTTTGTGAAGGGTTCCCTTCACAAAAAGCCGGTCACCCTGGCGAATATCTACGCACCAAATTCCAAACAAGTCCCATTTTTTTAGATCGACACTACAACTACTTTCAACCTTTCAGGAAGGCATCCTAGTCCTAGGCGAAGACTTTAATGTCCCCCTTAACCGCTTATATGACACATCTACTGGAACCTTGACAATAATCTCAACTCCAAGCCTTAAAATTACACGACTCTTGGCTTATACTATACCCTACTGTGAAAGACTACACATTCTACTCAGCCCCCCACAACGGCTACTCTAGACTTGACTATCTATTCATCTCACAAAGAAATCTGACAATGCTCACTGCAGCTACCATAGACCCCATGTACCTATCAGACAATAACCCTATATCCATGTAAATAACATTCCCAGACATCACAACGAGATCCAATATATGGTGCCTAGACCCCTCCCTACTCACAGACAGCACGATCACACCTGAAATAAACAGATAAATATATTCATACTTCAGAGAAAATAATTGCTTGGATATATCACCGATGCTGAGGTGGGAAGCGTACAAATGCACCATACGAGGTGAACAAAACTCAATCTCTCTGAAACGCAAAAGAGACAGACAGGCTTACATTAAAAAGCTGATGACCCGTATTCACATGTTAGAAAGAGCACATAAATCCACCCAAGGAGCATCCTCACTACACAAGCTTGTCCAAGCCAGGGCAGAACTACTGGAGGAACTCAATAAAAAAACTAAACAAAATGATATGCTAACCCAAAAAATATTCTATGAATATGGAAACAAATCCAGAAAGCTCCTAGTGAAAGCCCTCCAATCTAAGAAAGCATCCACAACAATTCACTCTCTAACCGATTCAAAAGGACGTAAAATAGTAACCAATGACGAGATAGCTAATTAATTTGTTAAATACTACACTCACCTATACAACCTAGGATGCACGGACACACATCCAAAAGACTCTACACGCACACAAATGATCAAAGAATTCCACACAAATTATAGCCCCAAACGATGGTCTGACCTGGAAGCAAGAGACCTAGAGCACCCTATCTCCTCTGAAGAGGTTGACTCAGCACTTAAACAGTTAAAAACGGGAAAGAGTCCAGGCCCCGGATAGCTTAGCTATGGGTTATTACAAGACCTTTATGGACACACTTCAACCACATTTTCTAAAAGCATTAAATTCCATTACATCTGACCACCCCCCGCCCCATGACCTCCTCACAGCACACATAACAGTAATCTCAAAACCTAATAAGGACTCAATAATCACCAATTATCAACTGATTTCTTTATTGAGCCTGGACCTCAAACTCTACGACAAAATCCTAGCCAATCATCTTTTGCCCTTACTACCCAAACTCATCTCGTTAGACCAGGTGGGCTGCACACCGGGCAGAGAGGTAAGAGGCAAGAGACAACACCATAAAAGCAATCAATATACACAGATGGTTGACTTCTAACCTTATATGCGGAGGAGGCGTTTGATAGAGTGGCCTGGGACTATAAGTTGGAAGCCCTCAAAACATTTGGCATACAATATTGTAGGCTGCAATTTATTTTGGCTCTATACACCTCCCCAACGGCCAAGGTCCGAGTTAATGGCCACCTATCGAATGTCTTCCCTATATCGAACGGTACTTGCCAGGGTTGCCCTCTCTCTCCATTATTTTTTGTACTTACCCTAGAACGTTTACTACAAAGCCTCAGGTCTAATCCCAACATTAAAGGGGTCACAAATCGCTAAGAATACCTATAAACTAGCGGCTTTCGCCAACGACATCCTTTTATTCCTCACGGAACCACACATTACATTATCTAACGTACTCAAAGATTTTGCCACATTCAAAACTATGACCAACTTACAAATAAACTATACAAAATCAGAAGCACTAAATATATCCCTGGAGAATGACACGCTCTTACAATGCCAAATGAACTTCCCCTTCAAATGGAGTCAGGACAAGATCACCTATCTAGGGATCCAGTTACCCTCTACATTATCCAACCTGTATACCAAAAACGAAACCCGATCCTCCAAAACATTCAAAAAGACTTGAAATCATGGTCCACTATTCTCATTCTGGTTTAGCAGAGCGTAAATAATCAAAATGAACATCCTCCCAAGAGTATTGTATGTCCTTCAGGCGGTGCCAATAAAACTACCACAAGCCTTTTTTGCCTCCGTCCATAAAGCTTGCACAGTATTTGTTTTGGGTAAAGCACACCCAAGATTGAATTTTGAGACACTAACATTAACCAAGTTAAAAGGAGGCATATGCTTGCCAGATATAGCCAAATACCACTGGGCCTGCCAGTTGGCAAGAATCATAGACTGGAATGTTCATTCTACCACCAAAGCATGGGTAAACATTGAACATACATTCTCTACCTTACCGTTGTGCCAACTACCATGGACCACTCTCACACATACTGTATACCACCAGAATGCAAACAACACTCTTTCTAATTGTCAACCAATATTTAAACAGGCATGTCACAAAATCAAAATATCCTCCGCACCGTGCCCACTAACGCCCATCCGTAACAACCCAGACTTCCCACCAGGTCTCACAGACACATTCCTCACAGGTGTTTGACCTCAATCTGACATGCGAGCTGAACACATCTTTAAGAGAAACTCCTTCCTAACCCTAGCCAAACTGACCACACAATTGTCAGGACACCCCTTTCCCTTATGGTCATATATCCAACTTAGACATTTCTTAAACAATCCACATACACGCGCTGTGCACGCTAGACAACACACACCATTTGAAGTACTTTGCACAGAACCGCAGAGACACCTAATTTCAGACATGTATTCTCTTCTGTTCTCGGACCACAGTCCCAAATCCAACATAGTGAGTCAAAGATAGGAAAGGAAGCTTTCTATAAACTTTTGAGAAGAGGAATGGGCAAATTTATATTCTTACAAGAGTTCGACCAATGTGTCTGCACAAGAAAACGGGCTTAAGGTTTTCTCCAGAGGGTACAAAACACCTCTTAGCCCCCATACACACAGTCGGACTATCCGATCACCAAATCCGTCGGATCATTTCCGTCGGATTTTGTCCGAAGCTGGTGTTGTGCACACACGGTCGGACAATGTTGTCGGAATTTCCAGTTGTCAAGAACGCCGTGACGTAAGCCGTGTACGACGGGACTAGAAAAGGGAAGTTCAGCACCACGTCTGGCACCCTTTGGGCGCCTTCTGCTGATTTCGTGTTTATCGCGTGTTGGTAGAAGTTTGGTTAGAGACGATTTGCGCTTTTCAGATCGTTCCAGCTCTACTGTTTGTGCTTGTCGGTGCGTATCTGTTTATCAGTGCGAGTAGTCAGTTCGCATTTGTTTGTCATTGTGGCCTATATCTTGATATCTTGATATAGTACGCTTTGATTTTCACTGCTTATTGTCCGCTCGTTTCTGGTATTCAATTCGTTCTTTCAGGCCTTGCTGTTTATCAGAGCTTTTGGTTAGTCCATTCTGACCAGCCGACCGATTTGAAGCCATGTTTCGTGTACGTACTCGCCGTAGAGTTCGTGCTGTGCAGGGGCTTGGTGTTGGGCTTTTAGCTTTGACACAAGCCCAGTCCATGAACAGGGCGAGGAGGAGTTCATGGACCAAGAATTGGTTGCTCCAGCATGACCAATTCTCGCACATGCCTTTGCTTCGTGAGATCCAGGAGAATAATCCTGATGATTTCAGGAACTTTCTCAGGATGACGGACCCCGTTTTTCACCGTCTGTTGGCTTTGCTGACCCCTTATATCAGCAGGCAGGATACCTGCATGAGGCAAGCCATCACTGCGGAGCAGAGGCTAGTTGCCACGTTGAGGTACTTGGCAACAGGGAGAAGCCTTCAGGACCTCCAGTTCTCCACAGGCATCCCCCCCATGCTCTGGGGATCATTATTCCAGAGACCTGTTCTGCCATCATACAGGTCCTGCAGAAGGACTATATTAAGGTAAGATTTCTCCTTTAACATAACATTCTATGTATTTACGGTTTGCTAATGTATTGTATTTCTTTCCTCGTTCCCTAATTACCAGGATTGCAATATGCTGTAATATGCTGTGCCCCTTTGTCCTCATGCATGCTGGGCCTATATATACCTATAGCCTAGTCACTTAGCAATGTTTTTTGTCAGCTCCATAGTATTGGTTTCCCCTAAACACCCCCTAAAATCTCTACAAATGTTATGTGTGTGTTTAACTAGGCATGTGCGCCGTCAATAAATTTGTTTTGTTCCATTCCGGTTCGTGGTAGAATAAATTCGTATTTCCTAATTCGTATTCAGTTTCGATTCGTACGAAATACAAATTGTCGTTAGTTCCGTTAACTTTTCGTAACAATTACGAACATTCGTTATAATGATTTTGAAGGCAAAAATATACCATCTCAATATGGCAGTCAATGTTGATGATGCTAGTTTTTTTTTTTTTACGAAATTCCGTTGAAGAATTTCCGATCGGAAATACGAATTTTCGTTAGATGTGTTCACTTTTCGGTCCAACTTCTTTACTACGGAAACATGTGACTGTTGGTTGACCAATCAGAGGTTTTCTTCTGATGCTGAGGCCTACAGGGCAGGCCCGTCATGTGAATTCCCTTTGTGGGTTAGTTAAGCCCCATACACACGGTCGGACTTTTTCATGGATTCTGTCCGATCGGACAATGTTGTTGAAAAATCAGACCGTGTGTATGCACCATCGGACAGTGTACATCGGATTGTCCGACGGACAAAGTCTTATCTCCTGCTGGAAAGATTTGCCGACAACACGGTCATATCACACCAAATCCGATCGTGTGTACGGTTGTCCGACTGACAAAGTGCTACGCATGCTCAGAAGAAATTCTGTGACGGAAGCGCTCGGTCAGGTAAAACTACCTTTCCTAATGGACACAGCACATTCGTCACGCTGCAATGTTAAAATGTCTTTAATGCAGCGCATTCTCTTTTTCTTTACAATGCAACAAGAATGACATGTTTTAGCTGCTCCTATTCACCCGCACTTCTCACAAACTTAGTTCTTTATTACTTTTCAGCATTTATACACTACATGTTTATTTTTACTCAGATCGTAAAAGAATCTTTGTTATATTTTTAGCATGATTTGTCTTTTTTTTTTGGGGAATACATATTTGAAGGAGATTTTTTTTTTTTTTTTTTTTTGGAGGGGGGTTGTGTGTCTCAACTTAGCAAAACCACATTATTAACATTTGTATTTCTTGCTTAAATTTACTAGGAGTTTGTTGGTTGTTGGTGCCCCTTGTTAATTCTACTTTAGGATTAGTGAAATGTACCTGCCTACTCAAAGAAAAACTGTCATTGTAGAAAAGTAAAACACAATAGTCAATGATTATTTCAAATCCAAAAAACATCCGGAACTGCAGCAGATGCCATCTAGGTCCCCAGGCTCTGGTCCTACGAGAGGCTCCATCTTCTCTCAGACCAGACTGAATCAAGGTCATCACTCTCTTGTCTTCCTTGTACTCTTCCTTCCACGCCGTGGTGCTGGTGCTGGTGGGGTGGCAGAAGGAGGAGGAGGAGGCGGAGCAAGGTCACAAAAGGTCGGCTGGTCAGAACGGACAAACAGAAAGCACCGATAAACAGCAAGGCCTGAAAGAACGAAATGAATACCAGAAACGAGCAGACAATAAGCAGTGCAAATCAAAGCGTCTATATCAAGATATAGGCCGCAATGACCAACAAATGTGAACTGACTACACGCACTAATAAACAGATACGCACGACAAGCACAAACTGAAGAGCAGTAACGATCTGAGTCAGAAAACTGAGAAGCGCGAATCTTAAGTCACCAAACTTCGACTAACTCGCGATAAACACGGGATCAGCAGAAGGAGCCTGACGTGGTGCTGAACTTCCCTTTTCTAATCTCGTGGACAACGACTTACGTCACGACGTTCTTGCAGACCGGATATTCCGACAACGTAGTCCGACCGTGTGTACGCAACACCAACATCGGACAAAGTACGACGGACAGGATCCGACCGACCTGGTCCGCGGATTGTCCGACTGTGTGTATGGGGCTTTAGTGTAGTGGAGCAGATCACACAATTATTTGTCTGTGCATCTGAGCAAATATCTTTGCAATCCTTTGTTTTTAGTTATTCATTTTAGTTTATATCTGTTGTAGTGTGCGAGTGTATCATCTGTTAGTGTTTAGTTTCTGGTTTTATTCGTTTTTTGCTTGGTTTTGAGAGATAATTTTCTTTTTTTATTTCTTGTTTCATTTAGTTAATATTTTGTTATTTTCTGTTGGTATAATATTTTTTTGTACATTTGGTGATTTTGGTGTTAGTTTGCTGCGATCAAAATCATATTTTTTTTTGTCTATATTTTTCTAACTTTTAAAGGAAAAATGAGCAGCAAACAAGGCCAAAAAAGCAGTAAGAGTGCTGCTGGGAGAGGGAGAGCTATGAGCTGTGTACATGAGCAGCAGGTGGGACGTTCTGTCTCTGCACCCTCTGAGCTCAGCTCACCTCCCATAAAGCTGAGGCGAACGGGAGTGAAGACTGCTGGTGGTAAAGAGCCTGGCAAACCGCATTCATTTGCACGTCGCCAGCTGTTCCAGGATTTACCTCCTAGAACCAGCAGCATAGTTCATAGCAAAAGTGGCGCTACCACCTCTGCCCCTGCTGCTGGTAGCATGGTGCCCATTGGTACCTTTTATGGAAGAGGGCAGGCAAAAGGGGTTCCCAGTGCACATACATTTGTGCAGCCAAAGCTGGAGATCCTGGCCATGCAGCAGGAAACATGTCAGGAGGCCGAGGCTCATGATGATTTCACCACCACCACCATTGCTGCCAGTGCCATCACCATCAGCACTACAGGGAGCTTGGCAGTGATCAGCAAGGAGACAGAGTTTACTGCTTCTAATGATCACTGTTCCCCTGGCAATGTGGAAGAGGTGGAAACAGGCTTTCCTGACATTGTTGTAGACAAATTTGATTTACAACCCTCTACCCATGTTGGACCCACCGATAGCCCAGAATGTATGTCCCCTCAGTCCCCACTACTTTTCTCTCCTGAAAAGTCCCCTGCCCAAGTGCTTTTTAAGCCTACAGCATCAGAATGGGCCAATACAACCATTAGGCCTCAATCCATCACAGCATCACAGCACCCAAAATACCTGGGATGTTCGGGTCTCTTCCTCCTGCTCCTGCCGAACCTCAGGAAGAGAGTGTGACCACTGCAGTGGATGGGATTCCATCAGGCAGTGTCATTGGTGGTGGCTGCCGTTCCAGCATTTGGCAGCATTTTAAAAAAATTGGTGTTGGTCAGAAGGCCGAATGCAATCGCTGTGGCAGAGAGGTCAGCCATGGCTGAGACATAGGGCATCTCAGTAATAGTGGCATGAACCAGCAAATGCGTGTGCACCACCACACAGTGCTGTTAGGGGAGAAAAGTATTATGGCCCCTCCTCCAAACACCAAAAGGGGAACCAATAGTGGCACCGCCACAGCCACCATAAGTGCCAGCACCACCAGCCAGTATAAGGCAGAAAAGAATGTTGTTAACATCCCACATCCAATCCATACCAGCCAGGTCACCCTGGAAGATTTTGGTGGCTTTCAGAGTAAGGGTATGTCTCGGGCACAGGTAAGTAAAATAACACACCTGATCGGCCAGCTCATTGCAGTTGGGGGAGCACCTTTCAACATTGTAGAAGGTGAGCCCTTCAAGCAATTGATGCAGGCTGTTGCACCACAGTACAGTGTGCCATCGCGTAAGACCTTCAGCCAAACTGTGGTGCCAGCCTTATACAGGTCTTGTGTTGGGGTGCTCAAGGAGGAGATTGGAAGGGCAGGTGGACAGGCAGTGCACCTGACCACTGACCTGTGGAGTGCGTGTAGTGCCCAGCACGCCTTCCTGTCCCTGATGGCACATTGGTGGCAGGGCAAGGTGTCCCATGATGTAGTTCAAGCATTTGGATCCTCGTCAGCAGTTGACAAACAGGGGCACCGTTCCTTCCTCCTGCACGCTGAGGTGCTTGATGAAAAGCACACAGCACAAAACATCCTGCAAGCCCTGCAGAAAATGTTGTTGCAGTGGTTTGGACAGGCAGACAGCAACTATCGGATTGGCTATGTTGTCACTGATGGAGGCAGCAACATGGTCAAGGCTGTAAGGGATGGCAGTTTTGTGGGTGTGCGCTGCTCAGCACACCTTCTCCACCAGGTGGTAACTGACAGTTTTCGGTTGGTGGAGGCTATTTCTGGTGGCGATGGAAGGCTGTCCAAAGTGGTGGACTCTTGTCGGAAGATGGCTGGCCACTTCCATTGGAGTGTGAGGGACAGCCACCTCCTCAGGGTGGAACAGAGGAAGGCAGGCCTTCCAGAACACTGCCTAAAACAGGATGTGGGGACTAGGTGGAATTCAACCCTAGCAATGCTGGAACGCATCCTTGAGCAGCAGAAGGCTCTCCATGCCATGGCCTGTGATCATAACATTGGCATAGAGAGACCTTTAGGCAGGGAGGACTGGGCCATAATTTGGCAGATTGTGGCAGTCCTCAAACCTTTCCTCTCTGTCACAGAACACCTAAGCCGCGAGGATGCCAGCATTGGTCATGTGCTCCCACTCTTCAACCACCTTCAGAGCAAATTGGAGCAGTTCAAGTCGGCTGAGGAACCTTTGCCTGGTGGTGGCCCTCAACCTGATGTGTTGGCTCTGCTAAACACATTTCTGATGGAATTGGGCAGGCGCACACAGGAGTTGACCGCCTCTTGCCCAGAACTGATGCTGGCTGCCATGTGTGACCCTCGCATCAAGGGCAAAATGGCTGTGCAGTGCAGTGCTCTGAAAACATGGCGGGACAGACTAATCGATAGGGTGCGTCAGAGGGAAAGGCAGATGGTAAGGCCGCTAGAGCTGGGAGAGGAGGAAGAAGATATTGAACACCCCCTCTCCCATGCAACATTGACATCTAGTGAAGTGAGCAGAGCTCCTGCCAGCGGAGCATCTTCTGTCTTGGCTGAGGCACTTGACACCCTAATGGGAACCTCCAGCATAGTGCGCCCTAAGAAACCCATTTCAGCAAAGGAGGTTGTCATGACCTATTTGTCAGCCCCACCAGTGCACCCCACCACAGATCCAATGTTTTTTTTGGCAGGAGAAGAGCGAGGAGTGGCCTGCCCTCCCAGATATTGCCAAGGAGCTACTGTCCTGCCCTCCGACAAGTGTCCAGAGTGAGCGGGTGTTTTCTGTGATGGGAAACATTCTGTCACCCCAAAGATCACAGTTGTCCCCCCAGCTAATGGAGCAGTTAGCATTTTTGAAAATCAATTTGCCAAAGCTGGGGTACCCCTCCCTCACTCTGAACATTCCTTGAACTGACTGTCTGCAGCAGAGATGGCCACTTGGTCTTAGTTGGCCCCTGTCCCTCCCCACAATCACAGTTTATTAAATGCCCAAATGTGCCAAATTTATACAATAATCCACAAGCTGGTTAAAGATGTGCCCTGATGTGCCCCAATATGCTCCAATATGCCCTGATGTGCCCCAATGTGCCCTGATGTGCCCCAATATGCTCCAATATGCCCTGATGTGCCCCAATGTGCTCCAATATGCACTGATGTGCCCCAATGTGCTCCAATGTGCCCTGATGTGCCCCAATGTGCCCTGATGTGCTCCAATGTGCTCCAATATGCCCTAAAGTGCCCCAATGTGCCCTGATGTGCCCCAATGTGATCGAATATGCACTGATGTGCCCTAATGTGCCCCAATGTGCTCCAATGTGCCCTGATGCGCTCCAATGTGCTCCAATATGCCCTAAAGTGCCCCAATGTGCCCTGATGTGCCCCAATGTGCTCCAATATGCCCTGATGTGCCCCAATGTGCTCCAATATGCCCAGATGTGCCCCAATGTGCCCTGATGTGCTCCAATGTGCCCTGATGTGCCTTAATGTGCCCCGGCCATTCTTCTCATTTACACATGTGACTGCTAGAACAGATAAAAAGACATTTAGGGAAATTGATCAAAATTGGAGCAAACTGAATCTGGAGCAGTTGCCAGGCAACCAATCAGCTACTCTTCTGTTCGTTACGTCAAATTTGAAAATGAAAGAGAGAAGCTGATTGTCTGCCATGCACAGCTGGTCCAGTTTTCGCCTGCTCCAGTTTCGATAGATCCAACTCACTGTTTGGGGTCACCAGGGATGTGCAGAGAGCACATGCGCGTTAACACCAAACAATTTCCAGTGACCCCGCACATCCCCGGTGACCCCGCACAATGCAGGGGATCTATCAAAACTGGAGCAGGCAAAAACTGGAGCAGCTGTGCATGGTAGCCATGTGTTTATTATGAGGGGCTCCCACCATCCCTGTGCTGACTTCCTCCTGGGGCTGTATCCCTGCTGTGCTCAGTATGTCAGTGGAATACCCTCATAATGAGCACAGCAGGGCCCCAGGATGAAGTCAGCATAGCACAGGGATGGTGGGAGCCCCTCATAATAAGCATAATGAGTCGATGACTGCCATATTGAGAAAGGTATTTTTTGCTTTTTAAATTCATCATAACTAATGTTCGTAATTGTTACGATAAAGCTAACGAACCCAACGATCTGAAATTTGTAAACGAAATTTCGTATTACGTACAAAATTCGTAAGCATGGCAATTCGTATTTCGCATCCTCCCGAATGTACGAATTTATGGAAATCTTTACGAATTTTCGATTCGTACGAAACTAATCGCACATGTCTATGTTTAACTTCATGCAGAGACCCCAAGGTTTTTTTTTGGTGAGCCAAACTCATTAGGAACCCCCCTCCCCCCCAACTGCTAGGTCAGCTGATACCAATCCTCTATCTGCACATTATTTAGGCATTCAGCTCTCAATGAAGTGGAGAGGGTTACCTAATTTTTGGCAATGGGCCATCAAATGTGGGGGGGGGGGGGGGTCGGGGGGGTGAGAAATCTGCTAAGGGGACATTTTACTTTTGTTTTTAAATACTGTTTTCAAAAAATGTTAGACTGATCTTGGCCCAAAATGTTTGTTTCTAATCTGCTTGCAATGTTTATGTGCAAAAGAACAAATTTTTTTCTTGTTTGACTCCACAGTTTCCTTCAACGCCACAGGAATGGCAGACTGTGGCCTCCCACTTTGCCAGCCATTGGGACTTTCCCAGCTGTGGAGGGGCAATTGATGGGAAACACGTCTGCATCATCCCACCCCCAACTCGGGGTCCTATTATTATAATTATAAGGGGTATAATAGTATTGTGATGTTGGCGGTGGTGTCAGCGACATATGACTTCCTGTATGTGGACATGGGGAAAAATGTCCGGATCTCGGATGGTGGAGTCACTGCGCTGACGGAGTTCTACTGGCGTCTCCAGAGTGGCAGTCTGGGCTTGCCACCTCCAGAGGAGAATGCAGAAGGACTCCCCTTTGTGTTTGTCACGCATGAGGCGTTTGCACTGTCAAGACATCTGATGCAGCCTTTCCCGATGAGGACCCTCACCCCGGACCAGAGGGTCTTTAATTTCTGGCTAAGAAAATAAATAGAAAAGCGCCACTCAGTAAGAAGTTCTTTAATACATGATACAATGAATAAGTATCACTTACATGGAAGTTCAGGGGACTGTGTATAAAAGACAATAGCTGCAGGGGACCTCTGCACCTCTGACGTCACACGCCGTCTCCATGAGCCGCCTCATAGTTCTTTAGATGCCTGACACACCTGGGTTCTTCCCCAGCGTCTTGCGACCACCACTACAGACTTCCATGGCACTCTAGGATACGCTTGTGACAACAGCAGCTATTGTCTTTTATACACAGTCCCCTGAACTTCCATGTAAATGATACTTATTAATTTTATCTTGTATTAAAGAACTTCTTACTGAGTGGTGCTTTTCTATTTGTTTTCTTCTTCCTATGATTGAGCCAGCTTCACTCTGGAGAAAAGCAGCCTTCTGTTAAAAAGTGTACATATCCATCTGACTACTCATCCAGCAAGATACCATTGATTGGACTTATTATTAAGTTTAAAGCACTTTTTAATTTAATTATCTTTCTAAGCTTGAGCTTGGACATTAGCTCTCTGAAAAATCCGATGTCATTTCTACTATATGTCCCTTTGTTTCATCCTACTTGACTATATTTAAGTGATTTTCATTTGTATACTGAGCGCCTGTGTCCTTTAATATATCTTTAAATTCTGGCTGTCCAGAGCCCGAAGAGTAGTGGAGAACACTTTTGGGATAATGGCCAGCTGGTTCCGCCTATTTTTGACACCCATCCACATGGCAGAATATAAACTCAATCACATTGTGCTTTCCTGCTGCATTCTGCACATTTTTTTAAAAAAACATTCACCAAACTATGTGGTCTCAGTTGACCCTGATGCTGACTTACCCCAAAATGCCAACCTGACGGCCCTTGAAGCTGTCCGTCCTGGTTTGCCCCCCAAAACGCCCGCAAAGTCAGAACAAGATATATGGAGTACTTTGTGGTTAGGGGGACCATTGATATGCCAGACAATGTCTGAGAGGCATTTTTTTTTTAAATTGTACTTTTAAAATGAAAGAACATTTGTGTTCATTTACTACTTGGGTTTGTTTTAGGTGTCTCCTAGCTTATTTAATGGTTTATTTTTTGGCCTTGATCTTCAACAGTGTGAACCCACTTTCTTTGCGAGATGAGGTGACAGGCTCTTCTTCCTAAAAATAATCTTCTAATGTTGTGGGTCTGCTACATACAGCTAGTTTTTCTAGTTAAGGTATGTAGTGCATTACTGACAAAAAGTTTACTCCTTTTCAGCACCATGACAGAAATGTGAGTCCTGAAAATGGCGTAATTGGTGGTTAATTAAAAAACACTGTGGGTGATATTTACTAAAGGCAAATCCACAATGCACTAAAAGTGCACTGCAAAAGTGCACCTGAAACTGCACTTGGAGTGCAAAGTGGATTTGCCTTTAGTAAATAACACCCATTGTCACAGAAAACAACAACTTTACTACAAATACTGCTTTTGGGGTATTGAATAAGGAAGCCACACATTGTTGATAATGACAATTTTTACTTCAAGCACATTCACTTGAAAGTGAAGACAATATCACACATGAGTATGTCCAAACTGTGTTGATATTGCCTTCATCACATGGGGTGTCACCCCTGTAAAAGCCAAATTTAGAAGATGCACACAAATTGGGGATCAAACTGGGCATTTTCTTCCTGAACCCATCCCTCTAATGTCAACATGTGCTATCTCCCATCATGGGGGATCAATGGATGTGTTTTGGGGGTGCAACTCCTTCATCTAAGCCACTTTAGTAGCAAGGAAGGGGTTCCACCCACAAAACGTGGACATTGATCCCCCATGATGGGAGATAGCACATGTGTGCATCTTCCAAATTTTGCATTTTTCAAACTTGAAAATGTTGTGGTTGAAAAACACAAAATGGATGCTAGATAGTTTGGGGGTGTTTCAGATTTTCCCTAAAACATCAATGATGTTCTTCATTTTTTTGTTGAACATCATTGATGTTTTTCTTGATATCATCTAAAGTGCGATTGCACCCCATTATCTCCCTGATGAGGATCTGGGCACTCTCACTGGTAAAATGTGATTTTTCTTCCACAACATCCACATCACCTAAAAGGA